>CM060833.1:52810000-53162500 GCA_030762175.1 Metallyticus violacea | reverse complement strand
GAAAAGATTGCATACTACTGAAATGAGATTTCTAAGAGCAATGTATGGCTATAGTTTGTTTGATAGGAAGAGAAATATAAGTATCAGATAATAACTGGGTCTTAACCGTTTGACAAAGAGGGCAGAAGAATACAAAACTTTTTAGATAAGACAAATTCAACACATTAATAATGATAGTATTCTTAAACAAGTTATGAATTATATATCAGGAGAACGGAAGTGATTAGGTCTACAGGAAAATGCTAGCCAGACAAGATACCTGAAGCGTAACAAGCTTGAAAATTAGGAGTTTTGAGACTGTAGTAACTGCAAAAAGTAAGGAAAATTGAGGTATAAATGTTTTCTATATTGGACACTAGTTTAGATCATTTAATGTAGACGAAATGATAATAAATATAGAATTTGTAAACAAAAACAGCAAATAAATATAGTTCTCTTTTACACTACTTGTAGACACAAGATCGCGGGGTCAATCCCGGCTTGGATCGAAGGATTTTTTTCGGGCGTAAAAATCGTAAGTATGGCTTGGAAGGGAAGTAAAGCTGTGAGTTCTGTTCCGTAGATTTACGGCACGTAAAATAAACTCAAATCTGAAAGAAGAGGACTCTGAGCAAAATGTTGGGCCTTTTCACGCCCTGAATTGGATGCTGAGACCTTGAAATGTTTAAAAGAATTGGAAAATGAACCAAATACTACTCCTTCATATTAGCCGTGTGTAAGACATGTCCTGCACACGGTTATTCATATTTAGCAAATTATTAACAGTTACTTTTCAACGCCTATATTTCGGACACAAGGGCAAGCTCAATTTATTAATCCACTAAGTAACTGAAAAGAATAGAAAGCAGGGAATAAAAATTCTCATGAACGAAGATATTTAAGAGTTTTTGCAGTAGTTTAATTTGTTCAATACCTTTTGCTACACCTTCTGAATTGGCGCGTTCAATAGTTTCCAGTTTCCCTCGAGAAGAGGAAAAAATTCTCTACCTCCAGCTTCATGCCTTGCAACTCCACCGCACAACTTTAACCCCCCCCCCCCCCAATGCTTACACGCACGCTGAAAAATTGGTGGTTTAACTAGAGGCGGGTTAAAAGTACTTGTAGAATTTTTTAAATCTCTTGCAGTGGAGGGAAACCTTAGGGCGGTTTCCGGTGTATTTAGAATCAAATGCAGCATGTTCGTGGTTCTATGCTTCAAGTATGGAACAGTAGCTGAGTTGGTTAAAACTTCGATACTGAAGGCCGAAGATCCGTAGTTCGAAATTTTCCAGTATGGTTCTTTATTTCCGAGCAATAAATTTCTCTGTCAAGAAAAGGTGCTAGGCGAAAGTACTGGTAGAATTACGCAACTTTCGGCTACTAGTGCATGTTCCGTGACACATTTGCTATACTTTTAGTGTACAAGGCTCAGCATATTTAAATTTGCACATCAATATTTACTATAGTTCATATTTGCTGACATAGTTAGCTCTTGGTCACGAAGGCAAATAATGCAGTTGTTTGATTATAAAAATTGATATAGATGCTGGTAAATCATTATTAAAACAAAATGCTGTACAAATTCACCCGCAAAGAAAATAAATATTAATTCTCGGTAAGTAGCAAAGAGTCTTGAATAAATACGGCTAATGTTTATATGATCGTAGCAACACAGTTATTTGTGTTCACATAATTGTCAGCTTTATGAAACAGTAATTTGCCTTGTGACAAGTCACAATTTTATACCTGTCATATGTAATATATTTGTAAGTTATATTAAGCAATTAATTGTCACATCATACCAACAAATTTGTCAAATTGTTATACATGAAACAGGGCTGCTAGTGATGTTTTCAAATTAATGGAAATATATCCTACATGAATCAGAATGCAGAAGTAATGACACCACCAGCCATATTATGCTAAGCAGATTATAAAATATCCTACAGCCAGATAATCTGGGAATGTAAGGCGAAGGTTTTAAGTCCTAAAGTTAATGCAGGTATATACATTAAGTATGTCTCAAACTTCTTCTCAAAAACATTCCACGAAACCATTCTTTTTTCATCTAGATCTTACACCACATCACTGGCTTATTTATTTTATAGCAACAAAATAACAGGTATAGATAGATATACGATGTTTTTAGTATTCCGATATGCAGATATTAGAATTGTAGGGAAGAGTCCACATTTAAACCTATTTGAGAAATGTTACATCTAGAATCGGATTATGTGGGGGAAAAAAACACTAATACGTTTCAAGGTTGGCAGGTGAAACGCAAATATCAGAATAATGTTTGGGTGAAGCAGGAACGTTTTAAGTTTCATAATTGTATCATGAACACTCATTGTTGCTCTAATTCAATAAATTAAATTAAGTTTACTGTTATAAAGTATTAACTTTATACAAATTGTTTTCCTTATTATTAAATGTACAATGTATGCCTTAAAAAGAAAACTTAATTCCTTATAACGTTAGCACAATAAAAAAAAACATAACATTTATTTTTTGCTGTAATTTATGGTTTCAATATTGAAATTTCCTTTATTATTATTATTATTATTATTATTTACATTGTTGTATTACTTTTTTAAGAAATAAAGACTCCTAGTGATTTGTGGTATGAAAAGTTACAAAAATAAATAAATTTGCTGTATAGAAGTTTGCTTTATGAATATGTAAGTAAATAAAGAAATGCCTATACTTTATCCTACCCTAAAAAATTATGAACTATTTCACAAAAGGAAAGAATTGTTTTATCGAAAAAGAAATATATTGCAATTTAATTTTCCTTGGATACTGACATGTCCAGTTTCTAATGCTTGCTTTCTCTATTTATTTAGTGCTTGCTGAATGTTTTCAATATAAAGGGTAATAAAACGACGGTATATTGAATAAATGAGGTTGGTATCGACTGGCGTCAGAGTAGGTACGTTTTATTCAACTTGCTTTCATATTCTCAAGACAATAGAGACATTTGAACACCACCCTGAAAGGAAATTTACATGCAAAGGAAGCGCACACACACCACGAACTTCCGAATTGAAAGCAGATGTCTCTGTTCAACAGAAGAGCAACAAGAGGCGGAGTTGTGAATATATTCCTATGTTGAGTGATTCAGCGGATTGTGAAGGTATGCATTTCCGCCATTTACTGGAAATTCTACACACTCTGCCCCACTTCATCGTTATGATCATGCCATTTTGCTCTACTCTACCAGCTTGTTCTTGAAACTGAACTTGTCTTCCAGAGTTTGGAGATTCAGTTACTACCTTCATAGGAAGATATTGGTTTTTATTCATGTATGCATATGTGGACTGAGAACATTGGCAAGCTTTGCTTCGCATTGCATTAAGTGGAACAGTGTGTTCTTAAAAGTGATGCTTAGTGTTTCTCGTACACAATAATGAGCTCTAACTAAGCTTATCTACACTCTGAAATACTTTAAACACGACAAAATGTACGGAAATATTCGGGCTTATTTATCATATATTAATGTGTTTTTATAAACATCATCATCAACTATCTAGTTTAGACTGTATGCCCCGTTTCGACTTCAGAAAGACATATCTTCCCATCTTATTCTTGGTCTGCTGTGAATTTTCTTTCCCTGCGGTTTATAGGTATTTAAAAGTAACGTAAGAACTCAGTTATTTTCCATTCCCTGGGTGTGCTCGGATCAATTTATGTTCCTTTCTTCTATAAACTAATTTGAACGATATGTGGCATACGCATTGTTTGGATTATTGGTGTTCGTTTTTTGTTGGGAGTAGGGACTCCCCTGGAGGGGAGAGGGGTTGGTGATTAGAAATCTCTAGAGGTGTTTGGTGGTTGGGACATCTCCCACCTAGTAGCAAGTCATGGGGAACACTAGGAAAGAGTTAGTTGGGGTCAGACCATCAAACAAGCAGGACGTATCATATGTCATAACTTTCGCCGAGCCCAGAAACATGAACAGCTGAACTAAATATTGTTAAATCAGGTATGTAGGACTTATTTTAACACTCATTCTTTGATAATTTGCAAGAATATAAAACATTTCGTAATTTTAGAGGGATTGGAGCTCCTGGGCGTGGCCAGCGATGTATTGGTTGCTGATTGGTTCGCGTTGTTCCTTTGCTATTTTGTAAAGCTGGATACCATGCTGAATCTGGACTCGACTCGAGACGAACTGTTATTGGTTAAACATTTTTTACGCTGCAAAAATTAGAGACGTGATTGGTGTATTTGTTTGCACTCCCCACACAACGGCAGTTCTCTTAGTCCAAACAACAATTGAAAGTGTGTTTCTTTGTGCTATTTAATCTCAACTTTAAAACATCTACAAGACTCAAGAAACAAATTACAGGTTAGTAGCTATGTGCGGTGTGAAGTGCATTGTACAATTGCTGTACAGTGTACTGTGCCTATTTCTGTGCTCCTTTTACTATAAATAGCAGTAAATATAAATCCTGCCACGATGAAAGACACTAAAATCACAAATTATATGATTGTTTCTGGCCACCAGAACGCTTTATTGGCCGCAACTTCGAAGGAAAAGGTTAAAAGACAACTGTCTGGCCCTATTAGTAATAAGAAACAACACCGAAAATTTAAAGTAGATGGTGAAGTGCCAAGAACAAGGATGAGAGCCCCTCAAGGATTCTCTCACTGGTATCTCATCCGGCACTGACAAAACCTCAGTTTTCTCAGTTCATTCCTCATATATGGAGGAAGAAGACAGCTTTGCAGTCAAAGCTGACTTTCAAGTAGTAGTCGGCAAAAGCAAGCGGCGATACCGGCCTCATTTTCAGGAGGAAGGCTCCACAGCAGCTGGGCAACCAACACCTCGTAGACGCTACAAGTGGTTCTAATCCGACTAGCGCTACCAGACGACACATATATGCTATTATCGTGGATTCGTTCCAGGGGGTAATGGGCTTCCTCAAGGAAGTAATGCCAACCCCACTGGGAGAATACAAGATAACAAGGAAAGGAAACACCTACAGATTTCAGGCAAAGTGTGCCGAGGATCACCAGAAACTCTCAAGCACACTCAAAAATGCTTGGAATTCAGCATTTCTCCTTTGCTGCTAATAGAGCATGCGGTATTCTACAAATCATCAGGAGGGCTGCAAGTGGACACTCCAGTGGGAGATATCGCTACACATTTCCAACGCCAGGGCATAAATCTCAAAGTTGTTAACAGTTAACAAAGCCAACTCAAGGAGAAAATCCTTCGGTTACTCTCCATTCCACTATTTCTTGTTATAGTACAACGTGCTGACGATCCTGAGATAACAATAGACAAATTGCCGTTAATACACTACCTCATGTTAAAGTTGAGATTTCCCAATGCCCTGGCGGCCCTGCTCAATGCCACCGCTCCTTGGGCTTTAACCATTCGAGCCAGTTCTGTTCCCAGAACCCTCGATGCCTCTGATGCGGTGGTCCTCATACTTGAGAGGCCTGTCAGCGTGCTCCCATAGGAGCCTGCTTATGTCAGTTGCAAGGGCGGTCGCGTTGTTTGTTATGGCAGATGCCCAACCAGGCTGAAGATTATTAAAAACAATCGGAGAGGCCAACCTGTTGAGCTCATCTCTGGAAACAAATGCGGCTACAGCCTTTACATGCTCGCAACAGCTCCAACTGCCGCTACTCAACAGCAAAGAACAACATGCGTAACCTCAACAAACAGTGTAACAGCAGCAAAAGTCACTATGCACAACCCCGCACTAACTGGCTCAAATTCCTACCCTGCAATGGCATGAGGACAGTCCTCTGATGATCGGAGACTTTCGCGAGCTGCAAATCCGATGCAACCAAATAATACAATAGTTAAAACCCAACTAATCCTTACTCCCAAGCCAAGCCAAGCCACAGAGGCAACGTCGACCTCCAAGGACAACTCCAGCAGTTGAAAGGCAGGTGACTGGACCAACCACCACATAAGCTCTCTTCAGACAGAGGAATCCCAGGAGTATTTGACGACCCTTAGGCCTACTCAAACCCTAATATCTTCCGTCAGAGCGAAAGTGCACTGGATATGCTGCTTTGGTTGACACAACTGTGACAGACGTGTGGCGGACAATTACAGGGACGTCTCACTAGATTCCGTCGCACCGGATTCCTCAAGCAAAATAATGATAATATTTGAAATATGGCCCTTCTTCTCCATAATAACCAGGAGGTCCAGAATGGCGGACAGAATTAGGTTTCCTACCTCATTCCGGTTCGCATATATGTATATATGTAATAATGGCATATATGTGAATATTTGCAATGCTTAAATAATTCGTAACGTAATTTATAATTAGCCCCTATATATATGATATAGAGACGATCTACAAGTGTAAAGGCATTCACGAGCAGACTTACATAGTAATAACGAATAGAGAATGATCATGGAAAGATATTAATTGCTCTATGATTGGAGAAGCTCTATCTTAAAATTAAGAAAAGCAGCGTAGATGAAGAAATAGATTGAATTAAAAAATACTTAAGAGATGATTCTGTTGAAATTATATTTGAGTTGTTTGCTAATATAAAGTTCTTAGAATAGCAAATACATAAGATTGAATAATAGCTACAGCTGATTCTATTATCAACTATAATAACTGAACTTAACAAAGACCTAGACTCAGTATCAACATCGGTTAAACAAAACGACCTTAATTGTACATATACAAAATTGTAAGTAATCATAATTTATTATTAAAATTAATGTAACAGTACTCATTCAAATAAAATTGTTTGTAAAACATTTCGGTGTCTATTTTAACAGTAATCTTAATTGGCAAATTAAAATAGAAGAAACTTGTAAAAAATATTTTCAGTATTGCATTTTTTGAAATGGCTTAATTTTCTCACATTCAATAAGAAAAGAAACGCTTTGCCAATGTTAATTATGCCACATTTTGATTACTGCAACTTTCTGTTAACTGACAAATCTCGGACAAACACTGCAAAGTGTTCATAATACCTGCGGTGGCTAAGTATACAACCTAATAAATCAGATCATGTCACTTCAGCTTTTGAATTGTTATCCTGGTTTCTTGTGAATGCACTCTCTCCTTCTTCTGCGTCGAATTCTATGCACCTCAACCCCGCACTATCTTTGGACCCATTTTCACTCCTCGCCTTCTTATCACCATTTAAACACCCGATCGAATAACAATTCCATTCTCTCTATGCCCTTACACCGAACCTCTTTTCTTCATCCTTCACAGTTGTTCCTACTCGTCTCTCCATCTCATACTAAGGACTGTACAACGATAATTTAGAATATTGCTTGAAGATTATTTATTTTAACAAGTATTATGCTTAAATTGTATGTATTGAATATATAAAGTTTATATATTATAATCGTGTTTTCCCTTGAGAATTGAAAGAGAGCACCTTACGGTCTGCACTTCGACAGGTTTAATAATAATAATAATAATAATAATAATAATGATGATGATGATGATGATGATGATGATGATGATGATGATGATGATGATGATAATAATAATAATAATAATGCTTCTTCCATAACCACCTCCTTTCCTCCATATCTAAAATATAAAAATAAGTAGTATTAGAGAATAATCCCTATGTTTAAAATAAACACAAATAAAATGTCAGGGCAAAAATTGGAAGTATTTCTGGAGCAAAGCTGTTGCATTTCAATAAAGATGTCAGGAATGTGTGACTGCAGATGAACCCAATTAGAATTATTCATATAACTCATTGTGAAATTAAAGTTGTGTTAGTAAAAAAACGAAGCTACTGGCGCGACTTTAACTCCGTGCTACTTTCATTCAAGTCAAAAATAGATCTGTACTACATAGAATGGTTAACAAAAATACAGTGAAAGCAAACTTACTACATGCATATTTTTGAACACCTATGTAAGAGAGAAGAATTGGCTGATACAGAAGATGCTTTTTAACAGCAATAAAAAATTAATTTCTAAATTAGGAAATGTCCTATTATTGATAAAACAGGAAAAAGTTGTCAGAAAACATGTCTTAGTAAACTTTAAAAATGCCGGCACGCACTTAATGTTCTAATATATTTATTGCTTTGTTGATATGTTTTATATACGGACGCTCTTTAACATCTCAGGTCATCAGCATCCCATTCAATTTAGGGCGTGAAACGGCCGACAATTTTATTCAGAGACCTTTTTTTCAGGCCTGAGATTCTTTTTCGTGCCGTAAATGTACGGCACGGGATTCACGGCTTCCCTTCCAAAGGAAGACATACGCCCGAAAAAATCCATCGATCCTGGCCGGGTTTGAACCCGCGATCCTGGGTTTATGAGGCAACTATGGTTACCACCACACCACCAGGACCGACACACTCATTTCAGCTTTATAAAACAAGATTTTGTCTTCGATAGGTAATATCATGAATCCTCCGTGTCTTGTATTCATTTCATTACTGTAAGTTACCCGCCGTTATTTTCTGACCTATTTTGTCACTTTTTTTTGCTTGTTAAGAAGACTGAGAAGAGGCTAATGTTGCTGATCTGTCTTCGTCGAGTTTCAATAGAGTGGGTCAGCTTTAATTTGATCAACTCCCGCCAGAGCGACGCCTTGGGCAATTACTTGAAAACCATCGGTTACAAGAAGAGAAATAAAGCAAGGGAAAGAGAAAAAAATGAAAGAATAGAAAAAAGGGATTGAAGGAAAAGCACACAACCCCGAGGCTTTCTTCTTCTCAGCCTCCTCCTGCTAGCATGTGCGTTTGTTGGGGAATTTATCAGCATTCTTACGTTGCTTGCTTTCCAACTAATTGCATTTGGAACAAAGCCGAAAATTAAGATCACTGTAGGAGCGGGTGCGAGAAACAAACAAAGCGAGTGAGGGAAATAGGAAAAGGTTAGCTTTGTGTTAGAAATCCGGGGAGTGCGTTTAAAGGAAATTTATCCTTTGCCAATCTTAACTGTATAAAAAGAAACGCCTTTGGTACGGTCTGCTTCTCTAAAAGCAGGGCTTTCGGACTGGATTTTCTTCTGTACGAGTTGGATGTATTGTACTAATTGGGTATTTTCTTACCGTCACCGAACTGTGACCTCTAAACAAAACATAGAATTCATCGTAGGATGCATTATATAAGGAATCCACCCTCACATCTACGAAATATATGTAACACCACAAATAAATCCAGGTAAGTAAATAACAAATAAGTAATTCAATTACTTTTCAGAAGTCAACAATTTAATAAAATATTAAATTTCATTTAGAAAGTCATCATTGAAATTGGAGCTATGTACAGGGAACAAATATGGATATGAAACTAAAGAAATAAAAATAGATTTAAGACTCTAGAGAGATGCACTGGAGGAGCTGTTGCCAATTTAGAACAACGGATGAAAGTTCGTGCAAATTTCAAAGTTGGTACCTAACACTGCATTGTTACCTTGGCAACGTGGAGACTGTGAAGAACTGAAGCCAATTCTGTGTTTGAGAACAGTTTTCATACTTAAATGTGTAAATAAAAGTTCAAAATGGAGAAACACTGCCTTTTGAAAGGGACAACGCTGGTAGAAACTAAGGCGAAGCTGGACAAACATTACGGCGAATCTGCATCTTCACCTAGAATGATGTTTAGTGAGTTTAGATATGGCCAAACGTGCACAAACGATGCTGACCATTCCGAACATCCTGTCCAGGTAATGACTTCCGCAGTGATTGGAAAAAGTTCACTGATTGGTGCTGAGTAAACGGAGACTGAATGTGTGGGAGATTGTTGAAGCTGTGGATATTTCTAGAGACCGAGTGCATAATATTTTCCAAAATCATTTTCAAGTGAAAAAGCTATGGGCGTGAAGGTTCCTTTTCATCACGGTAATGTGCCAGCGCACAAGTCCACGATTAAATTATTGGGCTTAAAGGTTAAAGACCTTCATCATCCCCCTGCTCTACGGATCTTGCTCCCTTTGACTACTTCCTTTTCCCAAAGTGAATAAATGACTGGCAGGAAAGAAACTCTCATCAAATGAAGAGGATGTTGCCAAAACAAACTGGGATTTTGTAGGACTGAGAAAATAGAAGTAATAAATTGGAAAATACTGTATTAAGTCTACAGATTTGAAAGGATGTATGTTGAATAATAAAACGATTGTTTTCCAAAAGGTTGTGTCTTCTTTAGATTTGCTCGGAATTGTCTAACAGCTCTTATATAGCAGCTTGTGCTGGAAATTATATTCAATGACAAATATCTTGATGACGTTTCATTAACATCCAGAAATCGTGGAACTTTCAGTACACTTTTTTTCCCCAAATTCTGACTGTATGCTGTTTAGCGTAATAAGAACAAGTGAAGAGTCCATAACCTTCTTTAGAAATGAGTTCAATCTTCTGAGTCAATCTGGTGATACCAACAATCACCTTGCAAGATTAATTTTAAAAGTTTAGAAAATTCTCATGAAACGGCACGAAAATCCTTTAATTGTCTTCTTGGGTGGCAAACATTACTCTTGTAGGGGTCGGTGACCAAGTTTTAGCCAGCTGTGATGCATAGTTAAGTCTAGATCGATTACAATTGCTTCTGCTAAAAAAAATTGGAGCAAATATTATGGTGGACATAGGTAGTAATATTGCATTGTAATTTTTTTTAGTAGTGTTTAACACCCGTTTTTACTACTGAGTGGACACTGATGATATATGAGATGAAATGATAAATTGGAAAAAAATTTAAGAAAGGAAGCGTTCCAGGCCTATGTTTAGGGTACCTCCCCGTGAGGACTGAGGAAAACCTTAAAAAAAAAATAAAATTAAGGGAGGACGGTCCTGGCGGGATTCGAACTAAACCTCCCGCTCACGAATCCGCGTCTTAACGACCTCGCCAACCCATGGCGGTATGCATTGTCAATGTTACAGAACATTGTGTATGTGGTATTAAAGCATTGTCAATGCATTACTGTTATATATTGTTAGCCTACATAGTTATGTAGGTAGGAAAGGCAGAGTATGTCCGATAAGATAGGCAAGGGCACAGAGGGGAGAGAAAGGTCAGTTGGTTCGTTAGGCTAGGCTAGGCATGGCTTGGGTTAACGTTGGTGTCAGTGAGGAAAGTGAGGTGGTGAAAGAAGCAAGTTAATGGCACATTAGCTCCGGCAAAGCTTGGGACAAATGAAAATGTAAGTTATAGTTGATGTAATACATTTGAAATTAATAAATATTAGTCAACAAATCTTAATCATCAATGTGTATCTATTGTGGTTGTGATCCTAGAAATTCCCTCGTTGGTGAGATGTATTAGAAACTTAATGATTTAATTGGGAAGGCACTTCATGTAGGTCGTTAAGCAATTTTACAAGAAGTGAGAGTTCAGAATTACTTGGGATGCAACAATATTCTTTGCAGTGCATGAACATTTTTATTTACAGTGGCTGCGAAGACCAGACTTTATTTATGAAAAGATTATCGTAAATAAATGAATCGAAATAGAATTGTGCTACAGAGGCCTAATTAAGACCACCATGAAAGACATAGTCAAAAAGTTCATGATATAATGAAAAGACATCGAAGAAAGTGCGGAAGATATCTGAGACTATCTATAGTCATCTCAAATGAACGAGGATATCCTGCGCGCAAACGTGCATACAAAAACACCGTGTCTGCGATTGATATCGCGATTCTTGTAGAGTGTAAACCAAAAACGCACGCAAAAGAACGTTTTAGTGCAGTGCTTGAAGAGATTTAATCGCAATCCGAGGCACTTTTCGCTTCGATTCATGACCGTGGATGATAGTTGAACCTACTTGAGTTGGAGTGACAATCAAAAGAGTGCACAAAATGTAAAAGTGCGCCGAAAAAGACGAAGATATCTAGTCAGATGGGAAGATGATGAGCTTTGTTTTTATGGAATTCCCAGAGAATAATACCGGTACTTTGGAAACGACAAAATAATAACAGGAGTATATTCAAGCATTGTTGGATCGTTTGAAAGATTAATTGAAGGATAAATGGCCAAGACTAATGCAGCAAAAAGTTCTCCTCCAACGCGCCGTCCTCTACTTATGACAAAAACAAAAGAGCATGAAACAGGGCATCCAACTCTTTCTCAACATCCTTTTCCTTGGGCTGGCTCCCTCTAGTGAGTTCTTCCTGTTCAAGAACTTAAAAACTTGAGTGAAGAAGAAAAGTTGTCAAATAAGGATGTTATCGACATCTCGGTGGAAATGTTGCAACATAAGACAAAACTTGTATTTCTGTCGGGAGGAAACCCTCGAAAACTCACTAGGTCATGCATAGCTCTTAATGAAGACAATCTTGAGAGGTAAAATTTATAGATTTCAAAATTGGATTACTTGCTTTTTTAGCCAAATCGTTCAAATATTTCTCATACTTCTGAGAAATTTCATTCAGGAGATGAGCAGTGAAACCTTCCTATATCAGTTAACTCCAGGCAATGCTTACGCTTATTGATGGAATGTCTACAAGACTCCTTGCAAAATTTCGATCGCTTTGTTGATTGAGTTTTTTCTCTATTATAAATATTTTCCATTAATAAAATATTACGCTTATATCTCTGCATGTTATTCTATAAGGCCCGAAAGTCTTCTCACTTATATGCTTTTGTTGAGTTGTAATTATTTCATCTCAGACGTGTGAAAGACATCATCTTGTAAGAGTATGGGCACGCGAACATCCACACATAAAAGGACCATGAATGAGGTGCAATTGTATTTAGCGGCAGGAATCTACAAAGAAACTTTTTCGAAAAAAACACTATTACGTGGTAACAGAAGTTTTTTTTTTTTTTTTTTTTGAATTGGATCAATTTTTGATAAGAAGGGTGCAGTGCGACAATTTACAAGAAGAAACATATGCAGCGGCAGCGGAATCTGTGGCCAGATCTACCAAAAAGTTATTGCGTAAATAATAATTCGAACCATTCCAAAAAGTACCATGCTAACGAATTTAACAGAGATTTACAACTAAAATGGTTTAGATCAACATTTATCTATGATATGAGTGATAAGGATATAAAAAAAGACATGCAGGCTTCTCAAAGTTAGTTAAGGTGTCTGTAACACTTCCGCAGAACGCAGTTTGTTCAAGTGATTATAGGTAAAGAAACATTTATTTTTGGAGTAAAGAACCTCCCACCCCAATCATTATGAAGAATTAGAACACACCACCCACATGTTGTGATCTGGGCTGCAATGTCCTGTAAATACCTGACAGGTCCATATTTTAACGATGTAGATAATAAATCTTCTCATGTCAATAGATGGGAATGGCTTGTCCCAGATATTTAATACTTAATCTTACTATTGGTTCCCACTTGAGGAGCTGCCGCCCAGTATTCCCAAAGGGCGATCAGCACATCTGCCAAAAAACCTGATCTCTCGTCAGGTGAGAATGTCCTCTTATTAAGCATGATGTATCTACACCAAACAACGAAACAGTTGAAAGACTTTGTAAAGACGGTGTTCACGACAGTGATAAAGTTTATGATTTATAAATTTTCGCCACTCCATTTTATGCCGCGACAATGATGGTGCTCAGTGATATTCTGGATGTGTAAACAATATCAGCCATCTAGGAGTAACAAGACTTTTGGACCTCCCTGTACTTTGCAGCGAGTGTAAGACATATGTCTCATCTCAAACCTTTATTCTGCAGAACGTTGTGAAACCTTCATCTACAGAACCAGCTTCTTTGATGCCAGCATGGAATGTCACTAAATCTTTGCCTTGAGCGCAGGGCAGAAAGGCTGAAGTTTTCTTTTTGCATGCTCTGCTGCGTCGAAGGTTATCTTCAATACTGTCAGTCATGCCAACCTTTGCATGACCTCATAAACGGAGATCTTGCTACTTCTGTGAAAAGTTTATATGTACGTATTTGACTTGATTCTTGGTCTTCTTGATCACAAATAACAAATATAAATAGCTATTTTCCCTAAACTAGCGTCAATTCCTTAAATTAAGTGTGTAGATTTGTAATTTGATCTAAAACGGTAAATATTTTAATTATTCTTCTCAACATTATTTACATGAATCATCCTCGATTTCGAACCAACAAAAGCGCATCAAAATTCAGTTTTGTGTCATTTAATTATCTCTGAATTCAAGGAAAATATTGTTTATTTTGTAAAACCACGCATTTGCTACCAGTTGGCCACGTTTTGTGACTCTTAGCTTGCCCTCTGTTGCATCAGTCGAGATTGTAAAGGTACTTGTAACCAGTGAGACCAAAATAACTCGGCGATTAGTAATTAATCCAGTTAATGTATTGAGATTCGTCGAGCTGAAAGTACACCATAATGTGCATAATGAAGGTAGAATTGGTGTGGCAGATGAACTTTGATCATTATATAGAAAGCCCACCCACATAAACTAATCTATGGTCACTTGAACACAAACCTGACCATTCATAATGAAATGACAGAAGTCAACAGTTCTGTGTGCATAATCATTTTCATGCAGATTCGCTTTGTAAGTTTCGAAGTGCCACTTGTCTCTACAGATATCCAGTAGTCCATTTACAGGAAAAGAATAACACCATTGAATTCAGAGGTAAGTAAATTGTGTATAACAGAATTATGGTGCTTTTGTTGTACAAACCCGAGGAAGCTCCATATATGCACTCTTTTCCTTAAGGCTATATATGTTTTATGTTTTGATACAGCTTATTTTCCAATTTTTCACCAAGGCCAGAATTGTTGACAAACTTGCACCTGCAAAAAAGAGTGAATATGGACTTAGCAAAAATATAGGTGAGAGGTATAACACAACATTAAACTACATTAAAATATCTTTATTTCATTACCTAAATGCAAAAAATGAGATATAAAATTAGGTGTAGATGCATAAAGAATCAAATACACCGGGTGCCTCAAATTTTTTTGAAGTGATACAAAATGTGAAAAATCTAGTTGCGCAGAATGTACCCATGTCCTGGGCTCACACAATGGGAGGGTATGCATAATTCAAAAATTTAAAATATATCACTTTAACTCAAAGTTATATTTTTTTAAAAATGTAACATGATTGTTTTTTCTAGCGAACTGAAAACTACAGATACAATTTGTTATAACAAATGGTTTTACTTTTCTAAACAAAATTGCTAGTTGCATATAGCTCAAAGAAACTTTATGTTTCTATATTATGTCCAGCAAAGAAAACGCGCGCGCGCGCGCGCGCACACACACACACACACACACACACAAATTGACAGTAACGTCTTCTCTAATGAAACTGTGTCGCTTCAGTAGATGTTCAAAGTAACCACCGCTTGCATTAATACACTTATAGAGATGGGAGTTCCTGATAAACTCTATCTTTCACTGCGCCCTAGAGAAAGTAGTCTAATGACATCAAGTAGGAGAATCGAGCTGCTAATCTTACAGAAATACCTCGTCTATCCACCTATTTGGAATCTTTGCATTCACAACTTCTCTGGGAATATGTGCGAAGTATGCGGGGTACCCATCATGCTGGTACCTCATTGACAGACGCGTTTCCAATCCCATATCCTCCATGAGAAGAAGTAGAGTGTCCTGTAAAAATGATGTGTGTGCGCTCGTTTAATGTTCCTTAAAACGAGACCTACAATGCGGTTTCCAATAATACTGCACCAAACACTAACACTTCACCGTCGTCGCAATCTCGCGAAGCAAGGGGAGATTTTGGACGGACCAGCGGTGCATGTTGCTCAAATTCATATTGCCTTGATTTGTGCACGAACCTTCGTCCTTAACAATGTATGACGCATTATCTTGAAACTGCTGAAGTGAAAAATGACAGAATGCAATGCGAGCTTCAAAGGCTTACCCGTATATTTCTTGGTTCTATGATACGGTTGAAAAGTATACCTTTGCAAAATGCTGCTGCGGTTTATTCCAGAACCGCGTTCACCTGCGGATTGTGAGCTAGAGCGATTTCGTTCCCGTTGTTAGTTGCTATGTTTGCATATTGACGCTTTCTGGGAACCCAGCTACTTGTTTCTACGAGAATTGTGCAGATGTGGGCAATGGTACAAGTTGAAGGGCACCGTCGATCTGGTAGCGTTCAGCGTACAGTGTCAGAGATGTGGCTTTGCATTTCTGCGACATTCGCCGTAAATTAAAATAGTGTCTAGTTTTTCTTCATTACTGAAGACGGACATATCTACTGGACGAAATAAGAGAAGAGAGTGATAACAACACACAAGGGTTCAAAATATCAACAAGAAAAGCACTATTAGCTGACAACAGAAACCGTAAAATGCGTTACAGTACGTACAGTATCTGAAACTGATAGATCATGAGATATTAGCACACTGAGGAGACATAATGATTTGTTTACTGCATGCTTTTAGTACAGACACATGCAAGCAATTCAATGCTCTCTCTCTCTCTCTCTCTCTCTCTCTCTATATATATATATATATATATATATATATATATATGCATATCGTTAGAAACCTTGTCTTAAATTGACCTGTTTCAGGAAAAATGTAGTTTGTAACAGTGAAATCAATTCTGTTATGACTAATAGGACCTCTAGTTTTCAGGTCGCTAGAACAAAAATGCATGTTCTACACAAAAAATATAACTTTGGTTAAATGCAATATTTTTTTAATTTTCTGGATTGTACATACCCTCCCATTGTGTAAGCGTCTGACATGGGTACGTTTCTGTGTAATTAGATTTTTCACATCTTGTTTCATTTTGAAAATTTTTGAGGTCACATAGATAGGTGAGATACTCTGTATATGTTGCACAAATAATGCATTTTCTATTTATATAGCCTAATATATTTAAATCACATCACCCTTTTAGAAAATGTTTTGCAGTTAGGCTAACAACTAGTCTTTTTACACCGTAGACTAATTGTACAACAAATAGAGAATGTGAAACCTAATAACGCCTCCAGATATGTTATAATGATTATTCTGAAACACCCTGTTAATCTATAAAACATTAAAATATTTCTTTGCTATACTGTATCTCTTTTTTTGCCACAAAAAGCTTATAACAGCTTATATGTTTTGAATTGTTTATCCAACCGAATAATACAAAAGAGAGTACTACCTCTACTACTACTACTACTACTACTACTACTGCTACTACTGCTGCTACTACTACTATTACTACTATTACTACTACTATTACTACTACTACTATTACTACTACCACTACTGCTACTACTACTATTACTACTACTACTACTATTACTACTACTACTATTACTACTAATATTACTACTAATACTACTACTACTGCTACTACTACTATTACTACTACTACTACTACTGCTACTACTACTACTATTACTGCTACTATTACTACCACTATTACTACCACTACTACTATTACTACTACTATTACTACTACTATTACTACTACTATTACTACTACTATTACTACTACTGCTACTGCTACTACTGCTACTACTACTACTATTACTATTACTACTACTATTACTATTACTACTACTAATATTACTGTTACTGCTACTATTGCTATTATTATTACTATTACTATTACTACTACTACTATTACTAACTACTACTACCACCAACACTACTACTACCACCACTACTACTACTACTACTACTACTACTACTACTACTATTACTACTACTGCTACTACTGCTACTGCTACTACTACTGCTACTACTACTGCTACTACTACTGCTACTACTACTATTACTACTACTATTACTATTACTACTACTATTACTACTACTACTGCTGCTGCTGCTACTACTACTACTACTACTACTATTACTACTACTATTACTATACTACTATTACTATTACTATTACTATTACTACTATTACTATTACTGCTACTATTACTATTACTACTACTACTACTATTACTATTACTGCTACTACTGCTATTATTACTTCTACTATTACTACTACTACTACCACCACTACTACTACTACTACCACTACTACTACTACTGCTGCTGCTGCTACTACTTTTGTAAAACTACAATAACCAGCAATAAAGTACACCCCTGTGGTAATTCCGTTAAAATTCCATATCGTTTTAAGTTATATTATAATGTTTTCTCCAATTATAATGGTTGTGGTCAATTCATTTGTGTAAAAACAAATTAGTTTTAAGAGAGCCCCCAATATTTTCTAAAAATCCCTGTATAAAACATCTCATTAGATTCAATTTTATCATTCACAATGCATACAAACAGTGATCCTGGTAGAGAAAAAAGTGGACATTCCGTATAGTTTTAGTAAGAGCTTCTGTAGTTAATTTGACCACGAAGAGTCAATTTCGGCGTGCATACGGATAAAGCCCCGACGGTTTGGTTTTTCATGCACCATCCCTTGCAAGTCAATGTGCGTGTACCTTAAGCAGGGGGTTGTTCTGCTATAGGGATAGGCAAGTAAAAAATTGTTTCAAATTGTTTTATATGCAAATATTGTTTAAATACTTAATCCTAATTAATATGTCAACCCCGGAGTTTTAAGTCATATTATATCATTTCTTGCACATGTAAGAAAGGAGTTAACAATTGTCGATTAAAGTGCTATTGAAGGATAACAAATATTATTCAAATGGGAATTATTGACTTTATACCAACTGTTTAGACAAGGTCAGTTCATGAATATGAATCAGGTTTTTTAATTAAAACTTGACATTGATTCACTCTTTGCTTTAAATTACGTAGTAACTGTTCAGCAATGCATAAATAATAGGAAAAGTTTGAACTTCTACCTTTATGATGTTAAATATTTGCATCTAGGGAAGGAAACATTTTAATACTCAAGAGAATTATTGAAGATGTTTCCAAATTATCAAAATGGATTGTATTCTAAGTGAGAGAAGAACAAATTTTGTTTTCAGATAATTAACACACTAGATTTTTATTAAAGTTTAAGATGGTAATGAATATGGAATGCCCGAATTTTATGTTTGGGTTCCAATATTTTCTCGGTGTTCCAATTTTTTATTTTTCATTTTCTTTTTAGAGATACTGACAGTTTTCTCTTTTGTCAATCTTTAAAGATGCATCTGATTCAAATAGTTTTTTTTTTTTTCACTCTGACTGTCGTGGTTTTAAATACAAAAAATCTTTATTATAGAAACATGAATGTATATCAGCTGTGTAGTAGTTCGACGTTCAATTATTAGAGAGAACCGAGCACTTGGCGCACTTGGCGCACTTGGAGCTGTTTGGGGCCGGCCATCTTGACCTTGGTTTTTTCGTTGTTTCCCCATGTCATTTAGGCGAACACCTTTCTGCTCTCCCATTTCATTCCATATTACTGGTTGCTAGATCGAAAGTGCGATGCAGTTCATGATGGTGGAATGTGCTCATTGGAAAGGTTTTTGGTATAGAAGTAGCTCTTCCGAGGGAATTCCACTTGTAGGGGGATGGTCTCAGTCAGGATTGGGGCGTTTCAATCTGGAGCTATTAGGAATCCCACCTGCAACCGTAAATGCCGCTACCGTTCTGACAGTCTTTTGTCTCCCTTGCCTCAACTCTTCCTTCCAGAGCTATGGGTTCCTTGTCGTGTATTTTCGGCACGAAAAAGAGCCGCAAATCTGAAAAAAGAGGCCTACGGGCAAAATTTATTCACCGTTTCACGACCTGAATTGAATGGGACGCTGATGACCTGAGATGTTAAAAAGCGCCCGTAAATAAATGAAATAAAAATAAATCTTCCTTCCACAAATTCAGTAGTATACAAGCTATCTTTCTTTTCCTTCCCTACCAATCCAATCAAAAAAAGAGCTACTTGTTTAATTCATTTTTGAGAGGAGCCAAAAAAACGAAAATTTCCTGTTGATAACAGTAATATAATATTATACCAAACGGCCCAAATGTAGGTATGCTGTACAGATTTAACAATCTTTCTTAATAGATATTGGAAATGTTGGGTTTTTGGAGTTGAATTGGTGTAATGGTTATTCTGAAAACTGCATTTACAGAATCCAAATGTTAACCCTATTTCAAGAAGAATTTCACACTCCTCCACCAACACGTCGGACAATTTACCTTATCAGAAACAAATTTGAAGCAAATTTGATCTGTGAAAAATGTACCCAAATCTGAACGTTGTATGACGTCTCTGACAGAGGAAAATGAGATGAGAGTCGCCCTGACATTCCTGAATAGTCCAAAAAAGACTTTGCGGCTGCTTCTCAGGAGCTATGCATACCAAGAACATCCTTGCAATGCTTAATGCGTAAATTGAAATTGAAGCCTTACCATCCAAAACTTCTACATGCCTTCTGGAGGACGACACAGACCATCGTCTACAATTTTGTTCATTACCAACCAGACTTTCTCAATAAAATCGTCTGGTCTGATGAAGACTGTTTCAAGTTGTCTGGTCATGTGAACAGATATAATTGTGTATGCTCGGCAGATACAATTCCTCAGGAGACTATTACATCTCAACTGAACCACCAGGCGTCACTGTATGGGGTATAATATTCAGCAAAGGATTTCTGCGATACAACTGTAGATGATAACACTTATCTAAACCTATTGCTACAACTCACTAACAGAGATGACTTCTTTGAACTGTATTTCTAACAAGGTGGGGCACCCTATCATTTTGTTGTGCTGTTAAGCGAGGGGTAGTACTGTTTGGCCGCCACGTTCGTTTTATATTCTATCTCGACTTCCTGCTGCTGATATCCTCTGGCCTTGTTCTAACCTTCTTTCAGGCATTTTTTAAATTTTTATTGGTTCGTTGCCATATTAAACCTAGACCAATTCCTCTTACTTCCTGTTTCTAGCTCTGCAACCCTGAACATGGGAGTATAAAAACTAAAAATTTATCCCGTGTTACAGTATAAGTTCATGTTATTCAAAATTGTTTCAACAATTTCTTTTCGTTTGGATCTTTTTTCTTTCACCAGAAAGTTTTAATAGCAAATTTGAGGATAGTCCATGTAGCTTTTTCCCTTCATTTGTCGTTTTTTTTTTTGTTTTGTTTTTTTGTTTTTTTTTAAGTTTTCTCTTCATAAAGTTGTGGATTTGAAGACCAATAAAAATTCCTTCTTTCCCTTTTCTTATGTAGTTGACGGGAATTTCATTGAAAGGTACTTGAAGTGGGGCTTATTTTGTGATACAGTCCTTATAAAATGCTTCATCGTGTCCAATTTGAAGTCTAGTGATGGAAGCAGGGGGTCTTTGGAGTACAGAAGTGGTTCATTCAGAATGCTTTTAGTTCCAGACACTATATTTCTCAACTCTGGCTAAACCCTTACATTCCAATTCTTTAGCTTCATTGTCTCAGTCACATAAAAAGCAAGCTATTTTGGTACCTGGCTTGTTGTCCTCATACTGATCTTTACCTCTTAAGTCACAATAATTAGTGTTCTTCATACTGACTTGTTAAAAATGCCTTCCCCAATGGATCTGAATGAGCCACAGGATTGGGCCCACACACAATTCTCATTATCTTTGAGGTTCCTCTACAATAAGGCAATTAAAATGATCTATTGAGTACGACAATTTTGGCAGATTTTCACACACCCCATTCCAAAAGCGAAAGTGTAATACTAAATAAAAACTATTTAATGTTTTA
This sequence comes from Metallyticus violacea, assembly GCA_030762175.1. Lineage (NCBI taxonomy): Eukaryota > Metazoa > Arthropoda > Insecta > Mantodea > Metallyticidae > Metallyticus > Metallyticus violacea. Next base: position 53,141,038 of record CM060833.1, on the reverse strand, counting down.
TAACTTGTGGTAGTGAAGAAAAAAGTATATGTAACTAGGAATGTATATGTATATGTTCATTTGGTTGTGCTCCCTTTTAGCTCGGAGAGAAGATTGCCGATTGTAACTCAAGTTCAGCGAACGCAGGAGTAGGAGTAGGAGTAAAAACAATTAACGCTTTGTATTTTTACTTCTAGCATCCTTTCAAGACCGTACAAATTCTTCAGTAGCAGGTGGAGGTGAGAATGGTTTCCTCACACCATGCCATCGATTGTTTAAAAATCAACCTATCAGCGACCAAAGTGTCGACGTTTGAAATTGGCGCGCATGGATGATTTAGAGCTCGCCAATGATAGTTAAGAATTTCGAAAGCTCTGCAAGCCGTGGGCGCTATCATGAGGACCCCGATGACCTTAAGGACCACATGGCGAATATTTGATCAAAGTATAAAAATGGGAAACTCCCTTTGACGGCACGCAGTTATGGGCAGAGAGAGACCGCCACGGGTGGCCGAGGTCGTTAAGGCGCGGATTCGTGAGCGGGAGATCTGGGGTTCGAATCCCGCCAGACCGTCCTCCCTGACTTAGGTTTTATCCAGGTTTTCCTCAGTCCGCATAACTGGCAAATGCCGGGGAGGTACCCTAAACTTAGGCCAGGAACGTTTCTCTCCTTAAAAAAAAAGCATTTCCCAATATATAATTTCATTTCATGTACCATCATTGTTCACCATTTGTGGTGCCTCAGTAGTAAAAACGGGCGTTAAACACCATTAAAAAATAGGTAGAGAGAGAGAGAGAGAGGCAGTTTTGGAGTTCAGTTCGATCCGTTTTATACTTCTACTTAGGCAGTGACGCAGTTATGGGGTAGAGAGAGGAGGGAGGCAGTTTTGGAGTTCAGTACACGCATTTTAGGCAGTTGCGCAGTTTGAGACTCAGTACGAAATGACTGTTTTAGACTTCAACATAGCCAGTAACTGAAGTTATTCGATTTTGATCAGGCAGTGTACTCTCTCTGACAATTTCGTGTTCAGGGCAGCAAACGAACTTCGCCGGTAAATGGCAGCAAACCAAATGGCCGTTTAGAAAGCTTTCATGAGAATGAACTCATCCTGTATTTAAATGAATCCGTCCTTTCTACTTGCATCATCTTCCTTCACCTCCCTTCTTCCGTAACCACGAGGCCACGAAAAGGCGACTTCGGCCGACTGAGAAATCCAGGTACGAAGTGGGACCCTCGACCAGATGTTCTACAAGAAATACTTTCACTAAGGAGGTCGCGGCCGCCAATCAATCAGCTACTAACCAGTGCCGTCCTCGTGTACCTTTTCAACTACAGCATCGACAAAATACCACTTCGTAATTTTTGGCCCCCAACATGAGGCCACATCAACTAAATATCCTTCACAATGCTCAGTTTCACAGAAATTTACAATAAATCAAATGAAAATAAAGGATAGTTCGTTTTTTCTCTGCGTCTCTGGCATAATCTCCCGTAAGGTTCACTATATGCTCTCAGCGATAGATCTTTGAAGTCAATTTGATTGCATTATGCAAAATCTGTACGTGATAAAGGAGAAAAGAAACTCTAAGAACAGTTGAAATATAAAAAGGGGGAACTAATAATAAATTTTTCAGTCATCCTATATCATGCTGAGTGGTGTTATTAAGAGCAATAACCAAAAGGCGTTCACGTAAAAACTTTGTATAATTAAGTGACTGTACGTATTCTACTATTTGAAGATTGTTAAAAATATGACCTATTCTTAAATGGCGAAAGATAAAATTGTATATAAATGTATTACTTAGTAATATTACATATTTATTCACCTTTAGACAATGTCTATAATAAAAAGAAGTATCACGCTGGAAAGAGCATCTGATCCTTAAAAAATACTGGTATAATATACAGAACTTTCATTTCCAATCGTTTGAGTCTGAATAACTATCTGTTTAAATAAATATAATTTAAACAATAAATGCATCAATTTAGATGTTAAGGAGAAAGTTTTAATCTAATGTTGATTGTTACATTTTGTTTTTCACTGGTTTTCCAGTCAAATCTTTATTTTGGATGGTTAAATTTGAAAGATGATTCGAATATTGTTATCGTTTGTTGTCAACATGAACTGTTGTTATTGTTGTTTGAATTTGGGCAGAATAAAAAAATAAGTCAATTGTTCAATGTAAACGAAAACATAATATGAGTTCCCCAGGCTCACTGCAATGCACTTTTTGATATTTTAAATTAATAATTTGTAAAATCTGATCAATCCATTTGTCCATCCTTCTAAAACAACCTTTTTTCCATGAAATGATGACAAGGTACGATTTCAGTTTATTGCACTTTGTGCAAAAGACTTAAACCATAATTTGTTACACTGATAACCACGACAAGTGTGATAGATTCATTTGAAAAAGTATTTGTGTACAGTTTGTTAGCTGCACTGTTGCTATTTAGTTTTATTGCTTTAAACATAGTCCAAAAATGATCTCTACCGACTGAGAACATGTTTTAAGGCATTAAAAAAGAATTTTCTTGAAGTGAAAAAAATTAGTTAAAAAACTCACTTTTTCGAAATTTTGAAGGCTTAATTACAAGTTTCGTATAGTAAGCACGTGATATGTCGTACAAAAACAGCATTTCTATATTCCATAGTGACTCATTCGCTGTTTTATGCTGTTTTGCTAGTTCTTTAATATGTGTATAGGAGAAAGCTAACCACAGAAGAAATTGATAAATCACTGCATGAGAATTCAAATGGAAGTTATTATCGTTTTTTTAATGGTGTTTTAACTCCCCGTTTTTACTACTGAGACACCACAGGCGGTAAGTTATTGTGAATTCGATTCAGAATGACAGATGACAGATGCCAGATGACAGTGAAGAGTAGCTGGCGAAGTAAATAATACACATGAAATTAACACTCATCATCTCGGGGAAGATTTTTGTGTTGATTTGATTTATTTACGGACGCTCTTTGACATCTCAGATCATCAACGTTGCATTCAATTCAGGGCGTGAAACTGTCGATAAAATTTGCTCTTTCAGGCTTTATTTCTTTATCCTGTCGTATATCTGCGACACGGGACCCCACGACCTTGGGTTTAGAAGGCAAGTATGGTTACCACCAGGACCGACACCTCAGTCAGGGAGGACGTTCCTGGTAGGATTCGAACCCCAGACCTCCCGCTCACGAGTCCGCGCTTTAACAACCTCAGTCACCCATGGGGTATAACGTTTGGACTCTAAAGCACTAATTTACCAGATTGAGTCCATTAGTCTGTTATTGTACTATAATTCTAATAACGGTAATATCGACAACGGTTACCAAGCTATAAGTTGAAGAGCCCACTATGCTTTATGCCAGCATGTTAATGAAGAGAGATGACAATCGAAACAACCCATTGTTGTATGTACCAAATGTAAATGTGTAAATAGAGCATTCTATTTATGTTAATGTATGACAAGACCATAACAGGAAACAGCAGTAAAGTAGTGACAAAATACATTTTATTTGTAAAAAATCAAAGAAAAGTTCTTCTTCCAAACTTTCTGAGGTGCAAAACTAGCTACAGAAAAAACACTAGCTTCAATTTGCAACTGTGCTGTTTCAGAAACGTGGAGTGTGCCATTTTGAGGTATCAAGAAATAAATAATCGCCGATTAAAACTAGAGAATGATGTTGTAGTTTGCAGCTTACAAACTGCACAAACACTCTTTATTTTATAAAACAAGGGTGTAAAGGAGGTGTACATGTGTGCTCATGCGCATGTGCATTAATGTTGATTGCGAGAACAAACCTGGCAGAGCAATAGGTATAATTTTACGCTCAGGTAAAAAGGTGGACGCCACAACGCGTTCTGTGGTTAGCAGAACAAAAATTTGTTCACCGTGTTCTCTGTGAGTGAAATGAGTGGAGCGAGCGGAGCCTGGATGTCTGCTAGACAACTAGAAGCCTATACATCCAGTTGTATGGTCATTTTCCTAAACTTGAAAAACTTCTATTTCCATTTATATAAAGCAACGTACTAATAAACCATTATTTACACCTGAAACTATCAATTATTTCTCGATACTTCCAAGTGGAACACTTCACTTAAGTATCGAATTGATAAGCGTAAATATCTACAGATAACAGGAGGAATTATACGATTAATTTACAAAGTGCTGCCAAGGAGGTAGACTTTATTCGTGCCAGTAATTTCATAACACCGTTCAAAAGGATAGTGTTATGTAAACCAAGGTAGCAAACCGAGTTATTTTTCGCAAAATAAGACGTAGTAAAAGCACCCAAGGAAACGCAAACAGTAACGGAATATAGCTATAGCAAATCGCGCGCATAAAGTCAATTGCAATAAAGTATTTTGCGATATATTAAGTTTTCATTCATGGCATTATTCGGACAATTTTCCTTCTGTCTGCACTGGTCCAGATATTCAATGTAGATTATCTATTTAATGAAAGGAAACAATACTTATAGCTTTCCCATCCGGTAAAAGTATTTCCAGAAAGTTGCTATGAAACTGCTCCGAGCCAGTTCCGGACACAGATGCCTGTTTAAATAAAAAACATAAACCAATTAAATTAAAATGCTATCTCAGTTTATTATTAAATGAACTATTTGAAAATGAACTTCAATAATTCAGTAATTGGAGCTGTTGTTCGATTAGATGCAATTATGTATTTCAGGCATCCCATTATACTTTTTACTACATGATGTAATTATTTCTAACTGTAACCTTTTTCACACTGTGACTGTTTTTGACATTATCGATGAACAATTTAAAGTAATATTGTAATGTTTCCTTTAAGTAGTATATAAATTCAAAAAATGTTTCATTACTATTAATACTTAATTGAATATTAAAAATACAAAACGTTTTGATGCAACAAATATACAAAATGTGTTTATTTAATATAGCAGTCTTTTGCAATTAAGTATTGAATACCAGGCATACTAATCGAGAATATTAATTTTATTCTGCAAAAGTTGGCGTTATCCAAAGTACAGAATTTTAATAAACAGACTGAATTTTAAATTATCGGGATTAAAATATTTGCATGTCTCAAATTAAATTAATGACTTTCACTTATTAAATTAGTTTATATAGAAGCCAAACTTATTTCTCAGATAATACACATCAGGAAAATTCCATCACAGTGTCCGTACATTATTTATTAAAAAATTACATTACAAAGGCAACTAACCAGAGTAAAAGTTCAGTCTTGCTATGTATTTTATTTTTCGACACCATCCCCCCAAAGTTCAAGGTGCTTGCTCCACATTTTCTCTAGATTCGTGATTCCCTCGTGGCAGTGAGTTTCTTCGAGGTTCTCAAAATGCTCGTTTACATCCTTTATGACCTCTTCGTTTGACTTAAATTTGTGCGTCAGGAAAGTTTAGAGATTCTGGAACTGATGGTAGTTTGGGGGAGGCATACCAGGGAATAGGGTGGATGCGGAAGCATTACTAATCATAGTTTGGTCAATTTATTCTGAGCGATGCTGCTTGAGTGCACAGGCGCATTGTCATGATCGGTCTTCTGGCCATTCCCGAAAGTTTTTCCGCAATCGCTGTCTTCAACAGTAGTTTTCTTCAATAATGGTTTTCCCATTTCCCAAGTAGTCAATCAAGAAACTTCCTTTTACTTTCCAAAAAAATTAAGTCATCACCTTTTCAGTGGATGGAATTCATTTCGTTCTTTCGGAACCGTTTGCGATTCTTGTTTAAAATATTGTTTCGGTTCCTACATATAATCACAACACGCCTTAAAACATCGGATGAATTCTTCTTAAACATTTCCATTAGTTGCCGGTACATGCGATTCCCTTTTGCTCTGCAGTGAGCAGATGCGGCACTGCACACTTTTTTCAATTGTAATTCATTAATTAACTCGCTCAGTTGTGATGCCTGTGACCTCTGCTAACTACCGCACTTTCACTCGGCTATCAGCCAAAACAATATCATGAACTTTATCAATTATTTCTGATCTCAAAACTGATTTTAGGAGCTTCAGGACATGGTGCATCTTCGATGCCTATTCTGACACGCTTGAACTCATTTACACAAAGTGGAACGGTTTTATAGGAGGGGCATAAGTCACTCAATGTAAGCAAAATCCCTTCAAAATTTTCCTTTCCTATTTTCCTTCCAGAAAAAAGACTTGAATCGCACCACAAAATCCAATTTTATCCATTTTTCACTGTCATGGAAACGCTTATGTTTAAACAACTGCCAAAAAAAGAACAAACACCAGAATGACTTGCGACTACAAAATATTGATATATAGAAAACAAAGTTTTTGAGCACATATTCAAATGTTGCCCTCTCTTAATAAGCAAACCTCACTGTTTCTGTAGGTATTATTAATAGTATTTATTGTATTACCATAATAGAAATCAGAGTATCTTTCACTTGGATACTGAACATGTAAAGAACACCTCAAGCTGTGAGTTGTCTGTGTATTAACCTGGTGTTTGTCTTTTTTATTTTATTCAAGCTACTTGCATGCTCTTGGTTTCTCTTGTCTCTTTGTTTCGGTTTAGTATATAGTGTTTGCACTTCGTAGTGCACTGGTTTTAAACATTTATACCGCCATTTTCATGTCCTCTCTTTAATTGATGTATTTTTCATTTTACCATTCGTTTCTCTCAAATGTCTGCTAGCTATGCACACGGCCGCCGACCGAACATACGAGTATACTGTCATCGATTCACTGACAGAAAACTGAATCGAATGCACGTTATTTGCTTAAGTTTGTTCATTTAGGTGCTGTCCAGTATTTAATATTATTTATATACAGTGAATATAATTTTGCCTAGCTCACTCTTTTCACTAGATCAGGAACAAAACATTTTCTTTCTTTGTGTTCATATTATTTATGCTTTTAATCTTTTAACTTACTTTTACAATTTGTCATTACATTTTTATTCTTTACATGTTCTAATCACTATTTTAGCTTTGCTACTATGTTGTTAATTAATTTTGTAATGAATTTCTTTTTTGTTCTTTATACTCATTTTTGGTATTTGTGTTCATGTTTCCTACACACTTTTATTTTTCTACACTATGACAGATGTCCGGTAAGGACAATGAAAAAATGTATGAACACTTTTCTTCGATCTTTCTTAGATTTACAGAAAAACATTTTGGAAGATACATTTGTTTACAACCGCGCCATTTTCTTGTAGCTAATGAAATGGCGCCTCTGTACAGGCGAGTTTTGAGGATAGTTCCCGGGAGGGAAATGTTACTGCTGTCTGTTGCGCAATTACGTTGCAGCCATTGTTTTACGGGAATGGTATTAATGTTTGATACTGGTATTTACTTCCTAAGACTGTTCTTTCGTGTACTTGCAGCGAACGTTTTAATGTTTGTGCTAAAACATTTATACGTACGTAAAGTAAACACCCAAATAAATATTTCGTTTAACTATGAGTGGAAAAAGAAATAAACCCGTAATGTTTTTACATATCTATCCATTAAAACGAAATAAAAGCGAAATAACATTATTTAATAATTTAATAGGAATACATCAAAAATAAAATATTTAAATACATTTAAACATTCAATTAAACCAAGCATCTATAGTGCAAGTTGTAACTGAACGATCAACCACTGTGTCGAACTTAGTTTAAAACGTACAAGTGCTCCATAGCTGGCACACCGCCTTGTATAAAATTGGTTTGTATTGTGTTTAAGGTAAAAGAGCACGCGTTTCAAACTCTCCTAAAACCCGCATGGTCGCATAATGGAACTCCGGTGAAAAATTACGATTTATAGATAGAGATAAAAAAAACTAAAAGGTGGTGAAATTGAGCACTAAGGAAAAAGTGAACATATTAAAAACGTTGACCATCTGTGTCCTGTCGCATCTTTTAGTAGGCCTTGTCCTAACAATTTAGTATTTAAATTATAAGTTCTTGAAAAGTGCAAACAGTTTTATGTTGAAATACGCTTTCAAATTGAAAATGTACATTTGTCTCTAAAATAGAATCTAGCTGATGACATCTATATCCATTTCACTCGGTATTTATATATTTTTTCTCTCTTTCAGCGTCTAGTTAATTACAGTTTCAGATACATTTATTTGATTTTCAAGTCTTTGGCTGTACAGAGTAGTTTTCAATACGATTTCTTTTCAAATATATGGCTTTGCGCCATTTAGAAACTAGAGCATACAATTATGGTGATAGTTTTCTCTTAGGCATCGTACTGTCGCTATTACGTTCTCGTCATCATAAAATGTTCTTTTAACAGTTCGAAGAGATGGCAATAAATCATAAGGTGCAAGATTCGGGCTATAGGGTGGATGAAGGATGCTTAGTGATTTCTTCTTGATGTGTAAACTTGTGCGTGGCTTCACGTTGTTGTGAATAACTATTTTAGTCACATCTTTGTAACGAGGAATGGCCGGATTCGTTTCTTCAACCTCTTAAAGTGATCAATCCAGATTTTTATCTCGTTACAGTGCCAAACAAGAAGTTAACCTCGTAAGGCACAAGCAGCAGAGCTGAACAGGGGAGTATTCGGTTCCTTGTTACAGACAGCTAGAAATCGAGGCACTTTTAGGGACAATTTTTTAAAATATTGTAACTGTTGGTTAATTGTATTGACATGGCGAAAGATACAGCTCCTCATTCCGCAACGTAATCGTAAATTGCGTAACTTCCTCGTCCTCTGCAGAGGGAAATCATGTTGTGCTCTCAAAACTTATACTACGCATTTTTGTTTTGTTTTGTTTGTTTTGTTTTGTTTTCCATTTTTGTTAGCAGTAAATAGTAATTAATATTGTAGTTGTCATCATAGTAAATGTTGTGACTTATACTTGAATTCTTTTGAAATAATTTATATATTTGCTACAATTCACCTTCTCGACATTGTAAATTGCCCCCCAGATATTTCGTTTCAGCGCCTCCATAAGTTTTATTTGAGGTACAGTAGTAAGTTTATATAGATACAGATGCAGCAGCTGAGTGGCTTTATACGCACTGTCAGCACATATATCAACTTATTGGGTTAATTGTGTTAAAGATGTTCGAGGAGAAGTTTCTAACCAAAAGTCTATTTCATCAAATTTTTCCTCTATCCCGATTTTTTTGTTTCAGCTTCTTATCCATGAAAACGCCTTGGGTTCGAACTTTGTTCACTAAAATGTGCACTTTGCGATTGTATGTCCCTCCTGAAAAGTTAGTACGAAGTTCTCTCCTGCAGTACTTGTACGATATTTTTGCATATGAAATTATATAAAATGTTTTTTGTTCTATTGTATACCTATCTCACTCTCGGCAGTTCCATAATTTACAGTACACAGTGGAAGGTCTTAATATGCGCTTCCTACAGAAATTCAATTGAAATTGTTAGCATGATAAATACGGCTAAGCCTGCGTCAAACTTTAACTGCAGTTTTACCGGGAACCGCGCGTACACTGAAAATCGCCCAGTTTTCACTAAGATATACACACTTGGATTGCGTAGCGGAATGAAGGCAAGGTATGCTACGTTGAATAGCGTGTGGGTTCGTTGTTACTTCCCAATCATCGATAATCAGTGAGATTGCCTCAACTTTGATCAGTAATAACCCTTTCACTCAACAACGGACGGTACCTTCATTCAGCACCATCTGTTCATGTTCATTAAATATAGTGAATTTCCAATATAAACTGGACAAGAAAAAAAAGTTGTAGTAAAACCTACGTTTTGAACTTCTTTTGTTGTATGTTCATGATCTACCTTGTAACTTTTAAGTTGTTTTATTAAGATATATTGTACTTATGCTATGCCTGGAATTTTCTTGGTTTCCCGTTTTATTTTTTTTTTATTTTTTGTTTTTTTTGTTTTTTGGTTTTTTATTTAATTTTGTTCTTCTGTTTGCGTTTCACAGACTAATCAGACCATATTTGCTTGTTCCTGCTTTCTCTTTCGTTTATTTATTTTGTATTTATATGTCCTTACTTGCAAAAAAATATTCCCATGGCTTAAAGTTATAAGTCACTATTTATAATATACATTTATTATAATTAGACTTTCCATTTGTTCATAATTGTTATATCTATAACATGGCTTACAAAAATTATCAACAGATCCAAAATCCATTGCTGTTGGTTGCTTTCTGGTTATGTAAATAATCAATGAAATATTTAAGCGTGACAATATCCACAGTTTTTCAAGCAGCCTTTTCTTTGTCCTCAAATAAATATAAACCTTATACGCCACCCTCCCAAAACGGCCTGCATTAGCATTTAAGTTAGAAACAGTAATAAAGAAAGCATCCAGAATGTGGCCGGTAAACGGTATTTTTGGGAGAAGTGAATTACATAATTTTTCTTATAACAAATAATATGCACAAGCGTACAAATCTCAAATTCTCACCAAGCGTGCTTCCAGTTACAGTATTGACTTTAACAAATTCTATTAGCATTGTCCAAGTTGACATAAATTTTGTCTTTATTCAAGATAGCAATATTCTTGCATGGCTAAGCAATTTATCCAAAAAAACATTCATATTGAAACAAAGCTAGCTTTTCATTTACAAACCTGTACCTCCACGAATGGCCGAGGTCGTTAAGGTGCGGACTTGTGAGCGGGAGGTCTAGGGTTCGAATCCCCCCAGGACCGTCCTCACTGACTAGGTTTTTTTCCAGGCTTTCCTCAGTCCTCATAACTGGCAAATACCGGGGAGTACCCTAAACTTAGGCCTGGAACGCTTCCTTCCTTAAAAAGTATCCTCTCCCAATATATCATTTAATTTCATGTATCATCAGTGGCCACCGCCTGTGGTGCCTCAGTAGTAAAAACGGGCGTTAAACACTACACAAAAAATTACAAACCTAGTAAAAGCTTAAAGCTCTACAAAGAAATAAGATTATCACAAAATTAAATTGAACGAAAATAAAATAGCTGCAATAACTTATGTGGTACCTTGGTCACTGAGCCCGGCGTGAGGAGAGGCAACGAATCCAGGATTACTGACCAAAAGACATCTGAACCCCTTGCATTCAGTGCTCTCTCTGAAAGTAGGAAACAGGAGCGTGAAAGCCCAAGCGTAAAATTCTGACGTCACCGCGATTCTCGGAAGTTGCACACATTGAACAAAAGGTTTTAGGTTTTCTAACAGGGATAGACAAGAAGAATAATTTTTCATACAAATAGGCACAGCAAAACTGTTTTTTTAAAGAATATGTGTAATAAAGTGTCTATAGAAACGATATTTGCTTAACATCATTTTGTGGACTGTTAGAAAGGAAGGGAACGAGAGAGCTGATGTTGTTGCATCCCCTTAAAATGAATTTGAACACGCTAAATACCCTATTTCTTACGTAAAGAAGATATTGACGGTCAAAATGGTTTACAATTTGTGTGAACAGCGTCAGTGGTGTACTTAAAAGAACGTTACGTCCTCCTACAGTTCAAGATATGTTTCATTTACTAAATTTAACATCTGATTTCAAAACTGCATTAGGTTTTCTTTCCTGCAACGCATCAATTTTTTACAATTAACAATTTTATCCTTAATGAATTTCATTTCATTTCATTGTTTCACACTAATGTAACATAAAATACTTTTCTTATTTTCATTTCAATCTCTGGAAATTTAGTTCAGTTTGTAGTTTATTTTCAAAAAGTGAGCATCTATTTTTGTAAGTGACAGTTCAAATATAAGTGATTAATTAAGAACAGAGATCAAACATTAATTTATGCTGAAGAGCGTTATATATCTATTAATTTACATTTAATAACAGAACATATATTTGATACGACCGAATATAAAAGTGTATTTGATTATTTCTTATATTATGGGCAATTGGAGGAAAAGTGAGTTCATATTTATATTCGGCATGATCTTAGAAACCCCAGGGGAAAAGTTAAAATTTGTATACCAGTGCTATCAATGAAGCATCTTTTGTGTTAACACAATGTATGACTGGATGCGGATATTTTAAAGCATACTTAGAAACATACTGCAACCATTTCCCCATGCGGCCATGATACCCAATCGATTGAACATCTCTCATGGGCATATAAAATATGTATTTGACATTCGTTTAATCAATGTCAATGCATTTTAAAATTTTCACTAGTTGAAGGTTTAAAACGACGATGTTTTTTTTATAGAAAGTTAAAAAGAGTTAATTTTAATTTAAAATATTTTAATTAATTTTAATGAAATGTTACAGGCGTATCTTTCATAGTTTTACGTTCACTTACTAATAGGTAAGTTTTAATTTTTTTATTGTTTTGTATATCTTAATATATATATATATATATATATATTAATTTAGCCCTAAATAGAGTTTTCATTCTTGGAGATTTAATAAATACATATTTATAATATAAAAGACATTTACCATTTCGGCTCTTGAAAAAGGAATAACAAAGCTAAGCGAGGCAATGCTCTCTTCGTTTAGATTCCCGATCACCATCAGAAAGTCCCGTTTTTTGTGAAGGCTCGTGGGTTTTGAATTTTACTCCCTCGCTATCCAATAGAGGCGAAGATGCTGGGAGAAGAAGCGGCCTGTCTCACATTTCAGATATGGAGCTCACAGAAGGGAAGAGTGATGCAATCGATACATTATCAGCTTCGGTGAAAGGGAGTTTGCAAACAAAACCCGACAGGTTAATGGGAACGTCAATCTCAAATGTTGCAACTGGAAAGAATGCAAGGGCAAATGTCAAGGCTCAATCACGATATGACTTTCGTTTATCGAATATTGCATTACGTGTAACAGAGACGGGATCGGGCATTTTGTGACGGCCCAAACAGATAACGAAAGACACTCCGTAATAGTAGCCATAACGGCGTATCCTATTATGGTGACCTAAATATATGGACCGTAATTTATTTTGATTGACATGCCCATTTAGCTTTCCTTGCTGTCCTGCACTTTAAGCTATTTGGACAGACGAGGCTGGTGTGAAGGTAAATTAAATTAAACATTCAAACAACAAGCAAAAGCGAATTGTATCAGCACTCAGTGATAGAGTGTTAGATTATTTCCCCAAAGATAGAATGGTGCACAATCTTTTAGGGCATCTTTATTTAATAAGAAAGAACGAAACTAAAACAAGTATTTCCTGCATAAATTAACTCCTTCACTGAGAGTTATTTTGGAATATATCCGCAGTTTAGCGCAGCAAGCGCTGGCTTAAGGTCACGTCAGACGCCGATCATAATAATTGACATGGATGAAAGCCAATCGCATTTCCTGTTACTAGAGCAAACATTGCTTCTATTGTTTGTGTTGTTATAATTCAGCTCTTGGTTAAGAGATTAGCATACTCATATCTTTGTGTTGTAGCATTGCTATTGGTGCACCAGAGTTATGAACTACATGGTGTTATTTTTAGGTTTTAGGTTCAAATCCTGCGGCCGGATAACCTATCTGAAATTCTCAAGGTTTTTCTCACTCAATTTTAAGAAAGGGTAAATGCTGGGTTAGTGTTTCTCTGCCAAGGACTCGCCTTTCATTTCATCATTCTGTTTTTTTTTTTCCCTGTGTGTGTCTGCGACTTCTGTGTTTGTGATGTAATCAAGGTGGCCCTGACATAGGAAGTTCCTCAGTGCGCATGTGTACTCTAAAAACGTCCAGAGTAAATAGCTCCCCGACTGGGACGTCCCATTTCAGTAGGTCTATCAACAGAGGATGATAAATTCAGTGAAAGAAGAAGTAACTATGTGCTGAACTTTTACCACTAAAAAGAGATAAATAAAATGTACATTAATAACCCAAATGCTAGCGTCCTCGCTAAGTATGCAAGTTCCTCGTTTGTACCGCCATAGATGATTTACCCTGGTTTCTTAGGTACGTACTGCGATGACTCTTTCCTTTGCAAGAATTTTCCGCTCTCCCATTTTATTTTATTTCATTCCGTTCTGTTATAGCGTGGAAAGTGCCAGGTGAGATGGGCTGGTACTGTGTAACGGTAGCTTGCGCTTCGAAAAGATTTCTGCCTTGGCCTTTGGTATGGAAATTCCCTCTTGAGGGGCTTAAACTCTTTGGAGGGGGAAGCTTCGCCGAGCTCGGAGTGTTCTATGTGGAAACAATGTTAGGTACACCATCCACATATGCCCATGGCTGCCCGGTGTCTATTTTACCTCATCCCTTCTTTCCGGAAGAGTCCCCACTGAAAACATAGACACAAATGACCAGCCCTTGAGCAAGGTTGAAGTGCCGAAAAGTCTTCCCTCTTTATCAACCCGTTCCAATGCCGGTTCTGAACCTCAAGTCGCAGAGAGCGAAACATTGCCCTGGACTTAGTTGTGAAGAAATTACTTTCGGCGATGTACACCATTAAGGAAGAGAATCTTTGGCAAGCTCGGAGAGGACAATCTTCATTTCCTATATTTTATTGTATTTCAAATGGAGACTGGTACAGAGATCACAGCCTAGGTGCCCTTGCATCGCCTCAGGCATACCAATATAGCAGATTAGTTACTCTGGATAGAATGCAATTGCAACATAGTGTTTAAAAACTGTTAAACACAAAATCAGTCATACATTTAAAACACAAAAGAGGAAATACGTAAATAAAATACTATATATAACAGCAACCTGAAGAAAGTAGTTCCTATTAATTAATTAATTAATTAATTAATTAATTATCCCGATGGATATAAAAAGGTAAATAAAACACGCTTGCAGCACAATATTATAAGGATTAGAGCAAAGACAGAGCTTATCTTGGACTGATGGTTTCCTGCTCTTCGATTGCATCGAACGCAAGATGTGAGCTAGCACTGAAGTGTAAACAAGCCGAGATTCGGTAAACAAACAATCTGCAGCCCTTTCTCTGGCATAACCAGTTCATCAGGAAATTACACCGCTGTTGAATATTATCTTTTTCTCTAGAATAAAATCCATGTTTTCGGTTCTTCTAAAGTAAAATGTATAAAGCTAGTTAATATTCTTTCAGGGAGTTTGCCATTGACGCAAACACATCATTATTTCAATTTTTTTGACTCTATCGTGTGATCAGTAATGCCTTCTCCCGCGGCGTGGGAACTTTCCTATGAGCCAGCCTCTCGTTTGCCGAACCGTTGAGTGGGTAGCAAGCCTGCTTGCCTACTTGTTGACCTTGGTGACTATCGCAGCCATAGAGCAGCTGTTTCCAGGTGTGTGTTGTGTTGTTCGTTTCTTAATTCGACAGTATATATAAAGTGTATTATGCCTCGTGTGTTTACAACGGCACAGCGTGTTTACTTACAATTCATATGTGTTAACTCTGTGGTGAAAATGGTGAACAGGAATAATTATTTTGAGCATGCAGTTGATTCTGTTAGTTATGTGAATACCATACTAAACACTTTTTTCATAGAATTAACAGACAGGGAGCGTGATCATCCATTTTGTCAACAGGATTCTGCCACTGCTCACACTGCGAATAATTTCACGGAAGCAATTCGGTGTGTTTCCACAATTTCTTGCCTTTGAAGAACACTAGTTATTCGACATATAGGAAGCGATAATTCTGTGAATATTTAAGTGTTTTATTCTAAGACAGAGTTATTAGCAGAGAGTTGTGGTATCCTCGGTCTCCCGGTTTTACAGGCTGCGATTATTATCTCTGGGGTAAAGTGAAAAAAAAAAAAATGCCGTGTTCAAGACGAACCCGCACACTATACAAGAATTCAAAGATAATATTCGTCAAAATATTGTCCGGATTTCTCAAAATGAACTACATGGAGTGATGACTAATTCCTAAGATATGTCAAAATGTGTGGAGAATGAAGGCGGGCAGTTCCAAAGTCTTATTTGATATTTTGGTAAGTAATGAGCCTCTTAAATTGGTTTGTGTATTGATGTATGGTTAGTTTGTTTTATAGTTTTGCCCTCCCGCTAATCACCGAGACATGTCTAACGAGTGGTTCGCTCGCCCATAGGCAAAACATCCCGGGGAAACACAAAGCTGATCTCAAGGTATTATTTTTCTTTCCTTGACGCGACAGCCTTTGAAAGGCCAACGCTGGCAGCGGCGACCGCTGCGTCCTCTCCCCTCTGTTCATGCGACTTCATTGAGAGATTGAGTATCAACCCTTCTAATTGTTAAGTACAGTTTAGTTCAGGAAAATATTTTAGTTGATCTTCCCATTGAGCAACATTATATACTAAAGTTGCCATCGCGTTCTGAGTTTAAAACTTACTTCACACTGCTTCTCTGTATACTTTAAATTTCTGAAGCAACATTCACTTGGTCAAGTGCCATCTCGAGCTGATTTTGTATTTGCTATTTGCTCATGTTGTTTATTTTGTCTTAGTTGAGCAGAAGAAGGTTCCTTTCCTTGGAAACTCATAGCGCCGCTTCTTTGCATTTACTGTAGTATCAACTTCTTTAACGGTTAACTCCTGAATTTCTTCGTGTTTTGTTGAACATTTTTGAAATGTAAACAAATGTTTACATCCCTACTCAAGGCAGAATAAACCTGAGATATTCAACTTTACTGCCACTGCTATTGCTGAATGTAAATCACAAACTTCTATAATTTTAATAACTAGAATAAACACTTAATCTTATATATGTGCATTCACATGTGTAATATAAGAGTGAATAGCATTTAATAAAAATATTGTAGAAACACACCAATTTAATCAATACATATATAATAATTTGGTTTTCGTGACCCTGTGATTAAAGTCTGCAATCTGCAGAATGAAGTCACTCTTCAGAAATCAGTGCACATTTCCTATGTTTTGAAATCACAGTTTGATTCGAATTAATACTTGGGCGTTGATCGACTCACTTTCTTATTTTAAATTTTCCTTCCAAAATTCTAAAAGGAAAAGACTTAAAAGTAAGGTTTGTTACTGTTCATGTTCTTTACATTCAATGAATATAAAAGGAAATATATCAACTACTTCGCGAACTTCACGAAAAGTTATAGCTTACAGTACTAACGAAACGACCCATTGTCGCTGGAGAATTTTTAACATGAGAACATTGTAACTTCATTGTGTTTTTTTTTTTTTTTCAAACAACAAACGGTGTGTATAAAACTCGTGGTAAACTTAACTGGTAATGTGATAACAGTTGGCATTGCAGTTGATGTTTACACTTAATGACTCTTGCGGGCAGGAGGCTCCTATACCTACCTTTCAAATCTCCAGATCAAAATACTCCACAAGCTTATCGAGCCCACTACAAACAATAATCATAAAAAAACCCTCAAGCGCAAGATATAAGTCCCCTACAAGTTTATTTTACGCATTTAAATGCAACAAGCAGTAGTTGTAAGGAATTAAACGAAATATGAAGTGATGAAGTGCAAATCAGCAAGCTCCGAAGAATCGTCTCTGCATCAAGGCCAACTGATTGCATCTCCTTTCCAGTTTTAACGATCATCACCTTTGTTGCTTATTTGGTTTATTTACGGACGCTCTTTAACATCTCAGGTCATCAGCGTCCCATTCAGTACTGGGCATGAAATTACCGATAAATTTGCTCAGAGGCCTCTTCTTTCAGGCTTGAGGTTCTTTTACGTGTCGTAAACTACAACATGGACCCAAGGCTTTACTTCTATTCTAAAGGAAGCCATACTTATAAGTTTTAGGCCCAAAAAATCCACCGATCCTGCCCGGGATTGAACGCACGAGTCAATATGGTTACCGCTAGACTACCAGGACTATATCGAGGAAACCTCTGATATAAATGGAAAGAGCATGAGTGCATTCACAGGCATTATTACATCTTAGCGTACTGCATTTAGACGGTTTCTGAATGCCACAAAAGTTCCATAGACTGTCGGATAGATAAACATTTTCGAAACGTAAGATAGCTATTCCATAATTTATTTCTTGGATAAGTGTTTCTGAAATTAGATATAGTGTAGGAAACAGATATCCTTTTGATAACTTATCTGACGAATATCTATATCTAACGAATATCTAACAGCTATCTCTGATGCCCGATATGTAAGATGGGGGAAGTATTTTACAAATGCAGAGTTGGAACTCACAAAGTTTTATTGAGGAAAACTGAGATAAATCTATTTGGAGAACATTGCTATTGACATATGTAATATCTGAGGGAAAACCGGAAAAGAACTGAATTTCCAGTTTTCAATCATCAAGCTTAATACTTAAATGTTAGCGTCATCAGCTTTTTATTTTCATTCATATGCTTTTCGAACTCTTCAATTAATAGAATATTTTCAAATTCATCAAAAGTCTTATCATTTTATCATTTTTGCAATCGGGTTAATTAGTGCAATTAATTTAAATTTGAATACTGTTCAACATATATTTTTACTACTGAGGCACTGCAAGTGGGTATATTGATAAATTGGAAAAGGATTCTTTTTACAAAATAAAAGCGTTCCAAAACTAAATCTAGGGTATTTCCTCTGTATTTGCCATTTATGAGGACTAAGGAAAACCGGAAAAAGCTTCAGTAAGGGAGGTGAGTCCTGGAAGAATCGAGTCCCAGACCTCACGCTCAATTGACCCTTTGTTTGAAATGAATATTTCAGCCCAGTTTGTTAGTTTGTCAATTTTTAAGGTTCTCGGTAAATTCCATGAAAATAATTTAATAATCGCTGTTAATAACCTTTACAAATTTTGTAAAAATTTGTAATGAAAACGTGATTAAAAAATATAAATAGATGTAAATAAATAAAAATCAAAAGAAATAATAGAATAAAATTTGTTCCAGTGCATTGCGGAACTGAATTCCTCTGCCATCTCTCGGCTGAAATTGATACTCTAACATAGTTGTATGCATGAAAACATAGGAACGTTATTTCGCTGAATATTGACAAATAAGTAATAAAGTAATACATAATGGTCGTTATTTCTGAGAAAAAAATAGTAAAAATAATAATAACATTTCGTGCTGTACATTAAAACTTAACGAGTCTGTTACTAAGGAGTTTACACAATCTAATTCAAGGTGGCAAACAGATGTTCCTCCATTTTGCTCATTTTAATACTTTACAATATTTCGTGGAACAAAAAGTTATAGCTCCACGCTCTAAAAAACTTTACTGATATACGTATAATATATTTCGCGGAATAGACCCCTTATATTCCGTCTTTGAAGTTCTGTTGTTTCATAGACATATGCAATACAGTACGACAGCTGCAGATACTACGTGAAAAAAACGCAAGTCGCCATCTGTTGGACAGTTCTGAACTTCACTAATAAACAGATAATTATCGAAGCGTTACATTCTCGCTAGGAAATCGGCGTATATTATCTGTGCGATAAAATTAATGGAGCAGATAGGCTATGATGTAGACATCTAGATCATTATTCAGCAGGGCCCTAAATAAGTAATGTTGTGGTAAGTCTGAAGATTTACACGACCCGGTAGCATATATGAGAGCTCTACTTGACTGCTCATTACTGCTGGTGATTCTGTTATATAGTTCTTTGCAGCCTATTGTTTCATGAGCTTAGCACAATGTATGATAAATGATGAATTTTAAAATATGATTTTCTTGAACATGCTTCTGTAAAAACCAATGAAATAAACCCACCCTAGAACTATGTTCATCTGCAATCAGCGATTAAATGCTTTGAGCATGATTCAATACCGTAAAACTCTCTACCTGGTATATTTCAACATTAAGCATTCCATATTGTTTGCAAATTTCGAGTACTTACCCAAACGATCTAGCACTTTTATGTACAATTTTCACTGAAGTTTGGTGGTAAATTCGCCCGCCGTGTTTTGCAAAAGTTTTTAAACATGTACAAACTATTGGTAGTATAAAGACTACGTTTACTGATAAAACCCTGCAGCAACGGAGTATTTCTAAACACATATCACTTTGAAAAATTATGATACAAGCATATGCATAATTATATTTTACATATATGTATACGGGAACAATTAATTGTTGCAGATGAGCAACACATAAATTAGACCTTTTTTTGACTTACTGTGCAGTATCGATGTTGATGTTGAAAGTTGTTTTCTTTATTCTTTACATAAAATAATCATTGTACCATATCACAAGCATTTGGGATCAACTCAAATTGTTATGCCGTCATAACCGCACGACACAAACAGTGTTCCTATTGGTCTAAATCGCTTTAGTTTGGCAACGGTTCTAGCTGGAATCAGGCTAGACCCATTGTTTCGGACTTGGTGTGCCAAAATAGCTCATTTTTCATTTTATGTAATGACTTAAAAGATCCAATCGACAGAGGGCTGGCAAGTAACTCTCTCTCTGTCTGGCGTTGAACTTATTCAGTTCAAGGACACACTAAACGACTTTTGTTTGTTTGTTTTGCCCAGGTTCTCCGTTCTACAGTATACAGTGGTGAAAAAAAATTGTTGTACTTACATTTTAGTATTTTTGTTCAAATCTTTTTATAATCGTGATGAACCAGATTGTTTTTCTCTATATTTTGCCAAGAATGAATCAATACAATTTTTAAACATTTTTCCTTTATTAACTGTATCTGTTTCTAAATAAATGCAATATTGCAAGAGTTTTAACACTTTCTAAAATAATTTAGTTTAAGAGCATGAAAGAAACTGTCTATATCTTCTTCTTCTTCTTCTTCTTCTTCTTCTGCAAGGTCTGTCGACCTGTTTCGTTCCTCGATTAGATTTTGTTCTTGGTCTTCCTACTTTGCGATATCCTGTAGATTCATAATTTATTAAAATGAATGGTATCCGTTCCTCTTTGATCCTTAATATATGATACCAATTCTTTTTATTTTCATTAATTTTTTCGTTTGGATTAATAAAATGTAACAGTTTTCGGATTTCTTCATTTCTTTGTTTGTCTAGGAGAGTAAATCCAGCTATTATTCTTAAAAATCGTATCTCTTCGGTTTCTATTCTTTTCTATCTGTCCTGTTCGTAGTCCAATTTTCACTTCCATTGGCACTGTCATTATTTTATAGAATTTCATTTGTGTTGCTTTTGAGGTCTTATTCTTTAATTTTCTCCTTATTGTTTCATTCAGTTGTCTTAATTTATTTAGTTTTATATTCAGATCTTCATTACTGTATAGTACATTAAAACTAGATAGTTAAAACGAGATACTTGTTCTATTATTCCTTCATTAATAACTATCTTACTTCTTACTTGATTGTTCCCTTTAAAAGTAATTGATATTGCCTGGTAGTTGAAATATTTAAATTATGTGTCTCCATAATATCTTTCAGGTTATTAATATTTCTTTGCACAGTATCTTTCGTTTCTTCAAAAATAACCCGATCGTCAGCAAATAAATTTGTTTTCAGCTTATATTTAGCTGTTTATTTGTGATTGTAGTTTACTTATAAATGTAAAATATACATTTTATTATAGCATTAACAATAATTATATTTTCAGCTTCTGGGAAGTACAAAAATGTTTGTATAAAAAATGTGTTATCATTAATAATTTATTAGTTTACCATGAGACTTAATAACTCCTTGGCAACATCGAGAGATTTAATTTTTTTAATATATTGTTTACTCAGTTCACGAAACCACATAAGTCAGTCCTGGTGGTGTAATGGTAACCATACATGCCTCCTAAACCCAATTTCGCCAGTTCGATCACGGCCAGGGCGTAAAAATCCAAATATGGCTTTCTTCGGAAGGGAAGTAAAGCCATGGGCCCCATGTCGTACATTTACGGCACGATAAAGAACCTTAAGCCTGAAAGAAGAGGCCTCTGAGCAAAATTTGTCGGCCGTTTCACGCCCTGAATAGAATGGGACGCTGATGACCTGATATGTTAAAGACCATCCGTAAATAAATCAAATCAAACCACCGAGATGTACGTGCGAACTTTGATGACAATCTTCCAGGGCACTGGATAGGACGAAGAGGCCCGATTGAGTTTCCATCGCGTTCTCCGGATCTAACGCCGTTGGACTTCTACCTATGGGGAACTCTTAAGGATGCTGTATACCGTAGAAAATCAGCTACACTGGCGGCACTTCGGAAAGAAATTGAAACGGTATATACTGAAATAGCTGAGGACATTTTTGCAAACGTTGCTCAATCAGTAGTTCAACGTACTCAAAAGTGTATCGACGCCGATGACGGGGATTTTTAATAACTGTTGTAACTGTAAGAGTCCAAGGTGATTAGTGCTCAACATTTTCTGTTTGCATGAATTCAGTTTTGTTATGTTAACATAGTTTTTTCTTTGCTTGAAGGGTGTATACATTTTTAGCTTCCCCTACATTGTAGTGTTAGTAAATAAGTGGATAAATGTTAAATAATAGCGGCAATAATACCTGAACGATAAACAAACACACTGTATAATTATGCCGGGTGAATCATCTAAAACTTGTACCGCAAATATTTCTGAAATCCCACATTTCTGTGCATGTATCTGTGATAATGATGTGCTGCTTTCATAGAATTGAAGTTAGGGAGAGTCTCATAATTGCAACCCATGCACGGATGTTAATAATTATTCGAACATATATTTCTTGAATAAAATTACATTTTTAAATGGAGCAATCGACATCAATAAAATAAAACTAGATGATAAAAGAATGTCAATTGTATTTTAGCACCATTCTAGAGCAAGTATTTTACGAGTTATAGTAATATGAATATTTTAAATATCTGTAGTTGTCTGTCCCACTTATTGCTTAGTTAACACTGTTCGCGTGTTTGTTTATATTTTGCATCCTTTACACTGATTTTATTGGGATTTCCTTGTCAGTACTTTATGATAGTTCTTGAAGGGGGACGTGATGCAAAATGACATTTAGTAATGCTGAAAATGTCGACATGGAAAATGTAGAAAAAATGATGTGATGGCCACCATGCCCCTTTAGATACTTCCCTGTGGGGAAATCTAAAAGACACTGCCTACAAGAACATACTAACTACACCAGAGGGTATGAAATGCATTGCAGATGGCTGTTCTGAAAATACTGCTGAAATGTTACAACACTTGCAGCAATCTTTACATAGCAGACTGGAAGCTTTTATTGTGGCTGGGGGTCATCATTTTGAACACAAAAGACCAGTTTTCATATTTCTTAAGAAGGTGCTGGCACATAGTGTCTTTTTAATAATTCTAATCATTGGACTATATCTCTTTGAATAAAATTAAAAAGATATATTTATTTTTACATTGAAAATGTAATGCTTCAATAAACGAATACTCGTATTATTTATATACGTTACAAGATTATTGAAAATTTTTCTATTGAAATAAAATTATATTTTTCACAGTAAAAACACATGTGTACAAAGTATAGCATGTTTTTCCTAGAAATTCAGAAAAAAAAGCACAACACTAAATATGAAAGGTAAATATACGAACATCTTAGCCTAGTAACTGAGCAGTTAAATATGCACATTTTAAATGTTCGTATACTTATATCTCGTAAACTACTTGTATTGGAATACTGAAAAAAATGATATTCCAATTTCCTGTAGTTTACTTACTTGATGCCATTTGAAAACTTTATCAAAAATACATATTCTTATAATTATAAACATCTGTGCGTGGGTTGCAATTATGAGTCCCTGCCTAATCTTCAATTCTGTGAGAGCACCTTCCATTTGGGGTGCAAGTTTTAGATGAACATAAATTACTTACAGGGAAGTGCTATCGAAGACAAATTTCTGAACCACTGTACTTTACATTTCAGGATGTCAATCTTCTAACTGTAGCAAGTAGATACTCTTTCTTGTTCAACTACAAAAATATTGCTATGAAAATTGTTTTAAGTCAATTAACAAACGCACAAATTTGGCAAAATAGTTAATTTAAGAAAAGTATTTATTTGACAAACATTATAAATTTTGTTACAATTTTGTTTACTTAATCATTACAATTTATACATAATGAATAACAAGATTCTATGTCATTTAAAATGTTCACAGAATGGTTCATACAAAGTGTCCGGTTAGTCCTATTTTCGAAATTCCTCACCAGATAAAAACTTCGTAAGTACTGATATCTTCCTAAATTAATTTCCTGACATTTATACAGACTATGGGACAGTTAATACATGCGTTATATTTTAAATATGTTGCTAACAATATCTATTTGCCTAATGGATTACAGAACTCAATTCGTATATCAAGAATCGTCTCCATGCAGGCGTAAAGTAACAATGGACGATATGTTTCGAATGTTGATCTCGATTCGTTCTGGTTATGTGTGCACTTTCTTTATTATGAACAGTAATTTTCAACCCAGACTTTGATCTATCTCAATACTTCTCGTTCTATCATATTTGAGGTTCAGTTTTTCTAAATCAATACCATACAGAACGTCAGAAAACTCTTCATTGAATGTATTATAAAGCATAGTGGTCACTTCTGTACTTCCAACACAATTGAATCATATAAATGTATTACCATTGCCAGTGCAAAAATGACAAAGGAACATAACTGCTATAATCCCAAAACTACTCTACCATTAAATTTTCCTTTTTTTTTTTTTTTTTTTTTTTTTTTTTGCCTTAAACTAAAACATATTAACCTTAGTTTATCCAAAAAGACTCATAAAAATAAATTATAAAACAAACAACAACAACAAAAAACGGAACAGGAAAGGACTGAGACATGAAAGCATCGTGTTAAAGTTACGAGCACCAGCCTATATGTCAGGTATTGTCAGCTCTTACGATAACTATTCACATTCAGTAATACGGGTTATAGTTATGCCCTATAGAGAAACAAGTAATTGGCAATTCTTCTTTCCGTCTGTTGATAGAAATGGCTTTTTCTTTTAATATGCTAGACTTTTTACAATTGAATTCTAATGGTAATTAAACACTATTAAATAGGTAATGGGAATGTGCAGATGTTTCTCCGGAATTCA
The DNA here is from genome assembly GCA_030762175.1 of Metallyticus violacea. Taxonomy (NCBI): domain Eukaryota; kingdom Metazoa; phylum Arthropoda; class Insecta; order Mantodea; family Metallyticidae; genus Metallyticus; species Metallyticus violacea. The sequence goes on along the minus strand of CM060833.1, from coordinate 53,116,316 downwards.
GAACTGTATGCAATACTTTCCGCAGTTGAAGCGTTGTCTTTGTGCCGTTCGGACATTCTTAAGGTGATAGGTCGTGAAACGAGAAGACTGTTCATGTATGATTTGTATGTGAAAACAAACTTTTGCAGAAAACTAAGATTTGTGTTCCTGCCCCTTAACAGAAATATTGTTCATGATGTTGGGAATAGATTAGGGAAACGGAATCTGTTCTCGTAAGAAACTGAAAGTAAGAAAGTAAATCGCCGTGTGCCTACCGAGGAGAAACTTGACGAAATTGTAAAAAGATTAAAAATAAGTGCAAAGAATATCAACAAAGGCTTGTGCAGGAAACAGGAAATTTTCAAACTTTGATCTAAGGTGCTATCAAAACTTTTCAAATAATGCTGTTCAGGAATTATTGTAGCTACTTCATAATTAAAGTAAAATTCTTCATCTGGGTTTTGAATAAAATTAAGAATGCCTCTATTGACCCATATTTAATTTTTTCACGGACGAAGCTTATTTAAATATAGAGACAAACTGATGTGCAGAAAACGCCGCTCCTATACAAGAAGTGTCATTAAATGACAAAAAAGTACATATAGTGCGCAGTGAACGCTTACAGAAGTATGTCTATACGAGTATTTTATGAAAATACCATGAAAATGCCGAGATATGGAGGAAACACACGCTCCATTATCGATTCGAAAGTAAACATACATTTTTTTTTAACAAGATTCCGGTACAGCGCATACAACTGATTTCCCGTTAGCTTTTATTCATTTTATTTTTGAGGATAGGATCGTTAGTAAGGATTACATGATCTTACCTATGAGATGTGAGCACTTGAAAAATAGAATGACCTGCTTACTTGGAAGAACTGAAAGAAATATAAAAGAGATTTTTCCCTTAAAGGTATGAGAGATGTACGGTGCAATAAGGACACCATTTCCAACATCTCCAATGACAAAGGTAATTGCAATTTTATTGAGAGATCTATGCACTTTATTGAGGGAAATGTATATCGAACTCAGCTGACAGAGGGCGTGCTTTCAGCCACCACGCGGGCTCGCTTACACGAACGATCGTTCATTAGAAAGCACTGTATTTATATTTAAATAAAAAAATCGATACTTCCTAAAACATTGTATGTATAATGAATTATTGTTTCATGAGTTATTCACCAAGCCTTTAGTCATCTTGACTCCATGGTTTTCCTCAGTTATTCATCTCCTAAAAATTAAAAATTTTAGTTCCTCGTATAACGTTTTTAGTTTTTTTTTTACTAAATGTAAAACAACGACAAATAAATATATGGCCTGTTCTTATTTAATGAAGTGTAAAACTCTCTTGGAAAAGATTTAATCTAATAATAAAGGCTAAAAGCATGAGCCCAGGAGCAACATATTATTGTGACTTTAGTTTTTATATTATTTTAATATAACGGTATAAAGTTGGTAACAGATTAATGCCTTCTTAGTTTTTATATTGTTGTCCCTTAGATTTTATGTAATTGAAAACATGATGCTGTTGCCAACAGCAAAATTATTACCGATTTATACTTAAAACTTAAAAAAAGCCACATTTCTTAATAATTAAGCATCTTTTACAAATTTATATCTTACTTAAAGGCGATAGATTCAAAACTGTATGGAAACTGAGGCTTTAGATCTATTACTGTCCTGTCAGAGAATTTACACTAGGTAAAGAAACCTGGTACTTTAAGCACTAGTGTTTATAGTTATAAAACATAGGTTACTGACTTGGACTATTTAAAAAGCAATGTTGAGTAGAAGTTTCTGGAAACATTTATTATGAGAAGATAAAGGCGATATATGAAAATGCGCCACTGTTAGAAATGTCAATATCGTGTTGTATACAGAAAGTTTGCTCCTCTATTTGACGCAGATTCCGCAGGAATATCGTGCCAGTTGGAAACAGATGAGGAATGCTCTTCCGCCTTTGTCAATTTTCCTCTTGCCGCAACGTTCCCCCTTATTCCTGGAATCTCATTAATCATTTACATCTTCCACCCTTCCCCTTTCTCAGTAATTCCTTGAGAATTTCTCACCTCTTTCTTTCCCATTTCTATTCTGTACCTCCGGTGTTCCCAATATCTTGTCTTCATTTATCAATCCCGGAAAGAAACCTTTCCCTCCGTTTTCAACCTTTAAGTATTCTTTTCCGACTTAGGGCAATTTGCATTATGTTTGTCATTACAGTTCATTTCGTTTGTTAAACGACTTCACATGAAGTTGAAAATGCCGACAGAAAACTTCAACAGAGGAATATTCTGAACCCTTTGTTTCTCACCTATGGATCGATCTGGCTTTGTTGATTTGCGGCATGTTCATTCGCTACTGAGCTTTTCCTAATGATCCGGCAGAGCACTGCACAGTGAGCAATGCTCATCCGGAACATGCGTGCGACAAATCATGCCCTGAGACCTCGCTCGAGTTAACTCATGCTGTCAGAAACAAAGCCATGACGCTGCAGGCACGAGAGAAGTATAGCGCACTTATAAAGCACGCAACAGATTTATGCTAATGTAAAATGACCCAATTGCGAGTGAGTGTTCACGTACGCAAGTTATTTTGCGTTCCATACGCACTGAGGCAAATCTTTGCAGCAGATCGCGCTAAAGGAACAAATGACAGTGTCTCTTTTTGGACATTTGCCTTCATTTGGAAGTGAAAGAGTACAAACTGTATATAGCTATTATTGCGCTAAACCCAAAACTACAGGAAATATATGCTAACGTTTTGCAAAACTCCGCTGAGGGAAACATTTACGTTATTGGCCATCCTCAAGGTGTTGCCAAATGTAGACGACATACTTTTTATTTATTTATTTTACATAATTTGAAGTTCTTCATAATAAAGAGGCTCTAAAGAGATGACGACTACACTTTTTTATTAAATAACGCGTCATCATTAATTCATTTCATTGCATTCCATTCATAACTACAGACTTATCTACAGAATTCACGTACAATCTACGGACATGCAGTCAAAGCGACAATAAATAACACGTAAAAATTGTGGCAAAAGCAGATGTGATTGGTTGTAATTCTTAAGAGATACTGGATTGGTGAGCTAAATATCACTATAATATTACATGATTGGTATGGTTTGGGTATATAAAAGTAGGATGATGGATAGGATATCAAACTATTAAAAGGAAAAGCAAATGGATGAAAGCAAGTGAAAGATGATAAATGATATGAAAAGGAGTATGACTAAGAAAAACTGACTAAATAAGCTGAAAATCCACATTTATAGAAACGGGTTACTGCAGAAACTTTCCATTTAAAAATAGCACAGTTGAAGCAGGAAATAAGGCTGCCTTTATTAATTTAATTAAAAGGCTGCAGAGTTATATTTATAAAGGCATTATATTTGAGAAGGTTAATTGTTATGTATGTATATATATATATATATATATATATATATAAGAAAATCATTTTGAGATAGGTATAACAGGAATAGAAATAATTTGTAACTTGTAACATACAAAAGAGTTTTGTATACATTTTGTGTAAAATATGTGAGAAAGACGAATATGTATACCTGACTCCACTCACTGACCGCTCCTTAGACAAGGCTGAAGAAAGGATAAACTATCTTTTGTTAGGTCACGAACCTTCTACCCAGGAAATACTTAGGAGTTGACAATAAGAGAAACATGTGGCCGTAACGGGACAGTATTTAACAAAGTCAGAGGTAGCAATAATTTAAGGGAAAATGAAAATGTCAGAACGGAGACGAAAATGTTTTATTACAGGAAAGCCGAAAAACAGCCCATCAACACGTGCCGTATTTCCGAGAACATTTAGAAATCTACAAACTAAGGAAGGCAAAAGATTATCAATAGAAATCGGAATGTAAGGAACGGGCCGAAATTTATGACAGGCTGTTCTGGGAAAATTCAAGTTCGTGGGAAGACCTTAGATCAGGGGGGAAAGAATAATTCTAGCCAATGGTCTTCGGATAAAAGTTAACGAATCAGGAGAACTTAGATGCAAATAAATAATTTTAGGATAGCCAATGACGAACATGTAACACAGAAATAGATAAAATACGAGGAAATTTAATTTAGCGAAAGGCGTGGCGAAGTAGTAGAAAAACTGGAGTACAGAAATCATAGACACACATCCATAGATTCACAATCAGGCACTCAGAGGCACATTCACACTCGCAGAAGTCAGACATTCATAGTCTCTCGCACATTCAGACCTTCGCAGATTGAGATTCAGACATTCAAGAGAAACAGGGACATCATACGAGAGACGCGAAAGAAATATACGGAATCAGGCAGTCTGAGTCATCCGAAAGTAATCAGTCTAGATCATTTCTAAAGTTCAGTTGAGGGCAGTGTAAATCATTTTCTAAAGTCAGTCTAAGTGTGTAGTGAGGTCAGCTACGAGCCGTCAGGAAGTAACCTGCTGAGTTATTAAATAAAGTAAATGTTCAAACAGTGCCGGACTTATTAATACAGTGAACAATCTCCTTCCCCCCCTAACGACTTTCAAGTCGTTAAAAACAGTTCAAATTTACCCTGAGAACACACCCATCAATCCCCCCTATAGTGGAACCCTCAAAATAATAACCGTTCCACAGTTCAAAAAATTAAAAAACATTACAAAGAAAGAAATGAAACTGATATTGCTAGCATTGTTTTGAAGCATTGTGTTAACAATGATTTTTAAAATAGCAAAATTTAATTAATGGCGTTTTTTAGAAAATAATGAATGAAAAACTTTTAAAACAACATTAAAAGCTTTTTGGGATATAATTTTAGTAATTATACAGAAAATAGAAAATGTCTGCATACAAAACTATCTACAATTGCAAATAATACAGAATTATGAAGAATAATAGAGAATTTTGTAAATTTTGTAAATTTTGCAAATAATACAGAATTTTGAAGCATTGTGGTAACAATGATTTTTAAAATAGAAAAATTGAAATAATAGCCTTTTTGAGAAAATAATGAAAAACTTCTAAAACAATATCAAAAACTGTTTGGGATATACTTTTAGTGTTTATACAAAAATTAAAAATTGTGTGCATGCAAAACTATTTAAATTGCAAATAATACAGAGCACCATACATAAAATCTAAAAACAAACAACACAGGAAAATAAAGAAGGTTGTTTTTAACAATACAATTAATATTCTTACATTACTTTGTGGAAAGGAGGCCAAAAATTAACACAGTACACTACATAAAGTATGTACTTAAGCGCCCAGCATATATTTACAATATGAAAACATTGTGTATATGAATAATATAGGTTCTATTTCATTCTGTATAAATCAGTAGCGTGCTGCAAATCCGCTCACAGGAATTGTTTCATGGTACGAAAAGAAGTTTACATCTATTTTCAGGCAATCCTTTTAATTGAGCTTATGGTAGAGAACTGCAGTGAGAAGCATCTGCTTCGAATTTTGTAGTTTGCTGAGGGAAAAATAAAACATCACTCTGATTAGATTAATGAAACAGCCACACCAAGCCGTCAATTCATTTATTTTCTTTCTTTTATTTTTTTCCCTCTTTCTCTCTGTTTTCCTTTTATTTCCTGACAACATATAAACTTATCCCTTAGCTAGAAAGCTCAAATAAATTAAACTGAACTGAAAATCAAATCCCTTACATAGAATTTCAGCAACCCAATAGAATGAAAAACGAAGAAAGGAAACATTTAATCTATGAAGAGTACGTTAGAGCGAGATTGGTTACATTACATACACTGTCTGCTTCAGAAACCGTCTCTGCTGGGCTTTGTCTCAAGGCTACTGATTTATCGCGTGTGCGTTAATGATCTACTGTGAGTAATCTACCTATAGAAGTATCATATCAGTTTGGTATTAATTATGATTAAATTCTGCCCTCGGGCGAGAAAACGCTTCCGCTCCCTGAACTAATCACTGCAATTTAAACAGTGGCGCTGAAGCGGAGAGAACGCCAAGCGCACCAATTCTTAGCTTTGCATTAGCAGCCGTGTTCGCAATGACTCTTTTTAAAAGCTGCATACTAAACAGCCTATCAGAGCAAGTTTGTGGCAAATCTCTTGGAAAGTACAAACCTAGGACGGGCAGTGCATTAGTTGGAAAATTATATTGGAGTGGGGGACTCTCTTTTGCTACAGTAGCTTTCATTAAAAAAAAGAATACTGCGGAGCATTGTGTGAAGCCTCTTGCTTACGACTGGTATCGTCTGCTTGTTAGATCGGCAACATAGTTTTGTAAATTGTTTGAAATTATGATTAAGAAGGAAAAAAAAACTTCAAAATTTAAACCCCCAAATATTTTGAGGGACGTTGTCCCCGCGTCTCCCTTCCCCCAACTAAGACACCTGGCTACGAATACCTGAAGGCTCACATGATTTTAAATAAAACAGTTGCAGGAATTTAGTTTTTAGCCTGCTTTCCCCTGTCTTTGTATTTTGTTATTAGTTACTAAAACACTAATGCAAATGATATTCTATTCTATAGATGCACCTATAGAAATTGTTCTTTCACTCTAGCTGTGTGTAGGACATAAGTTAGAAATAAAGAATCAGGTTTAAAACTTTCGGGTCACGGCCAGGATCCGAACCACGGATCTTCAGCCTTCCATCATTAATGCTCTACCAACTGACCTTAAGCTTTCTCTACTACAAGAGAGTAATTCCATAAGTAACGATTTGTAATACTGCGAGTATTTATCGCCAGGGCCCGGAAGATATGCAAAATATATTTTCTATATTCTATAACATTTAAGAGTCAGAATTGAACATGTTTTCGTATATTTGGGGTCAGTAGGGCCAGGTTTTGTTTTGACTTTTTGCCTATTTTGGTTTCTGTTGTCTATTTTAAGGTTAAAATCTGTTTTGGATTGTTATGATTTTTTCTGCTAATATTTGCGCTTTATAAGAATTTCAGTACATTGAAGTGAAATAAATTATAAAATTAAATGCCATGTTTATCTCACGAAATATACATTTTTTCTTCAAGCAATCAAAAACTTTCTCCTCAACCCATTTACTTCAGCTCTTTAAATAGCAGAACCATTAATTGTTTGTAGCTGAATGCTCGGCTTCCTCATTTGAAGATGAAAGCTGAACATGTTCATTTGGAGATGATTTAATTGCAGGATCATCACATGAGGTCTGCATTTCTGTAGTTGCAAGAAACAAACAAAATATTCAGTTCAGTAAAAATCTCAATTTTCTGAAACGCGTACATTATAGCAGCCATTGTTGCTGATCGGATAAACGTGCACCAAATAATGAAGTAATTTTCTGTAAAGTGACTACATTTCTTTGTTGCACAACCACTTGCGGACATCATTCTCTTAGGATTCACTTAAAGATTGCATGTACGCAACGTCCGAGAGCTAGAGTCTATGCGAACAATGCAGTGGAAAACAAGAGAATAACACCATTGTCTTTGTCCATATCTAAGTTCCAAACTTCTTGTGCGGCTCTTGTGTCCCTCAAGAATGAAGAGTACGGGCTTGTTTTTGATGCCTCAGTGAATTCAATTAACCTTTGAAACCAAGTTATGAAAAGCTCTTGTGTGATTCGTGCACCTGATCCATTACGCCAGATGGAAGACCAGTTTCAAATGCCTGTTGCGTGTGTTTTCTGTGGTATATTAGTATAAGCGACACGTAATAACCTGGAACTGAGAATCAAACCACAGCAGTGGCTGTCTGGCCTTTTTCTGCAGACTTACAGTATCAACTTGTTGACGTCCCCGTAATGCTATCACTTTTGGTTTCACAGTCAGCCTAGTGTCATCTACTTTGAAGATCTTGTTACCGGTTATTTTACTTTCCTCAAGTTTGTTAGAGAGCAGATCAATTAATTTATTAACTTTTAATTTATTGTTGCAGATGTTGCTTCTGCTTTCCTAGCTAATGGAATTAGCTCCATGAAACATTTCAATTAATCCCGCTATTAAAATGTTTTATAATATTTCTGTCTGCACGGCTGAAATGCAATTTCACAATTTTCCTTTACTGCAAAACCAAATAGCTGATCATCCATTCTCGTCATATGATGAAAAAGCCCAGCTTCTGTTCTGTATTGAAAACACAAGCTAATGTCCTAGCACTTTCTTTACAGAAGGATCAGGGTTGTTTTTCATACATATTCTTCCAAAGTGGTTTGGAGTACATTCAATTTACGAGCAGTCTTGTTGTGGCACATATATTTATTTATTACCGCTTCCACTGTTTCTTGCATTGATATTTCAGACCATTCGTTTGGGTGGCACTATCTAATCAGAAATGTTTTACATTAGAAATTATATTACTGCAATTTTAGAAACATTCATGAGTGTCCTAAACAAAATATAGTTCACAATAATTTGAAATGGAACTCACATATGCATTGGAAAAATAAAAATGTTGAGCAAAATATTATAAACACTGTCGAAACCACAAAATACGTGGTTCAATTTGAGGCCAGTGTGAGTCAAAACAGAGACTAATATCTACTGGTGAAGTTAAGGGAACATCCGGTAGATCGCATCATCACTTCCCCGTATACACCGTTTCCCATGGCCACTCGTTCCTCTATATGCTGTGGCCATATATTTTAATGATATGGATTCATAGTTTCTTTGAGTGATAAATCAGATTCTAGTGGACGCTAAGAAAGGATCAAAGAGGGTGAAGTCGGTCCTGGTGGTAACCATACTTGCCTCGTAGACCCAAAATCACGAGTTCAATTCCAGCCAGGTCCGATGGATTTTTTCGGGCGTAAAATCCTAAGTATGGTTTCCTTCGGAAGGGAAGTAAAGCCGTGGGTCCCGTGTCGTACATTTACGGCACGAAAAACAACTTCAAGCCTTTAAGCAAAATTTGCTAGCTGTTTCACGCCCTGAATTGAATGGGACGTTGTTGACCTGAGATGTTAAAGATGGTCCGTAAATAAAACAAATCAACAGGGGTTAAACCAAGGCGGGGGTGAGAAAAGGATTTATTGCTTTATTTATTTAATTTATTTACGGACGCTCTTTAACATCTCAGGTCATCAATGTCCCATTGAATTCAGGGCGTGAAACGGCCGACAAATTTTGCTCAGATGCCTCTTCTCTCGGACTTGAGGTTCTTTACGTGCAACACTAGACCCACTTCGCTTCTCTTCCGAAGGAAGCCAAACTTAGGATTTTATGTTCGAAATACTCCATCGGCCCTGGCTGGGATTGAACCGGCGATATTGGGTCTACGAGGCAATGGTAACCACTAGATCACTAGGACCGACTTAAGATAGGGAGAACAACACTCAAAGATATGCTTCGGCTTCAAAAGGTGACATGTATATAAATTCCTATTCATTATTTTGACATTTTTCCTGCAATTGTTAATTTACTTTGATTTTATTACTGAGTGGCACATTTCTGTTGTGAATTCAAACCTTCACCGTGGTTGTTAATGTACGAGTAAAGTGAGGCCGAAATTACTGCTGTTTATCATGAACCATCTTAGCAAGCCATGCCATTCTGAGCGCTGTTAGTCCTAAAAGCCGTGGCGTGATATACACCTCTCGTTAGTGAAAGGAACGACGAAAGCTTGGCACTGTCTGATTAACTTACTGGTCTCGTCCAGTTCGGGAAATATCTTGATATTGGCAACATTTGTACATCCTTTTAGTTAACAAGTTTTTACTCCTTTTCGAGATGGAAATTGCATTAATTGATGCCAGAAATGTTTGGAAAATGAAGGAAAGAGCAGCTCCTACAGCTCCTTGGGTGACACATAGGTATATGTCCTGTTAAGTGATTATTTATGTAATATTATTAGCCAGTGCATCCAATATTGAGGTTGTAGTTTGGTAAACCGCGGACTTGTAGTGCCCTACGACCGTGAGTACAGGTTGCGCGGCCCATTCAGTCCTATCCCCGTGCACGGTAAACCGATAATATGCTCACACTGCAGTTTTACATATAATTTGAACTGCAATTTTCTATAAACGTAGTAGGTTAATAAAATGTGCTGAATTGTAGCTTTAAGTATTTTCGAAAGTGTTATTTCTAGCATGTTTTTCATTTTTCGCTGATGTGGGAAAACCACGCTTACAAAATAACCTCAGTGTTGAGTCTGACTAATAATAAAAGAGATTTTTGGCAAACATATCAGGTTATCTGTTAAAGTATCGAACAATAAAGAACAATATTCATGAACGCTGATTTTACTTTATTACATAGTTATTTTCAAGTCAGTTATTTTGTAGTGACAGTGTAAGGCGTTTCGTACAATATCATTTTCGGATAACAGAGTGAAATTTGGGATCATTTTCCATTGGATCCTGTGAGTGATATCCGTGTCATTCCTATATTTTAGATAGTTTTTCGCAAAATGGAAAATATCGCAGCACTAACAACTTAAATTTACAGCATGACATTTCAGTTCATAAAATTGATTTTGCTAAACATCCTAACTCGGTGAGTAAGCAAATTCAGTTATATTTGTTTGATAAATTAATATTTTCAAAATAATAATTAATATAACATTTTGTATTTTATTTGACAAAAAGTATGAAAGTATTGATTGTGGAATATGGAGGCTAAACATAGACACACACTACGATCACATGCATATATCGAGTATTGATAAACTTTTATTATCGACCCATTTCTATAATATTAATTCTTCTTTTGCAGCGTCATCCCTTAACATTTCATGAGCTACATATAAAATAATCAACAAGTATTTCCAAATCTACTATGATACATGAACCCAACTATTTAATATCACTGAAATGCACTTACAAATTAAACGTAATAGAAAATTCTATGATGTTTGTTTTATCTGCAAATACCTTAAATCTCTCTCTCTCTCTCTCTCTCTCTCTCTCTCTCTCTTTGTAGAATGTACTAATGCAATTAAAGTTTTACTCTTGCTAACTCAACCAAAAGCATAAATGTTTTATTGTTAAACACTTTATTTATGCTTTTATCTTATTGACAGTTATATGTTTGTATATGTAATTTATAATAAAAGCTATTGACTGTTCTCTACTTACTATGAAAAATAATACCTCATTTATGCTAAAAATTACAGCCCCTTTATTTTACAGTCATATAATATACCAAAATGTGGCTTGTACAACACTCTCTTATCTTAAAAAAAAAGTTTGGAAACATTGCTCATTAAATGAAAGGTTTTAAAATTATTAAGACAAACAAACAGGTTCATGTCTGTATTTATACTTGCTTTTTATTTAATAGCTTTGCTTATTATATTGTACAGAAAATTCCTATGAAAATGCCTTGCGGTGCACATTAAAACAATAAACACACTAGCAGGAGCCTGCTTTAATGGAAGAGGAAAAATACTGGATGAAAAAGATGAAGAGAAATAATTTCCCTGGAAGCAAGGATAAATTTCCTCTTCACAAATTGGCTCAAAACATTTTGCTTCGTAGAGGCGATGTTGTAGATGGGTTGATTTCCGGCAGAGCAAGGGAGGAGGCAGAGAATCAAGGAAAGAAAACGACAGCGAGAGAGAGGAAGAAGAAGAAAGATAGAAAACAGATCTAATTAAGAATCCACAGACTACCGGATAGAATGAAGCGTGCTTTAAAGGTTAAAAAGATTTCCGTTGTTCTTTACGAGAAAAATCTGACAACTCCTTTCTGTCAACAACTTCTGCCCGCGTGAAGTGTTTGGAACACAAGGTGTCCGGTTACTGACTCCTGATCTTTTCCCCGGAAGTCGAAAGTAATAGTACACCATGCTATCCTTCCTCTGTTCACACTGCACCCCGTTCTTTGATTTTCTAGTATTTATATTGCTAATGATATGTGATAGTTATTATGATAGTTATTATTTGCACTGTTTATTCTCCAAATATACCAGGGATAGATCATTAAGTAACGCACAACCTTTTTGAAAAAAAGTGTAATAGTTCAAAATAGTTCATACACAATGAGCTATTTTAGCTATTTTCAACAAAGAAACCAAGTCTCTCAATACATTCTCCCATCATGGCACTAGTTTCAATATACCCTGTTCAGAGAAATCCGTCTTTTCGGAGTACTGCCAACTGCACATAGCCGATCGCACTTCTTCATTAGAATTGAAGTGTTAGCCACCTTCAATGGACCAAAAATGAAAGTCCGAGGTGCAAGGTCCGGGCTGTATGGTGGGTGCCAAAGTACCTCCCAATAAAATTTCACGATTTTGGTAAGGGCAGAAGCCGCAGCATGGAGGAGAGCATTGTCATGGAGCAGTGTAACATTTGCAGCGTTGCGTTAGTCACAAAGACCGTGACGCGCCTTCACCAATGGTCTTTCATGCGACCCCTTGTGTACGAGTAAAAAATTCTACCAACAGAACGCCATGCATATACCGAACACGGGCAGATTGCTTTACTTTGAATTTCTTCTTTGCCGGGGAATCTTCTTCATTGCGGCCTGTTTTGTTTCAAGCGTGTAGTGGTACGCCCAGAACTCATCATCTGCCACGATTTCTTCCAGAAAGGCATGCTCTTCTGCAGCACAGCGCCATGAGTGATACAAACACTCGCCTTTCTGACCATCTGTCAGGTTCTTTGGTAACCAGAGGGCATTAACGTTACTAAAATTCAGTGCTTCATGCGCGATATCTCATACCGGACCTTGAGAAATGTTGAACAACTTTGACAAGGTTCGCAGCAGGATCCGCCGGTCGTTCAGAAATGCATTCGCAATGACTGTAACATTCCGTTGAGTAACAGCTGGTATTGTCGTCCGGAACGTGACGGGTCAACAAGGTTCACACAGCATCCTACAAAGAATGTGCATCACTTGGAGATATTGCTACTGTTCAGTCTTCCCCACATACCTCCAAGATGTCCCAGTATACTTCAGTCGGGTTTTGTCCTCTCGCCCACAAAAACCGAACTACACCTTTTTGCTTTTCACAAGCTGGCAACAATAGCATGCGACGCAGTTCTTCTGTAGCAAGATGACATCTCCAGCACAAACTTCAAATTATACGTCTGCAAAAGTTTACCTTTCCAGTTATAATAACATCGGCGCGAAAAATTTATTGTGCGCGACTTAGTAATCCCTTCTCTAATTAATCACTAAATATCGAGCAAAATAAAGAATTTAATAAAGAAGTACTTTTAAATTTTGGTTACAATTCGTCGGTCCTGGTGGTGTAGTGGTTATCGTACTTGCCTCCTAAAGCCAAGATCGCGGGTTCGAACCCGGCCAGGACCGATGGATTTTTTCGGGCGTAAAAATCCTAAGTATGGCCTCCTTCGGAAGGGAAGTAAAGCCGTGGGTCCCGTGTCGTACATTTACGGCACGATAAAGAACCTCAAGCCTGAAAGAGAGGCCTGTGAGCAAAATTTGTCGGCCGTTTCACACTCTGAGTTGAATGGACGCTAACGACCTGAGATGTTAAAGAGCGTCCATAAATAAATAAATAAAAAAAAAAGGTTACAATTCTTATAATGATTTTAAACGGTTACGAGCTAATAGCTTCAAATTAAATGCTGATAAAATCCAGAGTGTATTATTCCTCAAAAGCATATATAATAGTGAGCTAAATTTCTGTAGTATTTTATAAGAATTATCGTGGGGTAATATTAAATCAGTATGTAATCTTTATTTGGAGTATTGCATTTACTGGGATATTTAAAAATCTTAATAGTTTGTAAAAGGTGATTATTACGAATATTTTATATGGGAGCCTTTTCTAGTATGGATGTGAAGTTGCCTTAACATTGTACATGATTCTAAACTAAAGCGTTCTGCTTTTGTTTAGCAGCAGGTTTCTGTATACAGCTACACACTGTAATCCCTCCACATCACATGACGTCATATACCTTAACTTGTGTCAGGCTTATGTTATCTTGTTAGCGCAGGAATTGTTCCATCTCTAATTATATAAGGGCTGTTCATCAAGCCCAAATCAAAAATAAAGCGTACATGGCTTTTTGGAAAAAAAAAAAAAAAAAAGATTAATATCTCAACATAATTTTCTTTCAAATCTGTACACCTACTCCAGCAATGATCTAATTTGTTTATCCCATAAAATGCAATTTCTTCAGCTCTGCTAAATGCTCGTTTATTTTGTTGCTATCCTCTTCACTTGATGCGAATTTCTTCGAATTACATCTTGTGTTCATTGAATAATTGTAATAATTAAAATTATAATCCCGTATATATTAGTTTTTCATTACATGATAGCATATTTTAATGAATTTAATTGATCTAACATTATTTATATATAATGACAGAAATTGGAGCAATAGATTTTTGAGTAGTGTTTAACGCCCGTTTTTTACTACTGAGGTACCACAGGAGGTGCAATAGATTTAAGATCCATAAAAAAGTATTACATTATTTCATTGCATTACATTAGTCATTTCTTCATGTTGTAAAACAGGAAGTAGTCCGAGGAAACCAAACTCCAAATGTAAGCATTTTGTTATTTGCTTTATATATGGACGCTGTTTAACTTGTCAGTTCATCAGCGTCCCATTCAAATCAGGGCTGAAACGGCCGACAACTTTTGCTCAGAGGCCTCTTTTTTTCAGACTTGAGGTTCTTTTAAGTGCTGCAAATGTACGACACGGGACCCACGGCTTTACTTTCCTTTTGAAGAAAGCCATACTTAGGATTTTTACGCCCGAAATATCCATCGATCCTGGCTGGGATTGAACCTACTGTCTTGGGTTTAGAAGGCAAGGTATGTTACCACTACACCACCAGGACCGACCCGAATGTAGGGAGGATGAGGATGGAATTAGTACATTAATTCAATAATTATGAGATAATCGCAGAAATGTGTGGTGGGGCGTTATCGTGATGTAACACCATCTTTTTCTTTGCCAAATGAGAACTGTACTTCTTGATGGCGCCGTTTAATTACACCAGTAAGATAGCGTAATATTTGTCACTGTAGCTCACTCTTTCCTTCTTTTCCGGCGTGTAATTTCGTCAATTGTCACATGCCCTATCCAAAATTCACTTGGATTCCGTTTAAACAGCTGCAAATTCTGTTATTTTTCTGGCCAATGGCTAGCAACTGGCCGCTGTGATGCCTGTCATGTATGGATCCTTATACTGTTATCAGTTAACAGCTGTGTGAGATTGTTGTTCTGTCAACATGCAGCAAAGTCTAGGACTATTTTCAACACTCTACTCCCTGAACCTCAAAAAGCATCCTCCAACAATCATCTCACTCTACGGAGCCCATACAGGAGTGGGGGCGCAGTATTAGTACACAGGCAGGTTACAACCCAGCTGCCATCAATTCGGGCCTAGTCTTTAGTCATTAGGGTAACTGTTGATCTCCAGTAGCAATAAGTCCTCCGCGCCTGTAACAGGAGAAACACAGATACATCTAGACTAATGTGACGCACTGTATAATAACAAAATGGCGAAACACTGTTATTCTTATAAAACTTTTTAAAGCTTAACGGAAAAAGAGTTACATTTTTGGTAACGAATAGATACATTATTTTCATTACATTGTGTTTTATTAAGTTGCTAACTTTTCATTTATTAGTAATTTATCTCTAAAAATATATTTTATTTTCTATCTGAATATGAGTTCGTTGGAAATTATATCAGTATTTTTATATCGTTTAACGAAAGAATTGTTAAAACTCTTTTGTCGCAGATAATATGAAGAAAAAATCAAGGAGCGGTTTCTAGAATTTTTCAGCATTTATCTCTCTTTGTTGTATTCTGCCCCAGTCCACTGTTTTGTAGTCTTGAAGAAACCAGGGACCGGATAAAGCGATAAGAGCAAGTTGAGTGGAAACAGAAGGCGATATATTGAAAATGGTTCAATCAATTAAACGTCAGGTTCTTGGAAGAGGTCAAGCTTCCAAAAAAATAAGAGGAAGGGAAGAAGTGAGAGAAGAGTGAAGGGGGAAAGGAAAAAAAGGGCAAAGAAAAATCAAGACGATAATATTTTCCAGTTCCACTATTTTTTCTTATGCTGCCAACTTAAAGTAAAATAAGCGAATAAGTTGTTTATGACAGGCTGCATAGGAAAAATGTAACTGTATTTTACAACAGTAGTGCGATTCGGCCGACCATAACATCGATAACTCGCGGAAAGCAGTTTAACAATCAATTCTCCACTTCAGATAAAGTTTCACATAGTGAGACTTTAACCATGTTTCTTTTAGTTATTAAGTCAGATATTTTATTTTAGATCTTATGTTTAAACATATTATAGCTCTCTATGTTATGCGTTTTAGGACAAATTTCCAAATTGAGATGCCAATGACTTCATACAACGACAAAGATGCATTGCAACAAACCCACGATTCATTATTTAATATATTCGCCATACTTGGGAATCATGAATGTTTTAATTTTTTTCGCGGCTTTCAATTAAACTGAATGATTTTTTAAGTACAGAGCTATACTGGCATAAGTCGGTAGCTATTCTCTTGAACATTGGTGATAAGTCCTTGACATTTCGTTTCAAAAACGGTTCAAGAACACAAAAATAGATGGAAGAGAAGAAAAATGTTACAAACGAAAAGGTAAAATAAAATATAAAAATCATTATATTTGGCAGGCAATGTACACAGTATGTAGCAAATTTGTAATACACAACTTTAAATTCAACACTTTGAGATTACAATTTTGTAATTCTAAATAATTTGTGTTGTTTCTTCGTTATTTATACCAAATAGTATTATTATGGCCGTTATAATTATTAAAGAATTCCTCTTCCACATGTTTCACACACTCTCGGCCTCTGATTTTCTATTGTAGCTTTCAAACTAACGTACTTTACGATGTTTGGCGAAAGTACATTTCTGGTAGCTCTTCTCTTTAGCCTGTGTGCTGCACATGCCTGTGCTTTCTATTGAGGCCAGAAGTATCACATATCTCATTATGCTGTTCTCAGCAGTTTTCATGCCTTTCTAGAAAGAATTCTATGACAATAGGTTTATAAGTACAGGGTTATGGAGCCCCAAGTTTGTCCGATTTGAGTTCTTTAGATTATTTCTTATGAAATTATTAAATATCCGACAACAATAGAACTGAAGAATCGCATTCAATAAAAATAAACTTTGAAAATGTTTTAGATAATATGCATAAAAGATTTTAAACATTTAGTGAAATGAACGGAAATATTTTTCAACAATTTAGCAATAGGGCAATGCAAATAATAAAAACTAACACAAGAAGGTCAGAACAAGGCTAGGGGTTATCAGCAGGCATGAAATGGAGGCAAATTGTAACACGAAAGCCTCTTCAAGTCTATCGAATGAAATTAAACTAACCTGGGATAAAGAGCTATCTATATATGCTTGTTCTAGGTAGAAAGCCGAGATGAGGAATGGCCTGGCTTAGACTGGGAAGTTGGAAGGCTCATAAAATAACTGGTAAAAATTGTAGAGGGGATGAGGAGGAATGGGTACATAATCTGGCAGAATGTCTCCACTGGGAACACCTGAGAAAAAACCCTGTTTCTTGAACACTTTTTAAGGCAATTAAAGATGGAATGGCATGCTGGAACCTGTTTGCAAAATACGCTAATTGGTTGAATATGAGCATTTTCCTAGCCAAAGTGCGCGAAGCTAGAAGCAATTTATTTTTCTGGTTAGAATGTAAAAACTAATCTAATTATAAATAATATAATATGCTTCCATTCATATATCTGTAAATGTCGTTTTTCCCATTTATTAATGGTTATTACTTTTATTCTTCTTCTTCTTTTTCTAGTTGTTTTTGTTTATGTATTGTGATTTGTTCCTCTTTCTAATTGTGTATCATACTTAAGACCTTCGACCCATGCAAAAATATATTTGTAAATTTTATATAGAATTTTATAACAATAATGATACGCCTATTATTATTATTTTATTATTATTATTATTATTATTATTATTATTATTATTATTATTATTATTATTGTTGTTGTTGTTGTCGTTGTAACAATCCAGAATATGTTTATGTTTCAGTTATGCAGCCCTAGTATTGAATGTTAATATAATGTACATAGTATTATGAATACGACCGGATAGTTCAGTTTGTAATAAAATAATTCTTATTTTTAATACTGTATTTTGAATTTTGATTAAATAAAAACCTGACAGAATCGTTATATTTCGTAGTAACGAAATTCCTTTCCTCCTATACCTAGTTTGTTTACATTTTGCACCAATAGCATTGTGACAGTGGTTTTAATTTCATTTTAAATGCCCACTGCCTGCGCCACTGTCACCGCCTATAAGGTATTTCTTGTGTTCGCTTTGCACTCACGTGATTCCACCTAATCGGTTCCAGAAAGACTTCAATGATACATAGAGATAGGTTTACTGCCTGGCCTTGGGAAC
The DNA here is from genome assembly GCA_030762175.1 of Metallyticus violacea. Lineage (NCBI taxonomy): Eukaryota > Metazoa > Arthropoda > Insecta > Mantodea > Metallyticidae > Metallyticus > Metallyticus violacea. The sequence continues at coordinate 53,098,038 of CM060833.1, read as the reverse complement.
CGCCACGGGTGGCCGAGGTCGTTAAGGCGCGGATACGTGAGCGGGCGATCTGGGGTTCGAATCCCTCCAGGACCTTGAATGAGATTTTTTTCAGGTTTTTCTCAGTCCTCATAAATGGCAAATGCCGAGGAGGTACCCTAAACTTAGGCCTTGAATGATTCCTTCCTTAAAAAATAAATTCTTTCCCAAAGTATCATATCATCTCATGTACCACCCGTATACATCGCCTGTGGTGCCTCTGTAGCAAAAACGGGCATTAAACGCTGTTCATTCATTTGGCCTCGGGAGTCGTTGCTACCTCCAAGTTCACTGGAACATTTCTTCTGGTTGTTGGAAGCGAGGTAACCTATTTGATAAGTCAAATTTGTTTCGGCATCAAAATTTTCCTTAATTTGGTTCTGAAGAAATAAATGTTTAATTCAATAGAGTCGTACTGCCTAGATGCATTTATTGTGTAGCACGCATCCTTTATTAGGAGAATATTTCTTTCTTTTATAATTCTAATGATTTCTGGCCATTGTTGTAATTTTTAAATGTCAATGCCTGTTTAAGTTTAAAACCTTAATTAACGTATGAGCGGTACACTGCAGCGTTTTCTTGAATGATAAAGTTTAATATACGGTGTTATTTGTTACTGCAATTTCTTAAAGGCATCTTTTCAATCCTTTCGAGGCCACAATGGGTAATGGAATACCTCCAAGTGCGGTCATCCAGTACTGGTAGACGCTAATGGGGCAGTAACTAAGGAAATAGACCCGCTTAGGGTGTATGAGGCAACATCAAGGAAGGAAGTAGCAAACAGTTTTTTTTGGGTTCTAAGCTGTTAGTATAAAAGTAGATGTAAAATATTAGTAAAATACCTTTATGTCCCTGTATTAATTATATATATACGGAGGTTCTGAGACACTTTGTGTTTTAGAATCGCTGTATACTTCTCCGGAATAGGCATCCTAAATTATGCCGAAAGAAATGGGTAAAATAGCAGCTGATCTATACCTGACTACAGAGAACGTGATACATATACTTCGTGCATACATTTTCTTTGAAAAGTGTTCTCTTTGTTTCACTATCATGAAACAAAGAGAACACTCGCGTGAACTGACACGAAAATTCAGCAGTTCCGAATAGTATAATCAATTATACCTAAAATGTACTTAATATAGATATTCAAATAGAGGAGAAAATAAACACATAAAGGGTCATCAAGAAATCGCTCCGTAGCCATTGAGTAGCCGAGATTTCATGGGGGGAGCGCATTCAGATAGCAGCACTAACCGCGCGCCTGGCTTAAAATTATTGCATTCACTTAACCACCAAGGCAAGCACACACTCCAAAATCCAACGGTGGGCGAATTACCTGCTAAAAACCGGTTTCGAAGGAAGGAATGTCCGAAATGTAGGAGTACCAACTTTTTCCTGTGTGGTACACATCGCCTAAGTGCGAAGGAATTTATTGATAACCCGTTATAAAAACTGTGCATCGATTGTGGTTTATAGGGAATGGAAATATTAGGGAGGATAAAACGTAAATAATGTCCATTTTGTCCACTCCTATAACCCCTGAAAGATGCAACCAATATGGCATTAGTGCCATGAAAGTACACGGGGATTCTAGGACACATTTTTGTGTGAATGAGAATGATATACCAGTACTGTTATTGCAAATAGTAACACCCATATTCGAAGCCGAAAAAGTTTTTTTTCCCCCTAGGGATGATGTTTCTGATCATAATGTAGGACCCCTCATTACATAAATAATATATGATAAAATAGTTAAACAGAAAATTTTAGAGTTTTATTTTTCTCTATTCGCTTAACTTTAAACTTGTATCCAGAAGCACATTTTTAAAATACCTACTAACAAATAGCCTTTGTTTAAAATAGCTCGTAATCCAAGCCTCGTAGGGGTTTATCCCAACAGAAAGTTGGTGCTGAAGTTTTCACATGCAGTGACGTAAGTTGCATGCCCTTCACCCCGCGGAGCCACGTGCACAAGCCGAGTTTTCAGCATTTCTTGTTAAAAGGTGAAATGGAGCGGATGACCTAATCTCACTGCTTTCTATCCTTCCAGGTGAATGCCGAGATATCACAAAGCTCTCACATCCTCTTCGTCTGTCTCTTGTCAGGGAACATAAAGTAGGTAAGCATATCAACCTCACTTCCCCTCCTGATATTCTGTTTTGAAGAATTTTTCTCTAGAGACGATTTTCGTAAACCGAAAATACTTTCTAAAATCAATCATTTCTGACGCACACTGTTCGTTGCTATGTGGTCTCTGTTTTGTTCTTAGGCTACTTTTCTGCTAACGTACCGAATGGTAACTTAGTGAGTCCGCCACAGGCTGCAAGGTCATCAATTACTAATTGTATACGTCAAGTTCCTTTCATTCAACTGCTTAAAAATCTAGTTCATAGGTCAGGTTTTAAATATAAACAGGGATATTTTGGGCTTGCGAAAAGTGGGAATTACTTGTTGTGTGTTTCAGTAGTAACACTTAGGATTCGTGTTTGGGAGGTCTCTGAGTTCAAATTTCTTGAGTCATGACCTTTGGGTTTCCCTTGGTGTCTTCGGCGAAATCTCCGCTGTCATATCATTTCTCTTACAAGGTCCGAAGTATCAGGATGATGCGGTGTGACGACGGTGACTTGCGCTCTGGAAATGTTTCTGCCAGTGCGTCTATTATGGAAGCGGTCCTTATGAGAGATTCAAGGAAGCGTCTGGGGTTCTATCTGAAACATAGGAATCCTGTTTATGTCCGCGCCTCATCACCTCTGTACTCATGCAGCTTGGTGTCTCTCACCACATTCCTTCCTTCCGAAGTAGTCAGGCACAAACGGCCAGCCCTTGAGCAAGGCTGAAGTTGTCGAAATGTCTCCTCCGCCCGTAAAAATCAAATCTAATACAATCAAATTCAAATGGTAAGTTAGATTTAGGCTCTGATTGAAGGAAATGCCATCTGCAGGATCCCCTTGGATAAAATTAGATACTATATCCTCCTAAGTAACATCTTTTTGTACGTCAAAGTACTTATCACTTCTAATTGTCCCAGCTTTAAGGGCTGCATTTGCAAATGGAGCGGTTTACTCTCTGGTTTCTACTTAGTGAAGAGAGCCTTAAACTTTAACAAAATTGCAGCAGTTTTTTGTGTTCTAATCGTTGTTCTAAGGAAAATAATTAATTTAGATATCAGTTTTCATATAATTAGTGATTACATGAAGATTAGTGACGCTCTTTAACATCTCAGACCTGCAGCTTCCCGTTAAATTCGGGGCGTCTAATAAATCTTGCTCATAGGCCTCTTTTTTCAGGCTTGAGGTTCTTTTTCGTGCCGCAATCGACTACACGGGAACCACGGCTTTAGTCATACTTAGGATGTTTACGCCCGAAAAATCCATCGACCCTGGCCGGGATTGAACCCGCGATCTTACGATGATATTGTCGTAAGGGATGTTATGAGGGAATTGGAATTATTTTTTTGTACTGCAACTTAATTCAAAACATTTTCATTCACAACAGGTTTTTTTAATTATTTTTAATAGAGTTTAACGCCCATTTTTATTGCTGAGGCATCACAGACAGTGGATTGTTTATACATGAGGTGAAATGATTGAAAAATGATTCTTTTTAAAGGAAGGAAGCGTTGTAGCCTTAAGTTTAGGATACCTCCCTGTATTTGCTATTTATGGAGAATAAGGAAAACCTGTTAGAGAAGACGATCCTGGCGCAAATCGAACCCCAGACAAGTCTCTTCCGTGACAGTAACCCGTGGTGATACAAACAAAGTAATGTAGACGTTATAAGTCATGGAGCAGTAAATAACGAGTACTTTTCAGTGAATTGTGTTACTTATAATTATGTCCATCCAAGTTTGGGTGTATATAGTAAGTAGGTTAGTGAAAATTGTAAGAATAAAGTGCATTAAGGTATAGCAAGGCAATATTTTTATAGCTAGGTAATTAACTAAATATTTGTGTCATTCGTCTGTTCAAAAGTAAGATTTATTTATTTATTTATTTATTGAAGAACGGTCCTTTTTGTTCTAAAAATTTTTGTATAAAGTTTCAGGTAGTTTTTAGCTACCTATTTTTTATTTACAGCTGAAGTACCATTTATGCTTGGAGCAATTTTATTAACTTTCCTATAGCGTATATCTGTTTTTAAAACAGCTGCAATTTCCGTATACATTAACCTCTATTTCCGTCTCTATATTTACAATTTGCAATATCCAGTGGGCATAATTTCTGCTCTAGTTCAGTATTTAGTTTGCTTGTTAATGCCACTTCATGTTGCAGATCGAACGGTCTTCTTGGGACCAACAAAAACAGACAAGCTCATTGCATGTGCAATTTAATTGTTAATTTCCCTCGCTTAGCAGGGACATCATAAATATGAACCATGTATGGAATACTCAAATGAAAGGCAGTTGTAGACATTTAATAAAAATAAATGTTGCTTTTTTATCTGGGGCTATTATGTATTGAACAACAAAACGGAGGTATTGTAATGTTACAATATTTTCAGGAAAAAGAATTAATTTGCCCTTAAAAATAAAAGAGGAATGCCCGAAAACATTGCAGAAATAATTATCACGTTGGGTGTACAAGTATTGGTTTGTCGTTTCTCCTACATTTCTTGATTTCTTTTTTAATTTCTGCCTTTAAAAGTTTCATAGAAGGTTCATAATGAACTATTTCGGTTTGCACATTGTCACTGTTCCAACTTCAGTAGAACATATTTTCCCTCTTCTTCTCTGAGTTCTATTTTCTTTTAATTTATATTTAAACAATTAATTTAGAAAAACTGTTTTCATTCATTCTTTGGATATGATTGTATTAATTTATTTTCCTTTCTTTAACTAAATAATTTAAATTGTATATGTGCATATAGCATTTATGTGATGTTGTTACTTCTTTGTTTCATAAAGTGAATCTAACCATGGATTTTATTTCCACTAATTATATTTTTCTGTCACTCTGTTTAATGTCCAATTCTTGCAACCATAGGCTGGAACCGCCATCATCTTATAAAACTTTAACTGAGTCGCTCTTTTGATGCAATTCCTCAACGTCCTGCTAGTTGTTCCACGCTTTATTTTAAATTTGTTTAGTTCACTTTCAATATCTAATTATTTTGCTGTTCTAAATCGTTAAAACTTGTAACTTGTTCAAAAAAGTGTATTGTTCTTTTTACACCGCAGATGATGTATTCAATAAAACGCCACATATTTTAAAATTATATGTTGCAAGTATCTTCTCTTGTTCATAAAGTACTTTCCGTGGTTTGTATTCCTAATCCCTCAGAAGCTTCCGTTCATCTGCAAATAATATTTTTTGGTTTCCAATACTTATTTATTTAGATTTTCTTTCATACAAATGCTAATGGCGTCGATCATATAAAAATTAAAAAACGCTGGTGATAAAGTACATTTTTAACGGTTGATATTTTTATTCTTGCTCATTCTTTCCGCAATACCTACTTGTATTTTTTTTAAAAAAAAACGTACCTACTTTTATCACCATTATTAAGAACGCCTTATCTTTCTAATATTTCCCACAGCTTACTTCTGTATACAATATGAAATACTTTTCGATAATCCAATTTTTATATTACTTGCTCTTTTATATTACTTCTCTGTTACATCTACACTAAAACGATATATTTTAAATCAATTTTGTGCTCCTAACATTAGTGCTTTCTTCAATTTATTTAAACGTCTAGCTATTATTTTTGCATAGAACTTGTATACCAAATTTATTAGGCTAATATAAAGTTAAATTATAAATAGCATTGCAAGTTTCGTATCATCAGTAGTAAGACTAGTAAGCTGGTTTGGGTTAAAATTATATTATTTAGGCTTTCATATTAAATTTGTCCTTAATGTTCATTTTCCGGGATGCCCGGATTCGATTCCTTGTACCTGCTTATGGATATTTTCTAAGTTAGGAAGGTCTGGAACGGGGTCCGCCCAGCCTCATGAGGACAATTGGGAAGCTGCCTGATGAAGAGGTGGCGATCTTCCATCTAGTAGGCCGCGATATAGCGACCGACAGGATGTGCTGATCACATACCCTGCTGCAATACTGCACTCTATCAATGATATCACGTGATGGAGATAAAAATCGGGCGTAAAAATTCTAAGTAATGGCTTCCTTCGGAGGGGAAGTAAAGCTGTACGTTTCGTGGCGTAGATTCACGGCACGTAAAAGAATCTCAAGCCTGAAAGAAGAGGCCTTTAAGCAAAATATATCGGACGTTTTACATTCTGATTTAAGAGAATGCTGATGACCTGAGATGTTAGAGAGCGTCCGTAAATAAAACAAATGAACAAGAAATGCATCTAAGTGCTTGTTTTTGCTCATTTGTGAGGTAATGCGGAATCCAGCGACTGCAAAGCTTCCTGACACCAATGCTCTTATTTAAAATGATTGCTTACTGCTGCTGATTCAATTGTCAGGGCTTTCTGATTCTAAACACAAGTACAACAATTCCCACAATATATGTTTTATTTCCACGAAATTTTCAACTGTTGTTGCTGTTGAGGGTCATCCTGCGCGGTCTCCATCTTCAAGAAAGTCCCTTCCTCTCTTAAATTCTACAAAACGTCGATAAATGTTGGAAAACATCCCCTGATGTACAATGGAATATTTCAAGGCATTCTTTCTCTCCTAAATCAATTTCATATTCATAAGAAATCATGGCAGGGAAATAGCTTGTTTCAGAGGCAACTTCCAACTTGTATCTAAACTTCAATCCAAAGATAGGAACGGCTACATTGGCTCACCATTACTCATTGTTAACAGTTCTTAAAATTTTCACAGTAATCTTGGTATGTGAAAATAAGAAGTTAAGAAAATGGTGTAAATTCATTTGGTGATACAAACAAAACTGTGCCAGAAGATACAGCTGAATCTAAAGCCTGAAAGCGGGTGTGTAACAGACATTATTTACAATGTAAAAAGACTGCTGCAAACTTTGTTTGCACATATACTCTAAGAAGTAAAAATATTAAATTAGTAAACAGTAATATCATTATTAACACACACATGTATATATAAATATATTTTTAATACTTATACAATGCATGTAAATACTCTCAAAAGAAAATAACTAAAAATGTGATTCTGTTGCAGCAAAACATCGTTCTAGGTAATATTGTTTCTTGTTTTTCATTTATATATTGCTGAAAACTTACTTTCCAATATACAGGATGATCCGTTTGGGTATGGATAATATTAAATATTACCATAAAATCTAATATGATAATAGGAGACATTTCTTGCTAATGATATTTTGCTCAAAAGATGGGAGTTTCCATACATGGCAAGAATGTAAATCAATAATGCATAATGACAAATGAAAATCGTAAATGAGCGCAATGCTTCTTTGATATGCTAAATTTAAGAGTGTTAAATATTTAGGGCACCTAAATAAGAATACATAATGTTGTGGTATCGAACATTTGTAGAAACAGTTTTTGTGTTATGAGACATGCAGAAGGTCGCAGGTGAAACCCAGTACAAGAAACAGTTATCTCTGAAACCATTATTAGAAACCCTACGAAAAGTTAAAGATGACTGTCAGCGGAGATAAATGTACCATAAACGTCCTGTCAGCGAATTGTTCGAAAATACCTGAAACTGTACCCATTTGACTTACAACGTCTACAAACCTTATGCGACGAGGATCATAAAGCTCGTTTCAATTTTGCATCCGTGTGTGCCTACAGATTGAAGATAATGAGACTTCTTAAACGAATGACTTGTTCCAGGCATGAGAGTAAAAACTCACAACTGCATTATTTAGACAAGGGAAAATCCACATGTGTCCTATGAGCTTGAAAGATCAAGTCCAAAAGTTAACGTACGGTGTGGAGTGAGCCGTAATAAAGTGTATGAAATATTCTTTGCCTGGACTGAATTACATCACCGTTATGAGCTGTGCAGAGTATGCAATGGGGCCATGTAACATTCTGAGAAATCTCCCGTCTTTGAATGTTGTACACACAAAGTTTGTAGTAAATATTAACATTGTTTTCATTTTATTCATACCCAAAGATTCAGCCTGTATATTTATTTAGAAATTCTGAACCTACAGAGATGAAATTTATAACCCTTATTTCTGGATAGTTTGTAAACATATATATTTTTTTAAATCTATGTCAAAATAGAAATTTATTTGTTTATTATATTTTGACAATTGAAAATTTATAAAATATTAATTAAGCCTCTAGATATGGCACGATTGCAACTATATTTGTCAACATTTTTGTTAATATAGGTTAGTTACTGTATCTAAAGTAATCTGACGAACATAGTATTTAACCTTCATTTAAGGATAACATATTTTGTTAGAGAAAAAATTCGCTTTAATTAAATATTTTATACCAAATATTACATCAAATTAACATAAATTTAAAATGTAGTATCTTTTTAGAATGTTTATATTTCAACATGGAAGTAATTCCAACATTCAGCTGCATGAAACATTCACTTCCAAACTATACTCTTCTCCAACCTTGTTTAGAAAACTTACTTCTCTTTCATTGGACAACTTTAAAAGGTAAACTAGTTATTCAAAGGAGTTTTGAAGTGTTCTACCAAGTATATACAAAGTTTTCTTAAGCATTCGCCATGGATACGTGAGTTGTTTTTTGTTTGCCTTCTCCTAACTCCTTTCTTGCGGGCGGTAAAGTCACATGAAACTTTTGTACCATGAGATCTACGGTCTTGATACGTTTAAGAGAAATATAGTAGAATTTATATCTTAGTATCTGGTTCCCTGTTGTATAGCTTTTAACATTGGAAACGGTATTTCGTTTACAAATCTGCCGCCAAAGACGGAAATTGAGAAAAATGTTCTTTCTATTTTGCCTGAGAATCTTGGCCAGTCCAGACATTCAAGGGATGAGAATATATTATATTGAAAAATAGAGAATACAGCAGTGGTATGCTATATTTATTCAAAAATAATAAAAAATAAGTAGACAATGGCTACAAGGGTAAATTGAGACTAGGAGGAGTATGAACTTAATGATAGGTTATGAAAACCTTATCCAATAGATTTATAATTGTTTCGTCACTCATCACCTATTTCATGTGTTTTGTTTATACAGTTTGATGCACTACCAGTTACATCGTTTCATTCGTCAATCATCTTACTGCTCGCCTCTTTAATTCTCGTTCTGCAACTAAATAAAAGTGTACAACAAGAATGCTTTATAACATTCTATTATAAAATTTGCTTTTTTGTTTATTAGTGTATATTTGTATATGTTTTCATATGCAGCAGTGCTATAAATGCATCTTTTAGCGAAATAATTATCACTGTTGAGTCATTGGTTTTAAAAATATCTAATTCTAAAGATTCACCATGTAAATAAAAACAGAAGGTTTCATTGTCTTCTTAGCTGCTCATCAAATGTCTCTATTTTTATTTTAAAATCTGTAATTGGAACTTAAATACACCAAGTTACATTTATTAAAACACTTAAAAACTACTCGCATTTCACTCTAACAGCTATATGGCGTCATAGGAGTATATACCGCAACTGGTGGCCGAGGTCATTTAGGCGGGACTCGTGAGCAGGAAGTCTGGGGTTGATTCCCGCCAAGACCGTCCTCCCTGACTGAGGTTTTTCCAGATTTTCTTCAGTCCTCATAAATGGCAAATGCCGGGGAAGTGCACTAAACTTAAGCCTGGAACGTTTCTTTCCTTAAAAAATCCTCTCCCAATACATATCATCTCATGTACCATCAGTGTCCACCGGCTATGATGCCTCAGTGGTGGAAGTGGGCGTTAAACGCTATTAAAAATACACAGTTTCAGTTTTAAGTATAAAGTCTGCAAATGCTAAAGATCATTTGTTGAAATATTTTTTAACATCTCATTAATTGTTTTTTTTTTCTTTCTATTGTAAACTTATTACATCATCTGAAAATGTTTAAATATTTTGTTATTATATAATTATTATAATATATTTAAATGAAAAGGTTTGGAAAAAAATCTGCTACAATTGTAACTTTTAGTATTTTTATTATATGATACTAATGTAAAACTGTATTTGGTGTGGGGTAAAAGAAATGTTACACTTTATTTCATTAGACAGTATTAGGCATTTTAGTTAATTTTATATGTACTGTGTACATAGACTACACCAAAGTTTAACGTGGAAGATGTCCAATAAAACTAGGCTATAGTTGACATAGGATTTATAAACATAAATATGCGAGACATTTGTTTGTAGTGACACTTGCCCAAAACAACCCTTGCACCTGAGTTCAATCAAACTCGTTTCTCACAAATTACCTTGCTACCTGACGAGGCGACATTGAAAAGGCTATCTTTCTCAATCGAGTACATATTAGCTATTGTTATTTTGTTACAAATTGAAGCTGCCCCTTGCTCCCCGGCATATACAGGGTAATTGAAGTAATTAATGTTTGTACATTTTGGAATCAGCAACTCTGTAATTAAGTGCGTGCATTTTCTTTCAGTGGAGGAACTTTAATGACATACGTAAAAGTAATATTGTATAGTATTTAATGGCATTCATAAAGGGCAATTTTTGTAATATTTAAGAAATAAGTGTAAAAATGTAACCAGAAAAAGAAAAGCTCTCGCCTCTCTCCGAACGCAGAAAGTCAGACAATTGGAAGGTAATTCCTTCTGGGATGCAGCTGGGGTTTGAAAATGTTCCTGCCTCAGGTGTCCGAGCAAAAAGAGTCGTTGACATAACGTACGAAATCTGTTTCAATTCATGTTACTGGCAAATAGTGAAGCATTTGGCCTGAAGAAAATTTTCTAGCGAATAGAAGTGAAATTCGGGAGGTAAGCGTTCACCTATCAGACACGTTAATACGTAGTTGGCAGGAGTATTTCGCGCTGTTGCACACGAATGACATCATTTGATATTGTGTATTAAGGGCTAGATTTTTCCCAAAACGGGACAGTCTCTCAGAATTCTCCAGGCCCAGATACTTGCGGCTACCGTCGCGCGAAGATCAGCGGAAGAACGGCCTAGGTACCAAGTACGATAACGAAGCTTGAGCACCAGTCATTACATTAACTGCCGATATAACATTGAGTTGCATTAGAAACTCAGTTATATTAACAATTTCTTTACTCTGGCACTTTGGGTCGGCACAAATAAATATACACGTTTTGCCAAGATTACCTCGTAGTGGTTCGACGAGAGACTTGAATTCGTCCGAATGTTCACGCTAAGAGAATAAACTTTATTAACAAAGTAAATAACGAAGCGTCATTTGTCGTCACCTTCGGAATCCCGTTCCACTCAGGCTCAGCTGGCACATAACCGCCAAAATACAGCGAAATGCCCTCGAGAGAGTCACATCGAGTAGGGTCATTAATAAATATCGGTCACCCACAATCTGGTTACAAAATTAAGAGACACTAAGCCGACAGGATGTCGGTCCCAGGGAGATGGTTTCTTGGGATTCCCCATATTTTATCTTTTAATTTTGCTTTATAAGTATTTTACAACATAATGTTTCGTTCGTTCCTTTCGTTCCTATTTCTTTTGCACTGACAAATAATAATGTCCTAACCTGAAGGCCACTATTGTCATTGGGCAGAAGGAAACCTCCTCCGTTGTTCAGACAGATTTAAGTGTTTTGCATGAGCTGGGTCTTTTATTGAACCCAGTACTTCCTCCGAACGCAATGCAACGCCTGTTTATTCTTTGTCAAAATTGTAACCGCGATTAAATTGCTTTCCAACTTTTTCCATATAAATTTTGATACTGTTTCACCTTCTCGTTTTCTGGCATTAGCATTCAAATTTCATTTTCTGCAACATTCGGAACACATACTTGTAGCTGCTCTTCTGAAATGACATTTTTCGTTTAGCACGCCCTTTACAGTTGTTCATCTTGTAACTCAGAAGGTACGTTTTCCCTTGTTTGTATAGTCTGCTGCGTATTGATTGTATGTCAACATTGCTTTGCTAGTTTCGGCGAACTTCGTAAAGCCCACAGTTAATACAACAGCGTAACAAAATTAACTTCACTAAAGACGGACTTACTAAGATTAACTAACAAGATCAGCTGCTGACAACATTAAGGGGAAGATTTCCTCCTCTATCCTTTCTTACTTAACGCTCATCTTCAACTCCACTCAAAAAGGTTTTTATAAATCACCTAATTACTGTTTCCCAGACTCGGACTGTCCTAGCAAATGCGACTAAATTCTATCCCCGGGTGAGTGTCACAAACACTTACAAACGTATCACTCATTCCTAGCACAAGATACAGTAATACTCTGATTTCGGCACATCGCATTTTCTTAGTGTTCCACTACACTCGAGTGCCGGCGGGCGTTACTAAATTCTGCGTGTGACAGTCAATATTTTGTAGATAATTGGGTAAAAATACAGGAAGGCATTTCATTAGAATGTAATATAACGCAAAGAACAAAGGGTTCCGCACTGAAATTAAACTAAAGCAATGTTGGGTTTCAGAAAGGAATCATATTGGCTTTATACCTACCATTTAGACTAATTCTAGACATTTGTAATTGAAATGCTTCTTGCAAGAAAACTAAGAAATTATAGAGGAAATAAATATTCCTCCAAATATCACGGAAGATTTAATTAACCTAAGAACCTGCTCTTAATGCTTTTGTGTTAAATTCTACGCTTGGGCCTACTCCGGTGGTCTACAACACTATTAGAAATCAAATTAACTGATGAGCTATCACGGTTTGCAGACTTTTTTTTTTTGATTCGTTTTATTTAAGGACGCGCTTTAACATTTCAGCTCATCAGTGTCCCATTCAATTCCGGGGGTGAAAAGGGCGACAAAGTTTGCTCAGAGGCCTCTTCTTTCAGGCTTGAGGTTCTTTATCGTACCGTAAATGTACGACACGGGACCCACGGCTTTACTTCCCTTCCAAAGGAAGCCATACTTAGGATTTTTACGTCCGAAAAAATCCATCCGTCTTGACCGGGTTTGAGCCCGCGATATTGGGTTTAGGAGGCAAGTATGGTTACCACTACACCACCAGGACCGACTTGATGCAGATATGCCTAGACCCATCAGTAGATTCTGCTCTCTATTTATTACATAGGCACCTATTATGCATAATTTCGGTCCTACCCTGATGACAAAAGATTTCTACCAGCTTCAGGCTTTGAGGTTTCATTTTTGCCGATCATGCCGAATCTGAATAAGTAGAATGTGAATTTACATAGAAACTCAAAATATAAAAGTAGCTGTGTGCACTGTGTACCTTGAAGAAAAGCTGCACTCATTAAATGAAGTGATAGGAATTATACGCAGGATAGGTAAAAGTTTTGCTCCTTAGATAGTGTGCTGATTTAACTACCGAAGACGAGAGAGAACGAGGTAATTGGTGCGTAATGAACGAACTCGGGAACATTCAGGATGTTACACTCTGTTGGGTAATTCCAAAAAACGGACGGACAACAGATCATCAAATGTTCATTTCACTTTCTCTCTCTCTCAGATATGTCCTTACTTGTGCATGCCTGGAAACGGCAGTAGTAATTGCTTAATAGCGTTACGGGTGTAAACAAACATAACTTTAGTTGTGATAATAATTCGGCCGCTATCATGCTGGGAGAGAATGAGAGGTAAAACCTTTTCACATGATAGACATAGAGATAAGAACAGAGTTGAGAAATGGGGTAACACATTATACCTCCTTTCCTGTGCTCTTAAGTAACGTTGCAATTTGTTACGTGTTGTTTCTCTAGAAGACGTTTGTTCCGCTTATTCAGCTCCATTACCTTGCTCGTTTTGTCTTCACAGTTAAAAATCTTTTCCAACTTCTACCTAGTATTTGAGTGTTTCTCTTCCTTAATTCTTTGTTGCTATAAATTAATTTTGGAAGTAGCAAAGTCCATTTATTCATAATGAAGATTGCAATTGTTTTATTATTCTTATACATTTTAGCATATTTAATCCTGGTTATACTTCCTCAATTTGTGCTTGCTAATTTTTTCTAAAGTTCGTTAAATCTTTCCAACTATATTGCTTAAAAATTAAAGATTTTTTTAATATGTGTTAAATAAACTGAGTTTGTTTTGATACAAAGATATTTTTTAAATAAAAGAGCATATGCATTTCAAGCATAGAAGATATTTTCAATACCAACTGCACTAAGTGAGGTATGTTCTCACAGTATGAAATCCACTCGCGGTAACTCGGCCAAGTACCTTGTGGTTCAGTAAAGAGAAGAGAATGTCTGACCATGGTCAGACTTTATAAGAGCTCTGCAGGTCAATTCTTACATTGTTGCAGAGAGGGCAGGTGTCTTACAAATTCTCTAGAGAGCAGCCGGTAGACAGTCCATGATCCGTTGTCTTTCAAAAGAAGACAAACAGCAACTTCTCGAGAGATACAATTGGGTATTGGTCTTTCGGTAATACGTTTCTCCCAGTTTTCATTCTGTGTTGATATATGATGAGACTCCGAAATTCAAATCTTTCCTTTTCAACAAATTGAAGAAACACCACGGGACTACATCTGAACTGTAGGCAGGGTAAGGGACCCATTTGATTTTGATTTCTGTGAGATATTCAGCAACAGTTTTTGTGATGTGCAGCCATGTCTTATCGTAGTGCAGCAACCGCCTTGTTGCACGTACATGTATGTAATATAGCTTAAAAGCTGATTTTCTCCATTTTATTGAAATAAAGCTTCAGGAGATTCAAGAACCGTACCTTAAACAAACAAGGAATAAGTAATTTTTTTATAAATATGACATGAATTACTGACCTTTTCAGTATAAAATATTTGTCTTTTTATTCCTCGAATATTTTGGTTCAAAATGAGTGGTTTATACATTTTGATCTCACAAAAAATATAACGGTATAGCGTTTTTTTGATTGATTTATTTATGGACGCTCTTTAACAGCTCAGGTCATCAGCGTCCCATTCAACTCAGGGCGTGAAACGGCCGACAAATTTTGCTCATAGGCCTCTCTTTCAGGCTTGAGGTTCTTTTTCGTGCCGTAAATGTACGACACGGGACCCACGGCTTTACTTCCCTTCCGAAGGAAGCCATACTTAGGATTTTTACGCCCGGAAAACGGTATAGCGTGTTTATGAACTACGGTGCAATATGTAGTGGGTGTTGCTTTTAAAAATAAAGTTAATGTGGGTTTAATGAAAATAGTTAATCCAAACTCCATTTATCTGTAAAAATGCAGCTTGAAACTTAATATGAAGAAATCTAAGATTTTACTCAGGAAGTATTCTAAACTGAGGAAAGGTGATGGATGGTAATGGGAAGAGGAAGAACTTCGTGATAATTAAATTTGACTATTTATGAGTAAAATATAAGCAGACTGGAGAATGGAATGAGCAAAATAGAAAGGTATTAACAGGAGGAAAATTGGCATTGAAAGTTGTAAAGGAATGTCTGCAGAAATTTCCAGGAATGCAAATTAAATAGTTGGAGAGAGTTTATGCAGCGATATAGTTGAGGCAAAAAATACTATGTGGGGATAGAGATTTAGGGGCATTCGAGAGTTGAGTAAATGCCGTTTTGATTCACAGAAGTTTCTATGAACTGACATCTACCGAGAGAATCAAGCAATGAGGTAGCTTAAATAGAATTAGGACGAATCATAAAATATTGTTTCAGTTGCAACAGGCTAGAGGAAGTAAATATATAAAGGCAATGTTTAATTTTACAAGATATAATAAAAGAAAGGAAAGTCTGAATCAGTGCGATTAAAATATTTTGGAAAAGATTAGAATGGGAAAACTATGGAAAGATAAGGAATTAAAAGGGGGACGTTTGAGGAAACGAAAGGTAATGATTCAATACGTTAAAGTGCAAAAAATATTTGGTGGCTACAACAATAATAAAAAAGTCTTCAGTTTATATACGACATAAAAATATATAGGTTCTTTTTCGCGAACTAGGAAATCGCAATTTTTAACAATTCAAGACTTAACGCAATAAAATCTCGAATTACCCATATGACAAAAGATAAATTAACTTTCACTAATATTTTCATTACATCTTTTATTTCTTTTCCATCATAGTACTATTTCCATATAATAAAATGAATTTAATCGTTAAAATACAATATCTCAAATATATTTAACCCAATACACAGCACTGAACAACTATTAATTGTTTCGTCATATTATGTACCTTATTTTAGAGCGAACTATCCATATGTGGTGAATAGTAGACTAGTGTAGAAGAGTGTAACCAAAAATAAATAAAGAAATAACTAAACAATACGAACTTGAAGTAAACATGCACCGCTTTTGCTTAACGCCAGTTTCGTACCGACTGTGCCAAAGAGACAAGCTTCACAACTTCCGTCTGTTATTGCGTGATATCATTTTTAAAAGAAGCTCGTAGTTCTTTAGAAAATGAATGCTCCGAAGGCTGTTCAATAAAGATTGATCGTAATATTTCATATTCATAATTTCTCGAGCTTAAGTTTCACATTATAATGTTTTATCTTAATGTGTAATGTACATGCGGTATTAGTTTCAGTGTTGCCACTTCCGGTTCTCCCATATGAGAGGTGTGCAAGTTGAGGCATGTTCAGTTCCGCCGACAGCAAAATGGAGGTAACATGTGACGAACAATATGCTGCTCTAATTTTTTCCTTTGGTCTCAACAGATCTTCATCTGAGCCCAATGCAATGTTACTGCAGACCTGAGGACAGATTGTTATTCCCTATAGCACAGCTAGAAGATGATTCAAAATGTTTTAAAGAAGAGAGACAATCAAATCAAAGAAAGGTGGATCCAATTGTAGAGGAATGTATTATTAATATGCCGCTGTCATTGCGAGAGAAGGTTTATGGATAGCATCAAGAACACTTTCAGGAGTTCTGAAAAAGTCACCTCGACTCACATGTTAGGAACTGAAAAGTTGCACATGAGACGTGTTTATACTCGGTGGGTCCCAAGACAGCTGACTGCCGAACAATTGAACGTGCAGCTTTGCATGCAGTTAAAGATGATGGATGATACAGGAAAATGCGGATTTCCTTTGAAAGATCATTTCGATCCTGAGAACAAATAGCAAAGCTCTGTCTGTGATTACTAACAGCAATAAAATAAAAAAGTAGTTGTTTCAGCAGGGGGAGTTATGTTCATCTCATTTTTTGATATTCAAGAAATGGTTTACCAGCATGTAACTAGGCAATACTGGATAGGTCCTGAGAAATCTACAAGGCCATGTCACGTACAAAAATCCACATTTCCGTGCAAAAAGCTGGATGATGCTCCACGATAATGCACGGCCGGACATTGCAAAAGTTGTTGCTTTATACTTCACAAAAATCAATGCAAAATGTGTCCCCACTCTAGCGCGGATTAAGGATTAAAATATAAGAGAATCAAAAGCTAGTTGATAAACTTCCTGTAATGAAGCAAATTAAGATTGTTTGTAAAAAGAGAATTAACCCTATTTATATTTTTTGTATTGTTTTTAACTCCTTTATGTTTTATGAAAAGAGTGGGATTTTTAATTCAGAATATATTATTTTTTATTTTGTTTGATTCTTTTCTTTTCCCCAAATTGAACAAACCTTTGTGGCAGGATTTTATCACCAGAAGCAGCGGTGAAGGCTGCGGAAGCGATTCTGAAGGACCTGTCAAAAATAGTTTCCAATATGTCTTTCAAGATTGGTAGAGACCTTAGAACTGCATCCAACTGGGACTATGTTGAGAAGGATCATAACATTTATGAGGGTAAACGAAAATATTTTTTCAAAAAAAAAATATAATTATTCTTTATTGAATAGCCCTCAGATAACTTTGAAATTTAAATAGGCAAAGCATAGAGTCCTTATTTCAAATTAATTGAAGACCCCTCTCCTATCTCTGAAATTACTGGATATAGTTCATTAACATTCTGTATAGTCTTTCATCTACTAACGCCTTATCATTGCCCTCAAGATGGCCGCAAGTTTGTTTTGGTTTGCGTCACCTCGTATACAGTTGTTGGTATAGAGGCTCGTGTTAAATAACAAGCAATCAGAGGTATGCAGGCTATTTTTTATGTTTCAGCATATATTCGTATATGTTAATTACTTGCTAACTTGCTTAATTTAGGCAATTATTATGCAATGTTGGTAAATATTAGGCTTTTAGGGAATGTAATATACAAGGGATTATTTAGTTTATCTCATAAAACAGTTGTACTTACCATTTTAATCTAGAATATAACGGAGAGAGTTGAGTATAAATGATTCGGCAAATGTACTAAAAAAGTTTTGTGTACGCAAAGCGCTTCTGATGCGATGTGAACCTTTGAATATTACATTCTACGTTGAAGCAAAGGCAGTATACGGAGGTTTAGACAAAAGCTTTGTGTACACGCCGAGAGATTTGTCCTCACAAAAGGAGAAGCGTTTTTCTTGCCACACGTAATCTTGGGGGCTTAGATGTCCAACCCGTTCGGTCCACCGCAGTGAGACGATTGGGAGAGGATTACATTGGAAGGACAATATCTTTCCTCCACTACGCAGCCAACATTATTATATATTTCATTTTCTCTCCCTTCTCGGTTGAATTCCTGTGTAAAACATATCTCCACATTTCGTGTAGGGAGATGGTATGGTAAAATATATTGCTATGCTGCTCATAAATTATTTTTTTTTTACTTAGCCCCCTGATGCGTTATAAAGTGCCTCAGAATGTTGCTGATGGCTATAAGAATAAACTGACTCGCAGTTTGAGCTCATGGGTGGGATGTTATGAACAAGAGTCAGATGCATTCGTAAATATTTGAACTAGGAAGTGAATGCAAAGAATAGGATTATTTATTAATTTTGCTTAAGCTTATATTGAAAGTTGATATAACGTACTTTTTCACAGTTTAATGCACCCGGCTTTAGTTATAAACGTTGGCCGCTGACATGCTGTTTAACGTTACGGTACCAACGACGATCGTACTTCATTTCCGTTTCCTAAAAGGCGCATACAATCTTACTTTATATAAAGTGCTCATTCCGCTACGCAATCGAAGGCATTTTTCCAAAAGGAAGTTTCTGCGTAGTAGCCTTGCTACCTGTCAAGCGAAGATGTCGCTTGGTCGAAGTTCATAGCTTCGCCTCCCCCGTTATTTATTAGTTCTTTCTTCCTTTGATCTCTGTTCCAAGAAATGGACACTGTCCAATAATTTGTGTTTGGAGAGAACTCTGCATTTTTCTTCTAAAGATGATTCTCGAAAGGTCCACTTCCTCTTTTCCTATGCGATTGCTGAATCTCACCAGATTATTGCTCCAAATTTCTTTATTCTTCTGTATGGTTATTATAACTTCTCTTTTGCGGCAATATTTATGTTTTTTGTGAAAGAGGAAAAAGTATAATATAAATATATGCCATATAGTGTTACAAATGCTTATGAGTGCACAACATGACCATACACTAACGCAATGTACTAACTGAGGACTTGTTGCAGATATTGTGATTAGAATGTTTGATATGAGGGGTCACTTTTTTTTAAACTGACAGGAATTAGTGTTCATCGTGATTTTTATACAAAAGTCCGCCGATTTATAATAGAGGAAATATTTAATTTTACAAAAAGTCAAAAAGTTACAATTCTAATATACAATCTTACCTTATATAGTGTGCTCATTCCGCTACGCAGTCGAAAGCTGATTTTTCTAAAAAGAAGTTTCTGCGTATTGGCTTCGCCACCTGCCGAGAGAAATTATGTTGTGCGGTCGGAGTTCATGGCGGCTTTTTCTTTTCTTTGGTTATTTAATAGTAGTACATAGTAATTAACAATACATCATAGCATCTCAATAGGTGCTCGAAGTGCTTGTCCAGCGCTGTGAAACATGCCTGAAAAATTTTGGAAGTGTTTGAGACACTCGCCGCAATTCGCATTCCCAAATATTGTAAACTCCTCCCGGATATTATGTGCGAACGCTTCCAGTGCATTGCTGGAGGGGGAGGTGGAGGGAGATACTGCACCATGTTTCAATGCCTAGAACGGTTGATTATGTAGAATTGTTTTTAATATAATGTCCAAAGTCTTCATATCTTCACGGAAGTCAAATTGCTTCACGCCTGCAAAGGCTGCTTTAAATTCATCAGACGAATATCTCTTACTTTAAGGGGACATGTGAGTAAAAAATCACCAAAAAATCACATTTTCCAAAAATGCTGTCCATAGTAATGTATATGGTTTTGAGAATCTCCCCGTCGAATTTTATGGTCATGTTATTTTTCTAAATGGGTTTTAAATTTTAAAGAGTCTAAGGCCCCACAACTTTTTCCATGCCCTCTTTTACAAAATAGTTCATCCTAGAGCTTCATTTCTTCTGTTTTTGACGTGCAACTGCTGGGAACAGGCATCATTTAATTAGAAGGCTGTGGGCAGATATACCAACATTATTTTCTGAGGCGAAACCGCTGCTGTTTGCTTTATTCATGAGGAGAAACCCATGGTATAATTGAACTTTGTTTCCTGTGTTTGTATTGAATATTCCATCTTTGTATGTTTCTGAGTTCTTCATTGTGCCTCGTTTGGCAACAGAATATTAAAAAAGGGAAGAAAAACATTATAAAGCATTTAAAAGGAACCTGTGCATGTGGAGGTTAGGTATGAACTTTCTACTTCTACCACAGAAGAGCACCTGAATAGTTCCAGACGAAAAACTGGGGAGGGACTTGACTTACCAGATTCTGGGCAGGATGAATATTATACAGGATTTAGATTAATTGACTTATCCATTATTTATTGAGCATCATGTGGTTCAAAAAGCCTGACTCTGTATGATAATGGAAGCAGGAGGTGTTGTGAGTGCATTGTGTATAAAGAGTGACAATTGTGAATTTACATCACAGTTTAAAACTTGAGGCATCAAAAACCATATTTATGAAGCAAATGCTAAGTTGATCTAGGGATGAGATGCATTGGTGTGGGAAGAGAGAACACATTTAGCATGTGGAATATGCCCTCACCATCACTGCGATATAGTGACACAAATAGGCAGCAACTAAATTGTGCCCAAAAAGGTTTGTGGTGAGTCTGGTCAGTGCAGTGAATTAAGCAATTTCTGTAAGTGACACAAATTCCACTGGTTTGTATGAATGAGCTGATGGTATCTGCATGTAACATGACTTTTCTTCTCTCTATGGAGTGTCAAATGCTGTGAGCATTAATACAGGCAAAGTGTTAGATGCTCAAGTGATGAGCAAACATTGCACAGAATGCCCGATAAGGAACAAAACTAGCAAGAAGTTAGTGTACAATGATGGCAACATGGAAGAATTAAAACTCTCACATAACTTGAACCTGGAACATTTACAAAGAAGACACTTTATGATATTGACAGGAAGCGAATTGACAATGCTCAACGTGCACCTCAAAACACTTCTGTAAGAGGCAATGCAGTAGAGATAACTCAAGAGGAAAGAAGCTGAAGACCTACAGGAGGACCAGGAGAATGGTGCTTGAGAGTTTTAAAGATACCTAACACAAAATAAGTGTAGACATGCTTCACAAACTTCGCAGCTCGTTTTTCTGAATTTACAATTTTCTGTACGTAAGGAACATTTTCTTAAAAAAGTATTAGAGATATAGAAATTAAACTTGATATACTCATTTCTTATTAATTAATGACAATTATCTATAGACAGCTTTATCTTAACTGTTCATCTAAAGATTTTGGATTGGATACAGGAATGATTTGTTTCATCGCTATAATTTAATAATATAAATATTTTAAGAAACAAGCAATTATTGTAACAAAACTTTTCTATGCAGGGATTTATTAGATATAATATAAAGAAAATGTACACAAAGTTTCAAATGTATATTTTTATTACCAATGAGAAAATGTTCCGTATGTTCTGAACTGTCAGGTTAGGTTCATTATTTTAATTTCTCTAAAGGAGGATGTAACAAACATGGGAACTGCAAACTATAGTTCTTAATACCTTTGAAAACTTTCAAGTCAATGGTTGCAATTGGCTAGTTTACTATCGCTATGATTTTGACCCAAGTGTCCCCTTAAGGACATTTTTTTTAGATTTTGGAAGAGATAAAAACATGAGGAAGTCAAATCAAATAAATAAGATACTATATTACTATATGTAAATGATATAATAAATTATATCGACAGCTCGATACATAGCCGATATGAGCTGCAAAACGGGTTATATGATTGGTTCAGTATAGTTCATGTGTTAGTTTAAATAAGTATTGCGAAATAGATTGTCTTTATATATACAATGAGGGCAGTATAAAATTCCCGCCGTACTGCGAATTTACCTCCCTCCAATCACCGAGATTTCCCACGCGACACGCACGGGGCTATTTGCTCTTCCATTCAGTTGCGAGCCGGATTTCGATGTAGTAAGCAGTTGCCATTTTATTAATAATGCAGTGATGTTGTCAATGTGAGATATTCACTGCTCGTTGTTTGTTCATCTTCAAGGCATACGTCAGATACAGAAAGTTATGTGGCTAAACGAGACAGGCATTTATTTAGACGTATATTTCTTGGCAGCCAGTTCCGAAATGAAAAACAATATTACAGTTAGTAGTAAGAAGTTTAATGAAACAGGTTCTGTGACTGATCTCTCCTCAATCCATATTAGAATTACGTCCTATATTATTTAGTCCCATAATGTCCTTGTGATTTTTATCTTTGGGAAATTGAAAAATAGAGTATATTCAACTAACCGAATACTGGAGGAACTTGAAACAAACATTCTAAATAAAATTTGGTCCATTAATAATGTGAACAAAAGCATATAAGAGATAATTTCCTAACAATATGCGGATAATGTGTAAGGGAAAAATTTAAAAATTTTCAATCCCTACTGTAAGAAGGGTGATTACTAATTTCTGTTATTTAATAATATGTAGCCCCTAAGTTTTAAAATGGTGAAACCCTTGAGTGCCGCGAGTCATACAAGAAAATACCGGTGGCCGCACAGGGTCTAGCCGCAGACAGACTGAACAATATACGAGACTGCATTATAGTGCTGTTAAGTGTTATGCTTTCCATTGACGATGTCTATTGCGTAAACTGCTTAATGATAAGTTGTAATCAATAATTAAACAAACGCAAATAAATAAGACGCACGGGACAGCAAATGTTAACTTCTTAATATATTTGTTAACATTGTATTGAGGAACAACATTTTCTTGATGAAAAATAAGTTTATTTTTCTAAACACACCATGTTTTCTCAATTACTTGTTGTTAGTTTATCTAGAGAATTTGCATAGTGTGCCTTAGTAATATCGGTGGAAGGGAAGTCAATTATCAGGATCGCTTTAACATATCAGAAAACTGAACCCATTATATTTCTGGCTGACTCTACGGACTTGCCTCCTTTGATGATGGATAAACATGATACTTTAATTAGTGTAAACATTTCTTTCAGTATTTTTCATGAATTTACACAAAAGATTATTGATTGCTCTGGTGTGAAAAGAATCACCCTGTATAATTCATAATAGGAAAATCTCTGTAAATCTTTTGAATCCTCTTCAGCGATAGGCAAACCACCAGTGATGGCAGACATTGGAGAATTCTAGACATGACTGTCCATTATCGAGATTTGCACAATTGTATCCAGGAATATTACAAGGTCCGGCACATTATATGGCTAGCTTTTCAAAGCACGTTCAATAGATGGATGATTTTGAACTGTGTCGCGCAGTACGCCGAATATTAATCTGTTTTTGCTGTAACGATAAGTGCATGGGATTTAAATGCAAATTTCGTTCATTGAAACTGATGTATAGATGAGTTGGACGTGAAGCATTTATACACGCTGCATTACTATCAGCGATATAGACATTCTCCAAACTTTACAAAATGCACAGATATTATCTAGTGGCTAGCATCCATTTGCTGCTGAAAGCAGTAATTATGAATACAAGCCGCCGAATGCTATGCATGGTTACTGTCATATTTATTCTACGAATACTAATTGAACAAAACTGTAGAATATGCAAAGGGTTCTAGTAGAAATCGTTTACCGCAGGTAGTTTTACATCGCTGCCACAAAATCTACTAAGGTCAAGGACACAGGTTCAGACTAGAATGTTTGCCCTTTTTAAAAATTTTATTAACTAAAATTATTTTTGTAAATATTCAAAGATATAAGTAAAATTATCTTAAAACTCACAAATTTTCTCGCAAATTGGCGAATACCTTCTGATTTAAATAAATCAAGCAGGGCGGTTCAGGTGATAACGCCTTAGACTCGCGGCTGGGAGGTTCCGGATTCAATTCCCGTTGGGCCGGCCAACTTGCCTTGAGTTTTTTTTTTTTTTTTTTTTTTGTTTTGTTTTTACCCGTGATTTCCGCCGTCCTCTTAGGCGAATGCTGGGAGGGATATTTGTATTTCATGAATTTTCCCCTTTCCCGTTTCCTGTCTTTTTATTCCGTTGGTTCTGTTATAGGGTCGAAGGTGTCAAGACGGGCTAAACTACGCGATATGATGGGGTGGCTTTCGCTTTGGAAATGTTTCTGTTCTGGCGTCTGGAATGAAAATAGCTCATCTGGGTGGGGGGGGGCTGAAACTGGATACTATTATTATTGTGGTTATTACTTATCTAATATGATTAACAGACGAATAAGATAGGTTGTAAGCTCCACCGGGTTTGTTGTGTTCTATCCGGAAACATGTTAGGGAGCCCATCCGCATCCCCGCTCGTAGATCCTGGACGCCGGGTGTTTCCTCGTCTAATCTCTTCCTCCCTGAAATGCGGGGGCGTAGGCACAAAGGGTCAGCCGTGAGCAAGGCCTAAGTACCGAAAGTGTTCTCCTCGGTTCCAGAGCATCCATTCATCATCGTTTGAACCTGTGCTCCGGAACTGCGGCCTCTGTAGCTCAACTAATATTGTCCCTTTCAAGTAACAACATAAAGGGACATCGACAAGTTCCTCCGCACTCGGGTGATGTACACCCAATGTTGGTACTCCTACATTTCTAATATTCCTTCTTTCGAAACCGGTTTTTAACAGGTAATCGCTCGCCGTAGCTAAGGTTTGGACTTATAAGTGTGTGCTTGCGTTGGCCAATACAAAAATACGCTCTGCACACTGTCAGTGTTGTCACCCAAATTCACTTTCCTAATGAAACTACACATTGACTGCGGAATGACTTTTCGATGATTCTTTATATCTGCAGCAGAATGAGTTGCAAGGAAAGACAGGAAAGAACAATGGAGTTGCTGTCTAGATTGGATTTGGTTGGATTGATATGGACAGAGAAATATTTTTTCTGTACTTCAGCCGTGCTCAAGGACTGGCAGTTTATGTTTACGTCTATAATGAGAACACCTTCGAGAAGGAGGGACAATCTGAAGGAGATACCGGGAAGCCAGGAGACAGGGGGGCACTAACGTAGACGGGGTTCCTTATTTGTTTGTAGATAAAATACCCCGAAGGAGCCAGAAACCTTTACAAAGCGCAAGCCACTGCCCCACCGCACATAACCGGCAATTTCGACCGCGTAACAGAACAGAATGAAATGAGATGAAAAAGAAGAAAGGAAAAATCTTGGAAAGAAATGATTATCCTAACATTCGTCTAAGCGATCAGAAAAAGAAATGTCAATACAGCCAGCCCCAAGGGGCTTGCACCCGGAACGTTTTGAGTGCGAGTCCAAAGTGTTACGCCTCAGCCACCCCGCTCGGTCCGCTGCTTAGTTTGTGTGGGCACCGGTATCAGCATCCTGCGGGAGAGTTTTCCCTTCCTTTCTTGAAGTTTAACGAACTCAGATATTTTGCTTTCCGAGCGTCCTTCACTGAAAGAATCGTTCGGAGTAGCCACTAATTGCATGTTAGAAAAGAACTGCAATGCAATTCTAGAGATTATCAGCAGCTAATACAACCAATCAGATATGTTAGGTATATTTTTTATTAAAATCAGTGAAGTATCAAAAATATACTTCTTAAAAATACAGCAGTTTTCTGAAAACCAAGAAATTACTTCCACGTGTTTCTTGTGTCTTCTTCGATAATCATTTTTCATATCATTCCTTACCTCGTTGTTTTTTTACTAAAATAGATTTTTTACCAAGTTTTTTATATAGGAAAAAAATGTTGCAACATGTATTCTAAATGCAAGGAACTGGCAGAGAGCATCTATTTCCTTTTGTTTACCGTCCTCTTGAAAGTAACTTCATTTTGAATATTCAGGAGCTCTGTGTACAAGGAAACTCTCTACTTTAGACATTGTAAGCGCCAGTGCTACACTCTGAATGGGACAAAGGAAGCTAAAATAGGCTTATTTTGTACATGCAGAATAGTTGTGTGTGTGTGTGTTTGTACTTTGGAGATACCTAAGGCAAAACTACATGATTGACGTTCACCGCTCAAGCCTTGCATTCGGGAGAAACATGGCAATTGCCAGTATGGTAGACGGGTGTTGGTAACTTGACATCGTTCATCATTATTAACAGAGGCGTAGGCGCACAACCAGCTGGGTGGAAACTTTTAATTGACACGATACCCAGTCACCAAAATCGCGAGCCTTGTGAGTACCGGAAACGTGCTCCAGAAAGCGAGCAAGTAATTCCGGCTGACAACCTCCACGTCCTGTTCAAAGGGTGGAAAACCAGTCTCCATGTGCATTGCGCTTGCTCTGTATACTCTACTGCATCTAAAGCTGCCTAGTCGGATCTGCCTTTTGAGACAACAACTCAATTAAGGCGCAGTTCATCATAGAATTGAACTGTAGCAAATAAAAACTATTACATAACGATCTATATCTCATTCCTAGGTGCAAAATATTTTATACAGGGGTCCCAAAAATGTATACACACTTCAAGCAAAGAAAAACCTGTGTTAACATAACAAACAGAAAATGATAAGCTCCAACCATCTTAGACTTTACAGTTACAACAGTTGCTCAAAATGCCCACCACCTGCGTCGATACACTTCTGAGAAAGTTGATCTACTGATTGAGCAGTTTGTGAAAGTGTCCTCAGCCATTGCAGCACACGCCGTTTCAATTTGTTGCTGTGCGAGCTCTCCCAGGTCTGCCCTTGTGAACATCGCATACGTATCATGGGTGTCAAATTTGTCTCAAATGCTTGCAGTTGTTATTCGCGATGGCGGTTCTGTTTTGTACACACGTCTCCATTGCCTTTGAACTTCACCAACATTCTCGGTTTTCCAACGCCCACCTCAAAATCGCTTTCCGCTGTTCAAACGATAATCTTGGATCCATTTTGTTGCAGCAACGCTAGCATAACGTAATGTAAGTCACATCTGTTTATAAAACATTATGCGATAATCTTGACTTCATTTGTTCATTGGTGATTAACGATAATCATGGTTTCATTTGTTCATTGTTGATTTACCTGTCACGTAGCAAAACTATCATAATGTATGTGAGTCGCATCTGTTTACAGAACATCATACTATACATTACTGTTGTTTTACGGTTCAACTTTGATATATATTAAATAGATATCTACTGTGAAAGTGTGTATACATTTTTGGCAGCCTTGGTATATGCTTCTTTTCGTCAAAACATATGCAAAATAAAAAAATTAGAGAAGATAGGCCGCGACCTTGAAATGTTCTAATACAAACATTAATACAACAGAAAAACAACATTCTAAATCACATTTTAAAATAATAATTAAATATGCAGGTCATCTGATTCCATATCTACTGAAATTTATTTTACACGTATAAAATGGAAGAAAACAGCATTTTCAATCATACAAATCGAGACGTCGTATTTAAGAATCTTCATCATTATAGACATAAAAATACTCGAACTCAAGGCTACAGTGGAATAATATTCTATGTTTATCTCGTCAAATATGTTTGTTGTATTTATTGAAATAACTTCTGGTAATGAGTAGAATTTAAGAAAATGACAGCTGCAAGTATGAAAATTAGAACAATCGGTCATGACAAAGGTCATCACTTTTGCTTATTAATGTTGGTAAATATGAAGATTTTCAGATTTTCAAGATATATTGTAGCTCTGAAGCTGAAATGTTCTTTGCAAATTAATAGCACAGGTATATGAATTCTTAATATTTTTTATTTAAGAAAACCAAGACTTAAATACAACCTGATCACTCCCAACATTAATTCAATGAAAGTCTTTATGCCCTATAAATGTTTGGACATCATAGCTTTTCTGTAATTTAAGAATGATTTTTAGTATTAAAAATGTACGTTTTACTATGGTTTATTAACATAGCTTTTTACACAATTTTATGTAAAATTGCGTAACACTATGCGAACCAATGAACTTTTTGTTGTAGCACTCACATTCTCACTGTATTATATCTGTTGCTTCTTAAAATATGTATCGCTAGACATTATACGTCTTGTTGTATAACTTGGAGAGTTTCTGTATCTTGTAAAATGCAAATGATAGCAATATATTCATTCCTCTGTTTTTGAAATGTAAGCATTTTTTCCTTTATATTTCCAAAAGATATAAGCCCTATTTGTATCTATTTGAAATTCCTTTAAAGATGAAGGACCTGAACTAAGATGAATATTAATAAAAATTCAATCATTTAAGTAAATTCTAATATAATGTTCACCAATGAAAAAAATATCCTCTAGTTTCTGATTTATGTCTAATAAAATTAAAAGAAGGTTAAAAAACAAAATAAGAAGCGACAATTCATGAGGAAAGCTCTGAATAAATTCTGAGCATACATGAGGAGCTGATATGTAAAACACTTACCTCTCTGAAGTGGAATATCTAACAATCTTTGTGGAATATGCGCAGAGCACATGTTCAAAAAACAAAAACGAGAGAGAAGCGGAGTTGAAATACAGAGGTCGATGAATGCGATACGGGCAATAGCCGAGACTTAAACGTGACTTAGCGGACAGGGTTTATAGCTACAATTGTATATTTTTTTAGGTAGGAACTACTAAATATGATTATTTGCTTATTTATAATGACATTCTACAGTTTAATATAATATTAATTGTACGTGAAGGTTTAATCGTTTTCTTTTGATCCATTATCTTTTTGTCTGAAGTGTACAACATGTATGCAATTTGTTTTCAGTTTGATTTAACATACTATTGCCACACAAGCTTGGCATATATTACAGTATCTGTAACTTATATTTGCTGTTATCAGTATGCTCTATATTAATCATTTAGAGTTTGTAATATCAACTCCACTGTAATGAGTGCAGAATACATTTTGTGTATTTTCTGTGGCAGTTTCATTATCTAGGAATGTAATTACATTAATTTCCGTTTCCATTTTCAATGTTGACATTTCCGCGCAGTTGTTAACTATTTCATTGATTACTTTGTCTAACTTCTGCTAATATTTAAAGAGCGTTGTGTTTTCCTCTGTAGTTGAAAACACATCGCCTAGTCATTTCTTTATTTCTTTATTTTTTAAATAATTTTATTTCATTTTATAAGATGTAATAGATTTTTATCTTTTGTTTAGTAAAAATATTCTAATAAATTTACATATATAATTTCAGGATGATATTCTATTTTTATTAAACATCATCCTGTATTTAAATATGTAAAGTTTTACTTTTGCTTTCAATTTATTTTAATCTTTTCAATACAATTTTTAAGCTTTCTTCTCCCTCATAGCTTTTATATAATATATTGCTAATTTATTAAGTCAGATAGCTCTCTGTCTAACATTTAATGTTCAAGAAAGCTATTAGCCACAAAAATGTGAACTCGCAAGATACAATATTTTGTATAAAGACTAGTACAGAAGCACCGAAAGGTTGTTCTCGATTAACTATGCTATGACTGCAGCTGGTGACTAAAGATTTATATTTCCTATAAAAGTAAAATGTATAGCTTCTATCATATTATTGGGAGAATGTTTCTGCGACATTTTTTTAACTATTTGAGTGAAACGTGAAAAAATATTTTTAAAGAATGCTTTATTTGATAAATAATTAATCTGTTGTAGTAAATTAAATACTTTGTTTCCTTTCCTGGGCTTATTCATACTATGTATTTTAGCGAATGGGGTAAATTTTCCATAAAACTATTTTTAACTTTCTAATTTAATGATGTGATTGCTTGGCCTGCGGTTTCTTCTCTAAAGTTTCAAACTCCCTTCGAGTACTTATTTAAAAGTTTGCTTTCTGCTCTCTAAATGATGATGATGTCTCTAATTGAAGAGTAATAAACTCTCATTATAGTTCGTTCATCATGTGTCATTCTTAATTACGTATTATTAAAAGGTGTTCAGTGATAAAGTAACTTACTGAACCAAAATTCCTTTTCTCCACTCTTTGATATATGCCCAACTTCTTCCAATTCCCTTTGTTACGTTTCTTCAGTGTTCTCCATCCAATCAACGGTCATTTCCTCCTCCTTGCTGCTGGCATCTATTCACTTTTGGCAGTCTGTCATTCTGCATCCTTCAAACATACCCATACCAATTCAACCGCCTACTATGACATACATAATTAATTGAGGAATATTATGGTACACACGTCGTGGAATTTTGTTTCTGTGCATGCCAATTCTTATTTGGCCGTTAAATTGAATGGTTATGCTTCTGTATAATTCATATGTTATAAATAAAACATACATATTTATTTTACGTCTTTTTTTAAAAAAATATACCTATTGCTGACAGTTCTCTGACTTTTTTCATATCCATTGTCTTTATTAATATGATTCCTAAATATTTGTTTCTTCACGATGTTTAATTATTTCTCATTTTCTGTGACAGAGAAATGATAACACAAAGAAATATAAACTGCAAATAAGTTAAACTAAATCCAATTTCAAAAGCACATAATCTACGAAATATATACTTGTTATAGAAATTAAAATCTACCAGGCTTTAATTATAAGTCTTGTCCGCTTACTCGATAATTTACCTCTCTACTGCTGCACAAGCCGGTGCTCATATTTCAACTCCTGAAACGTTTTATTCTTACGCCGGTATTGTTTCGGGTAAATGCATTCTGATTGATTATGATTTAATTTGACAACATTATATTTATAATTCCATTGGTAGCCTTTTTCCTTATATTCCATAACCTCCCTTGTAATTTTTTTTCTGTTAAAACTACATTTCCGCCCCTTTTGTTTCACTGTACCTGTGCACATATAGTAGCTCACTGTTCTGGAAGGAGAAAATTTTATTATGAAACTCTCGACTAAAACCTGCACTCACACGTTGAACTGATTCATATTTAAAATAACATTCACACAAAATATGCCTTGCTGTAGTTACTGCCTAGGAATGAATGTATACTGTCGCAAGCCCGGCAAGGGAACACATATAGAAAGCGATCTTCAAGGACTTGAAAAGTGGACAGCAGAGTTGAAAGCTGTCGACTGTAGTTCGTCTAGTAGCCAAGTACTTGAACGGAAATGGTTTATAACTAGAGTTTATTACATTTGTGGCCGTCGGGCACACAAAAATAAGCTTGAACATTATTCGTACAATGCTTTTAAACTATTATTATTATTATTATTATTATTATTATTATTATTATTGTTGTTGTTGTTGTTGTTGTTGTTGTCATTTTTCGTCTACCATTAGCAGTTTAACCTAAAACGATAGGTTCTTAATTCTTGGGTGTTCTAGGCATGCAAGTTTGGACACCGAACTTACGAATTTAACTACTCGTTTGTTATACACCCCGTGTTGCTAAAGAGATCCCTGTTCAAGAATCTGCTAATGTGTTAATTTTACATGGGTAGTCAGCAAGGAACGAGTGTGAACACGAAAACATTGCCTAGATGCGGTTACAGATTTAAGAAACGCTAGCTGTAGGATGCATTCAATTGTTTCTTGCAAAGGGGTATTTACAGTTTCATGTAGAAAATGTAAGACATCACGTGAAAAAAACTTTGACTTGATATTAACTGATTTTATCAAAATTTACATCCATAAGCAAAAAATTACTTTCGGATAACATTGGATTTATATATAAATCCAAATGGAATGAGCATTCATGGGCTGAATCCATTGAACACAGCAGCAAAAGAAACCTAAAGAACAAGCTCTGGTAAGGTAAAGCGAGCAAGCTTGAAGGAGAAGAAAAAAAAAGGATCAATAAAGCCACAGGCGGTCTTACAGGACCGGAGTTAGAGAGGTAAGGAATAAGAGCAGTGTACAAAAATCAAAGAAAAGGTGTATGCGTGAAGTAGATGGTGAAGAAAGACCTGACCAGAGAAAAATGAAATGCTACAAATTACTGGTACTGCAGCGTACTAAAACCTGGTACTTTTTTCTTCAGGCATTAATTTGAAGAAGGGAAGATGCGCGAGATTGCGCTTTTCTATAATTCACATCTTAAATTATTAAAGAAGCTTTGTGTTTCATGTTATTATAAAGCAATATATATTAACTTATAATTCATATAAAAGTAGTCTACATACCTGTCCAAAGTAAGACACCATTGTTTGCAGCCTTAAGTAGTCTTGTTCTATATTACCCCCCCCCCCCCGTGTTCATCTATGCAAAATTTAAGTTGTCATAATTTTTATTTTTGGATTTGTTTCCGATCTTTGAAGGCCAAAACTTTGTTTCATAGGTTATAATGGTTTTAAATAATTGAAAACTACTGGCAAAAATTATTTCAGTTCCTCAAATAAAAATATAAATGTCAGTAGTGTCAAAATATAGAATGAGGTTATTTGAGTTACGAGCCGGTTCTAGAGGCCAGTCGTCAAGGCCATAAAATACATATGTAGGTAGTACCTTGTAGTTAGTTCGAGGGAGGCTTTGTCATTGAGTAGTTGTGCGTTCGTGTGTTATTCTATGCTTGTATGTAAATTGTGTGCTATTTGTTCTTCGTTAGTTAATGGCACTACATAAATATAAACTTGAAGAACGGGTTTTATTTGTGGTTCATGTGTCAAAACGAATTCTTGCGGAAAAGTGATAAGGTCTTCCGCAAGAAAACATCCTAGCAATAGTGTTCTAGGTACAGAAACTTTTCGCCATCTCATTAAAAAGTTACAAGAGACTTGCTCCAAACCGTGGTGTTGTTACGGAAAACAAAACAATAAAAAATAAAATAATACAAAAAAATCTAAGTTGCAGATGTGATGTTTGAATACTTTGTGTGGATTTAAAATAGTGCCACATATTAATGTTGAGAGCAGGTTGTTAATTTTTTAGGTCTTGGTTTTCTTGATTACAAAAAGGAGCATTCAATTAAATATTTATGTAATAAAGATTTAAAGAACATTGAGATTTAGGACCAAACAGTTCTTAAGAATCTGAAAATCTTCATATTTAGCAAAGTAATGGGTTCAAACTCCCTACTAAATTTCCTTACTCTGCTATCTTTTTTGTTTTTTACTTAGTTTAGCAGCAATACGAGTGACATACCCTCGCAGAGTTTTCAAGATATCCCTGTAGTATTTTACAATTACAGGTGCAGTATGCAGGTACGACATGCTAGTAAATCATTCCTTGAATACTGAAAAATGAAATGACCACAACATACCCAGCAGAAGCAACCACTTTTTCCTTTACTGGTATTGGAGACAACGGAGATTTCCATAGAGCTTTGCTGTTTGCTCTCAGGGTCTAAATGATGTAGCCAAGTTACTTCAGTAGTGATTGCCTTTGAAAGAAACTCCGCATCTTCCTATAACATCATCTTCAACTATAACGAAAACATGCGAACGTTCTTTTGTTTAGGAATCAGCAATCTTGGAACCCACCGTGCACAAACACGTCTCATGTGCCACTTTTCAGTTACCAACTAGTAGATGACATCCAGTGAAATTTTCAGCACTTCTCAAAGTATTCTCAATGTTATTCGGCAATCCTCTCTCATAGCGGTGTTAATGTTTTATCCGTTAGAGAACACGACGGGTCCAGCTTCCTTTATAACTGTTTGCCTCCTCTTTTTAAACATTTAATATCATCTTCGATGTGCTTTAGGAAAGAAAAAATTCTCAATAGGCCTCCTGTAAGAGTGCATAGGCCCCAACTGAAGATTTGTCGAAAACAGAATTTCAGAGCAGTATATTGTTCCTCGCGTGTCACTTCCATTTCGCTATGGGCGGGACTGAACATGTCTGAACTTGCACACTTCTCATAGTCAGGAACCGGAAAAGACAACAACATGTGTACATTGTACGTTAAGTTAACAAAATATTATAAAGTTCAATTTAATGCGAGAAATATGCCTGTAAAAGATCATTCTTTTTTGAACAGCCCTCGTACGAGTGTTTTATATCACACTGTGATTCTTGATATGGACCAGAGTTTCTCCAGCTGTCGTCCACGGACTCTCATCCCAAGGTTTCGTGAAGCATATTAATATTAGTTCTTGAATGAGTGGATAAAACAATAAACTATGAGAAAACTAACGATGATGCAAATATAATGTACTCGTATTTATAGCATTAAAGTAAATAAGAATCACACTGAAGTTAACTTAAGGCGTTAAGGCGTTACGTTTGATAATATTAGTTCCACCCCATACCTTCGCGAACGGCAGCAGTGTGTTGTTTCTAGAAATCTCCTCTCCTCATGGCAGATAGCAAAAGCAGAAATTCCCCAGGGTAGCGTTTTGAGTCCCTTGGGTTTTCACATCAATGGCATTTCTCGTGTTATTAGCCACAGTAAATATCATGTGTATGCTAACGACGTACAACTTTACATGCCCTCTCGAACTAACGACATTCATGGCTCAATAACAAACACCAACTAGTTTTGACTCAGTTCATGCATGGACGCGTAATCTGTACCTTGGTCTCAATCCCTGAAAGTTGAATGCAATTGAAAACAATTCCTCACATTAAAATAAATTAAACTGTAATTCCTTTCAATGATTTTGCGCAAAACCTTGGAGTTTTGGTAGACAGTGATCGCTCTTGGGAATAACATACTGCTGTAACTTGCAGGTAGGTAAGTTCTATAATTGACACATTTAAAATATTAAAATATTAACATGCTTCTAAAAGAACTTGGTGCAATCCCTGGTGATGCCTCACTTCGACCACTGCAATGTTCTGTTCACAGACTTAAATCTGTAACCTAACGCAAAAACTACAGCGTGTTCATAATATTTGCGTACGTTACATCTGCGATGGGCATTTGTTCGATCATATAACACTCTCCCTCGGTATGCTCTCATGGTTCCACTAGAAAGACCGAAAAAATATTCATTGTTTCACACTACTTTTCAAAATTATCCATACATCTTCTCCA
Organism: Metallyticus violacea; assembly: GCA_030762175.1. Classification (NCBI taxonomy): domain Eukaryota; kingdom Metazoa; phylum Arthropoda; class Insecta; order Mantodea; family Metallyticidae; genus Metallyticus; species Metallyticus violacea. The sequence continues at coordinate 53,062,917 of CM060833.1, read as the reverse complement.
TCTTATCTATCTTCTCGTTTTCAAAATCTGTCTTTTTCATATTACTTAATACACGTTCTAAAACCCGGCACGTACTATTATTACATTGCACCGAACATCACTTTACTCAACATTTTCACCGTAACCACTGCCCGTGTCTGGAATGCATGTCAGAGACTGCCAAGCTTTAGGAGCATTTCATAAGAAATTGTTTAATGTTATAAAAATAATAAATTATGCTATCTTTACCTGAGTTCCGTGTCGTAAATTTACAGCAAGTAATAAAAGAACCTCAAGCTGAAAGAAGAGGCCCTTGAGCAAAATTTATCGGCCGTTTCATGCCCTGGATTGAATGGGACTCTGGTGACCTGAGATGTTAAAGAGTGTCCGAAATAAAATAAATCAACAATCAATCCTAACTTTAGATTCTTTATGTGCAATACAGATATTTATATGCTTGATTTTGCTATATAATTATTCATTCTGTTATTGTTATTACTATCATAAATCTTCCTATCTCCTTTATAGTATTGTTATTGCTTTTCACTTTTATGTTTTATTAGTACACTTATTTCCACTTTCATGATTTACATAAATTTATATATGTATTTTATTATTACTTTTCTATAGTAATAATAATAATAATAATAATAATAATAATAATAATATGAAAATGTTTTCATTATTCATTTTCATCATTCATCTTTATGTATTAGCACCTATTTATTTCTCCCTTTCATGTTTTACATACGCTTATATGTATACAAGTATTGTCCTTGTTACTATTTGTTATAATTGTAATACTGTCACTGAAACTCAGTGTACCTAATTATTATTAGCTTGATAGACTGGATGAGAAGACCTAATGGCATTAGCTCTACAATAACACTCGTAAATAAATATACTGTTCAAGGACATGACAAAGCAGAGTGGCCGGCTGCGGTACGTCTAATAGTTGATATGTAAAACAACGCGTGAGCGGACAGTGTATAACTAAAACCCTTATAAGGTCGTCGGGACCTTATTCATGGTTGTCATTCACTACGTATGATAATTATTCATGCAATTTGGAATAATATTATATTTATTATTATTATTTATTTATTTATTTATTTAGTGTCATTGTTTGCTCTTAAAAAGACAGAGTTGTAATCTCATGATTACATATGGAAAAATATCACCCCAGATAATACAAACATATGCTGTGTATTTATTAAAGTCGAGTAACTTAGAATTAAATTGAAGGCGACTATTTGCTACATAAACCGAAACGCTCATATGAACAATAATAGTTTCCCTGGCAACAGCGAACTGTGCAGGTTGGGGCTTGCCTGCCCAGAGTTATCCGCACTGTTACAGGTCATGCAAGTGTTTAATGCCTTGCATAACAACTTACTTGAGCAAAACAATCTTCTTTGTACACATTATTTAAAACAAGTTTTGAAAACTTATAATAGGAATCTAGAATACAACAATGCCTGTCATGGAAGCTTTAAGAATAAGAACAATTAAATTATAAGCAGCCACTGCCCCATTGGGAAATATATGAGGGGCACTGCTGGGAGAAAATGTGGGAGGAAAAAAAATCAGAAGACTGCGATTTTTTTAAAAGGAAATTTAATCTTACTTTTTACTTGCTTATATTAGGATGTTTTTTTTTTCCTTATTTTATTTCATATTCCAAATATTGACTGCACGTTTCTTCTTCTTTTTCTTTCATTGTGGTTTAGTAATTTTTTTGTTCCTTTATATCTCAAAATAAGCATGGTTTTTATTTTCAAAAAGGGCCACTCTTTGTTTTTTTATTTAGATCAACGAAGGTTTATTATACAAATAAAAGTATTTTGATTACGGCGTAACGGCTGCAAGTTATTAGGGGATTAACCATACTTTAAACGGTCTGAGTAATAGCAATAGAAAATAGGATTAGCAAAGAATCAGGATTTCATCAAGTGCCGAAATGGAAAATACCTCTAAGCTGACTGTCAGTCCTAGTAACCTAGTGACAGTGAAAAGGCCAGACAAGCAGAAGAATGACGCCCAGCACCAAGGTCAGACCTGCGAGAACAAAGCAGTAACGCAAAAATGCTGGTTGGAATGGATATAGAGAACTGTGTAATAAAAGTTAAAAACTGCAGGGTAAATAACTTGTCGGAACTAGGAGGGAGGGGGCGGAGCAATATTATTAAATTTGTACAGCAAAATAGGATAATTAAAATCGACAAAGCTGTAAGGTATCTCCTCAGTGAAATTGCTTAAGACTTTGAGCGTGTTTGAGTGAGCTGTATATAAATGCAAAATTAGTTGGCATTTGTTTGTCTTTTTTAGAGCTTTAGTTATCAATCTTGTCCGCTAAAGCAGTGTTTTACGTATCGGATTCTAGGCCGGCGGTACTTTACTTTTAACTCCGCTTCCTCTCTTTTTCATACTTTGAACGTCGTTTTCCCAATCCGATCCCTATCGGTCTCACAACAGTATATATTTATTTGCAAAGATGCTTAGACAGGAGATACTGCACTTTACGAATGCTGATTTAGTTCAAAACCTAAAAAATTAAATAAAAAATTAAAATTAAATAAGCATGGCACGCTTAGTAGTCGAGACATGAGACAAGTTTTATTACTAAAGCTTAGTACTATGCCTACCGATTGCAGTTTTTATTTTGCACCCAGTCTACCAAGTTACATTCCTCAAACTGTGAGAAACTGTTGCTTTTGTTTTTTATTCTGCATTGAGCTGCAGCTGTAATCGGGTTTGTTTCATAGCACATATACTTATACAACCAGCATTTGAGATTTCGCAAACTTCTGACAAACGAAAAATGTAGCCTAAAGTGTGTAATCTATCACCTTTCCACCTATCGCGTAGAGAAATGCGATTGAAAAGAATGCAAACCAAACTTTATAAAACGCGAAACCCAACCAAAATATAAGAAACATGAAAATGATTCATAATTGGGTAATATTATGTTTAGAACACAAATAGCAAAATTGCACCATTGAGAAATTAACTTTTCTCCTGCAAACTACGATAGATTAGCAAGTTGCTAGACAGAATATTATTTTTCTTAAATTTTATCCGTGATTATATTCTTACCGGAATTGCTTCTGGCTCATTAGCAGAACGAAATGTGCGAATTTTTTTATTATTTCTGATTATTTTAAACCTATGAAGTGGGCTTTATGAATACTCAATAATTCCAAATACTATATAAAAATTTCATTGAATTATTAACAATAGAAATGGTAAATTTGATTGTAAATGTATATGCATTATTGAGAATTTATTGGCTTGATTCAGCGATGAAGCATTAATCAATTATTTTGTAATACATTTATCACTCTGAGCGCCTTATATTCACATAAATTATTCAACATATAATCAATTATTTATATTATGCTTCATTAGAATTATTTTATTTTATTTTCTTAAATATGTGATTTGCTTTCATTGTAATAGCATGTAAGTGATTCTGTTAAAAAAAAAAAAAAAAAAAAAAACGCATCGCTTAGAGCTCTTTAAGTGAAATCTGTGAAAAAGAAATTTCCCCAAAAGCACGCACCTACGAAGAGAGTTAAATTCACGTCCGTAGTCTAAGCAAGTTGCAATTACCAACTTTGTTATCCTGCTTGGTGGCGTAAATCATTAACTTAATACAAATACAAAATAAACAATAGAGAGCATTTACTTAACTCCGGCTACCACTGTAGGGTACATTTTGAACGGTTGGAACAGGGTTTACAGGAACACGCCACAGAGTCCAAGATAGTTAAAGCAGCAAGTCAGGCTTTCCACGGTGAATGCCATCTGCAGTGAGGAATGTGCATACGTGGAGGGTACACGTTATTTATCGATGCGTCAGTGTTTACTATCGAGTACAAACGCAAAAGGGTATAATGTAACAGCCGCAGGTGTCGCGATACAGCAGTGATATAGGAGAGGACTGCAAAGGAATAATGCGATAAAATGGAGTCCAGGAAGGTTAATACTCTTGAGTGCTGGTGAGTGGAATAAAATGATTATAAATCACATCTTTAAAGGTGATACAATATACCTGAGATACTGGTACGAGCATTACTAAGTTTTCTACATTCTTTTGTTATTTCCCAAGTCGTGCAAAGAAATACTGGGTAACACACCACCATAACCCATGTGAGCTTCATGCGTTTATACACCAGTTCTTCATTCCCACGTACTGTCCCATTACCGTGAAGACATATGTTATGTTATGTTTATAAATTCAGATATTACGAACAATGGCAATAAGAGCTACGAACTCCCAGTAGCTGTGTTTTAACTTCGAAAACTATCATTTGCCTACACCCGGCATATTACTAACATTCCCTCTGTCAAGCATGCCACTGTAGGCTTACAATTTCTGTCGCCAGATAATGCTAAATTAGTTAAAATAGACATTTCAAAGCAACATACAACATGCTGACGTTAGGCTAACGTTCTCAATGTGGAGATAAAAAGTATTCGGAACTCGTTAGCCTAACCGTAACCTTGGATCTAAAAATTCAAGATTCAGAGTATTAAATATTTAACTGTTAGATTAGGTGTAAGCTAGGTGAATCTTTCTGTAGTAACAAAAAATGTTATTGGGTTAGTTTTAGGAACCGAGATAAAGTTATCATAAGGTCCAGTACAATTCTAAGTTGACGACCAAAAAACCAGTAAAAACCGCCCGTAAAATTACCCTAAATTAGTAAAAGTACCTAAAATGTGTTGCATTTCGTAGGTGGGATTGAAAAATCTAGACAGTGTTTAAAGATTAAAGGTGATAATAATTATTAAAAACACTAATCTCGAGTTTATCAAGCACCCAGAGAAACTAAGTGGTTGTGAATGAGTCTAATTCAGATAGTAAAACTTGGTTGTTAATGTGGATTCTCAAACTTGGTCTGTCCATATTTTTTCTGTACATCGATAAACGCCTTTGTATGTCAATTTATAGTAGAGGCGAGTAGTTGTAGGAGTAAGAACCACGATATTCAAAATTTTCACTTGGCAGAATTTTCTGTACTTTAGATATTGTTACGCAACTTATGTTTTATCTCACACTTTTTTTTAGTATTTTATTTATTTCCTCTAATATACACAAAAAATTTCCTGAAAATACGTTCCAAATGTTGAACGCTTTCTTTCTTTCTTTCTTTCTTTCTTTCTTTCTTTCTCTCTCTCTGGTCACATTTCTTTTCTTTCATTTTAATGGGTCAAATGGAAGATATAATAAATTAGCCACAAGTTGTCGTGATATCATCAACGTAATTTGGGATGTCACGGCCGTTATCATCGAACTGATTGAAAAGCCAGTTTTAAAACCATAATTACTGCTTTTAGTGTTTACCAATGAGTGCTTAGTTTAAGTTTGGTGTTAGTTTTAATTACCAAGTTGCAAATGTATTATGCATGGCTTCCACGTTTTCTCTTAGCCTCGTTATAATTAGGGGTTATAAAGTCAATATTTACATAATTTTGTACGCCAGAGCTCTTTTGCTTTTTAATTGGCTCAGTTTTTGTGACTGGTTTTAAAAATGGGGCATTTCACCTAGCTGCCTTCCTAGTTCAGAAGAAAACGTTAAACTTTTGCAGCTTTTGGTGTTTTGTGCTTAAAAAGATGTGTTTTAAAACACAGAATATGATTCTTTATATTTTGGTTCTGGTATATGTTCATAAAGTTATCCTAAGGAATATTGCGGGGAAAATGCAATTAGCTTTTAATGAAATTAGTAGTTGGACTGCAATTTAATTCAGATTATTTCCAAGCATGTAGCTAAGGACTCTGTAGTGGATATGGATTGCTAAATATGTTATAAAATATAGTTGAAAGCAGTAGGCTTGAAGCAATTTACAGTAGATCACGTTTACTTTTATCGATCCAAATTCGCGTGTTTAGCACGCGGAACGTATATAAGACAGAACAAATTGGAAAAACAAAGTGCACAGGAATATTTTTACAGTTATTTAACTGACTTTTAGGCGATTTCTTGTCAATTGTTTAATAGTGTTTACCGTCCGTTTTTATTATCGTGGCATCACAATGAAATAATTCAATGGGAAAGAAATTTTGAAAAGGATACAGTCCAGGTCTAGGTTTAGAGTACCTTTTCAGTTTTAGCCCTGGTGAGGACCGGGAAAAACAGGCGCAGACTTCTCGTTCTCAACGACTTCGACCATCCGTGCTGGTATTTTCCTCTTTCTTAGTATTATCGCCATGCTATTGACATCTCCAGTTACGGATTCCGAAAGTGCAACGTTTGGAGCGTTAAAAAATGATAAAGGACTCTAAATATACTGTAAATTTTCTTTCAAGTCCGAATTATTTAACAAGTTTTGAGAAATTGCAATGGAAATAATCACAGTATCAAAATGTTCGCAGTAATAAATATACAAACAAATCCAAGAGTCCAACCACGTAAAAGAGTGGGAATGTCATATACACTTTCATGCAAAATCTTTTATTTTTTAAGAACATTCACTTATGTGACATCATCTTAAAATTGATCAATGAGACGAAACAAAACTTTGAATTTTGATATGTCACAGCGGGATAATGGAGTGAAATTATCGAAAAAAATATATCAAATCCGTTTTATCGCGCGATGTGCATTTGTCTTGTGGTCAGTTGGCCATATACCTCGACTATATAATTCCTGAACACGCATCACTGACCACTTTTGCTAGAGGTGGTGGGGAGCTATTGATAGCAACAAAAGCATGGACAATCGACAACTATAACGCAAAATGGAGCGTTTAGATGATGCGTCAAATGTGCAAATTGATTTGGAATTAGGAATTCCAAATCACAGAAATCAAAGAAAAATAAAGACATTTTATGTCATTTTTTTCTCTTCATTTTCGTTTTTTTCCCCCTTTTTTTTACTCTCTCTCTCTCTCTCTCTCTCTCTCTTTCTCTCTTAGTTGGCTTTAGAAAAGCGAACGGAAGCGATTGTAATAATCTACTTTTGTCCATTTCAGTCTCACATTAATCAGTATGATTTTATACAAGTGTTAATATTCTTTGCGCGAATTTCAAATATATATCACTTTTATTCTTATTGTATTCATGAAATAGTCCTAAATCCGTATTTTTTCATCTCTATTGGCATTACTGAATACCGGCATTCTTCTGTAGCAAGATTGCTTGAAAAGGTTGCGCACAAATACACACTTATTACAATTTTGTAAGACACATTTAGAGAATTATATTTTTAAATTCTTATTTTATTCGTGAAATAGCCCCCAATAAATATTACCCGAGGATCTAAGATTTCCAGATATCAGTAATCTCACACCCTCTTGTGATAATTTCATAAATACTTTCTTAACGCTTGCTATGAGTTTGCCAACATGAAACGTTGTGTGCATTAATTTAATCATTTAACATGAAAATAAAATGCTAATCAAAATGCTGACTACCAATGAGTTTTACTTCACCTTGAAACCACGAAACGCTTTCTATGAACAGTGAACGATGAAAATAGAATAATAAAACACGTGGTCATTAAAATAAACAAAACAACCCCTCCCCCGAAAAAAACATAGATTGAAAATAATTTTTAAGAGTGTGTTTGTTGCATTTTAATATAAATTTCACTAATTTATGCAAGCTATCCCCCATACTACGCTTATCGCGCTCCACCTAGGCCCCGTGCATATTTTCTATAAACGTTGAAAGTGTTTCTAATGTAAAGTTAGCCTTCGATAACTATGTGTTTTATCGTGATTACAGATATGAGATTTCCCCAATAGATGGCGATGTGCATATTTTATCCGACAAAATATTATAAAAAATGTATCTATATGTATATATACATATAATTGTGTGTCAGTTAACCCTCTAGCGGTCACAATTTTTGTTTGTTATCAACGAAACTCGGCATATAACCATCAATAAACAAACGATTCGTCAAGTTCGTTAACCAGCAAAAATAGATCATTGGGGTTGGGAGTTAACTTAAATGGTTCTTTTTTTTAAAAAGTTGCAAAATCGCTCTGGCGGCCGCAATTTTTGCTTTATCTCAACGAAACTCTTTAAAATAAACTGATAAAAGTAGTTTCCGAAAATCAGAGCCATCGGGCCATTAGGAGAGTGGGTATACCTGAAAAACAAGTAGGGGTTAGAGTGAAATTTTAAATTAGTCCTAGCGATCCAATTTTAATTTTTCAAAGGAAACTCTGTATATACAAAAAATAGTTTCCGAAAATCAGTGAAATCGGATTATTGGGAGGGGGTTTTATTTGAAACACAATATTGTTTATTCGCAACGAAACTCCACATATGCTATTTAAACAAAATAAAAGTATAGTTTCTGAAAATCAGGGAAATCGTGCTATTAGGACTGGGCCACAGAAACGCAAAATTTAAAAATCGCTCTAGCGTCATTAATATTTCTTTCTTTACAACAAAATTGGTATACACCAATTGTATAAAATAAAAATAGTTGCCCAAAATTAGAAAAATTAGACCATTAAAAGTACGGATATACTTAAAACCAAAATTTAAAAAGCGCTTTTTCGTTTATTTTTTTCTGTATTCTTTTAAAATAAAATGAAAAATTTATTCAGCATATAAACTGTATTTATAATAATGTATATGTTTTATATTTAACAAAATTGTCGTCGTAAGGATAGCAAATATGAAATATTAATCTGATATGTGTGTGAGAATTATATTTGTATGTAAGCGCGCTCTGCAACAACCTTCAGAGAACATTTTCGATACTATTTTTACTACAATAACATGTAAATTAAATTTCAAGTCAATGAAAAGCGATGTAACTTTCGGTTGTTTTTATTTGCTTTGTATATTGCAATTGTTTCTTAATAGTATATGTTTTTGTTTTATTGAAACATATGAACATCATCTTAAATACACTATGTAAATCGAGATTTTCTGTTACATTTCGCTGTTTTAGTGAATGTAAAGATGATGCCAGGGGCTCGTAAGGGCTCATAAACATGGTTACATTTAAAAATGTGTAAAAAATTCAGTCTTTATTTATCAGTGGTCATGCATTTCATTTAATTAATAGTATACTATACATTTTTGTGGTTTAATAATAATAATAATAATAATAATAATAATAATAACAATAATTATTCTAAAAATGTAGTGTATTTTGTAATACTTATAGGTTGTAAGAATTCTAATTTTGCTCCCCAATACTACAGAATAATGCTATAACTTATTTCATTTCATTAATTAATAAGGTCTAATCTGGATTTTATATTAATTTTTATTAAAAGCTATACGACTCTGTGAGGAATTTCCTTAATTTGCGCAGCTCTTGTGTTTTTATTTTTATTACATTTGTGCTGTTCTTATATTGTCAGATGTATACATTTTTAATGGAAAAGCCTAAACAAAAAAAAAAAAAAAAAAAAACAAAACAAAACAAAACAAAAAAAAAACATAAAACATTCTTGTATAAGTAGTGAATTACGTAGCAACTCTATACGCAATACATGATTTTCACCACCATTTATGCCTAAACAAGAGATTCCACCATCCAAATGAAGAATGCGTATGTGAATTGCGGAAAAACCTTGTGAAAGATATAATGCCAAAATATGCAGGAAAAGGCATGTGTCAATAACAAAAATAGGACTAAAATAACATGACCCAATTTATTCTTACACGTTCCGTTAAACACTACTCAAAAAAAAAAAAACCTTCTGTGCATTTTTATTATATAAGTAGTGAATTAATGATGATCCAAATGTTACGACGAACGGCGAATCTGCCAGGCAAGTTATAAAGATGTGTTAGTACGTGAGTACAACATGTAGTAACCTTGATCTCAACAGCTATTTTATATAAGATATCTGCATTTCTAAAGAGGCATTTCAGATAACGTTTTAGATGTAACATTTATGACAACACTGACATTCTAGCATTCACATTCACTAATACAAGGATTTCTCTGCTGGAGGTTCCCCCCCCCCCCAACTGAATCATTTGTTGATCCTGGTGGTGTAGTGGTAACCATACTTGCCTTCTAAACCCAAGATCGCGGGTTCAAACTCGGTCAGGATCCATGGATTTTTTCGGGCGTAAAATTCGTAAGTGTGGCTTCCTTCGTGGGTCCCGTGTCGTACATTTACGGCACGATAAAGAACCTCAAGTCTGAAAAAAGAGGCCTCTAAGCAAAATTTGTCGGCCGTTTCAAGCCCTGAACAGAATGTGGTGCTGATGACCTGTGATGTTAAAGACCGTCCGTAAATAAACAAATAAAAAAACTGAATAATTCACTGATTGAAAGACAGCACCAGAATTTATAGTGCCTATTTTTACTGCTGTTTTAAATTTTTAATTTCTTTTTGTGCTAAAACATTCCATCTTAGTAATAAAACAAATATATATTTTTGTGAATTACTTGCGTTATGCAAGAAGTGCTAAAGGTTTACCGTTTCATCATTTCTATTGTCTGCCTTGATATTCTGACTTCTGAAAGGTGCCCTAAAAATAGATAGATATACAGGGGAGTTGAGAGCCTTCTGGATAAAATCTAGAAACTCCGTTGTGCCCTAGGGACACATAATTACTAAAAAGGATGCTGAACTTTACTATTCGCTTCTTATGAACTATTCCCCATTACAAACATAACATTCATTAGTTTCAACCCTCCGGTGCAGGTTGCAAGAGATGTCTCCAACTATTTTCTGCCTCTTACTTTTGATGCTCATTTGAATATGAGGCAACTTCTAATATATTTGAGCCATGACCTTTTTCCTTACACGCCCGCTTCATTGAAACCGTTGTCATCGCTTTTTTAAACTGACGTTCTCCCTTATGCTTAACGTTAATTTGTTATCCATTGGAAATGCTTTCGATTAATGTGGGAATGTTCGCTCCATTCCAAAATGAACAACGGTAGCCAAAGTTTTCCCACTCAGCGATCCTCGGTAACTTTTTACAGTTTTCGTTTACGAGATTAATTCCTAAAATGTTCGGACTGATTAACTTTTTTAAGCTGACAAATATAACTCTAATTTTCAATGTAATCCCATTAATTTCAACACTCCTTTATCTTCTTACCAGTTAAACAATTTAAATAGGTACTATAGTTCATACAGTAGATAGGTTTTGCACATGACACGTGTTTGATTAAACTGAAATATATTAATTAGGTTGAAATGTATTTAAAGAGGTCAGGTATTTAAATATGTTGCCATATATTTAATTTAATTAAATATATTTATTAAGGATTATTTATATTGAATTAAATTAAATTTGTTTTAATAGGTTGACAGATACTTAATTACGTTGAATGTATTTAATTGGGTTGAAATGTATTAAAGTTTGTTAGAATGTATTTAATTAGATGAAATTTGTTTAATTAGGTTGAAATGTTTTAATTAGGTTCACTTGTATTTTATTAAATTAACGCTAATTTACTTAGTTGAAATATGTTTAATTACGTCTAAATATATTTAATTACATTGAAATGAATTTAAATAGATTCACGTGCATTAAATTTTTATAAGCATTTATTTAGATTTAAATACTTTAACTAATTCCGCACATTTTGTTAGGTTAACGCTTATTTTATTAGTTAAAATGTATTTAATTAGATTGAAACGTATTTAATAGGACGATATGTATTTAAGTACGTCATTATGTATTAATTAGGTTGAAATATATTTAATTGGATTTAATTTTTTTAAATAGCTAGGCGGATATTTAATTATTTTGAATGCATTTATTTATTTTCAAATATGTTAAATTATGTTGACATGTGTTTAATTATGTTTACGTATTTAATTACGTTGCCATACATTTAATTAGGTTGATATATTTTAAATTAGGTTGAAATGTATTTAATAATGTTGGCAAGTATATAATTAGGCTGACATGCATTTACATAGGAAGAAATTTCTTTAATTATGTTGAACTCAATTTAATTAAGTTGACTTGCATTTAATTGTTAGTATATGTACTTAATTAATTTTACATGCATTTAATTAAGTTGACATATATTTAATTAGACCTGAATTTTTAATTGGGTTTAAATTTTTTTAATAGTTTTCAAATGAATTTAATTGACGTACATTTCATAGTATGACATGTGTTTAATTAATTGGCAGTTGTTTAATTAGGTTTAAATGTTTTTAATCAGGTTGGTATATATTTTATGTAAGTATATGTTTAGATTGACTTGTATATAATTCGGGTGATGTGTATTTAATTAGGTTGACATATTTAATTGTAGGTACAAGCTGTAAATATTGCTTTTTCACTATTTATTCACTGCCATCTGGTGTAAGTTCAATTGCAGATTTAATACATGCACACATAAAACGTTTCACAAGTCCTTCAGTTTACAGAATAAATTATAATCACGGAGTGCTAATTCTGTATCATATGATGAGCACACAAACACTGTCAAGAGGCGACCATAATGGTTGAGCATTCTTCATCTCTTTTTCTTTACATCTTCAAGCAGTTTGTACGCATAATACTCAGTATTCATGGTGGTACTCCTTCCTTTAAAGGCAATCAACAGAATTCCCTGGCAGTCTCTAATGATTATTCCCATGATCTTAGTGGTGGGTTGAGTAACCTAGACGTTGCTCGGTAAGGATTCACCTGGTTTGCGAACCTTCATTTCCTTTGATGGTTTCTTCGTAAAGCTCTAAAATCTTGCAAGACAAAACTCACATGATATTCCTTTTGAACTGCAAAAAATACTCGAAATACCCACTTTGCGCTGATTTTAGTCGAGCCAAAAATCTCGTTAATAGTTTGAAAGGAAATTGTAATAAAATTATCCAACCTTGTTTGCAAGGGAAAAACACAAAAAATGTCATAAATTGATGTCGAACAAAGATGGTGCAAATAAAATACATGATCAGATATGGGTGTAGGACAAATGTTAACGGAGCGCAAATGTTATTCTGCCGATATAACATAAGTTTACGTACCTAAAACAATTTGCATCTCATTATTTAAGAATATTACGTGAATATCGTAATACAATGTGATGCATCATGTACATATGTGCATGCCTATGAAATTTTGAACGCATCTGTAAAACAAAATGTGCTACCGCATGAATATCTTCTGATCATATGCATTACATTCAAAGACAAACAAGTATTCCTGTTCATGTCTGCTTGAAAGTGTAACAAATCCTTGTAAAGTGCATAGGTCTCATCCAAACATTGAATGGTTACTTGGAAGAACTGCATCAAATGCATTGCAGACATTGCAGTAACTACTGTCCCAATATGAGAAAAAATCGGGAAATTTTTGAAACTTCCAATTTTCCACTTCCAGATTCAAAACTTTCATTTTGTGTGCATTTTACAAAGGTGGATATATGAAATGACAACATAATGCTACTCTATTTCGACACAAACATCAACAATAAATATAACGCATGTGATCAGATAACATAAATGCAAAGAGTACATCACTGTGACAAGTTTTGTTTTGCACAAGCCGCCATAAGCATTCGCAAATGTACATGATACATATCACGGGATTCACTTAATATTCTCAACCAATTATATACAAGTGTTAGTTATGCAAACTTGCAAAGCTTATATCGACAGAATCCATTTCGCTGGATGCGAACATTTGTTCTATATCTTAATATGTACCTTGTTTGATCGGCATCCGTTTCTGAGACTCCTGTGCTTCTTTAGTGAAGCTTCTTAGAGCTTCAGGATATCTGTCATTGTGTAGAATCTCTTTAATAAAACAGATTTCTTCAATCATCACTTCCATAGATTGACCAACACACGATTTGTCTTCAACGATCTTTCATCATTCCTTTAAATAAATACAATCTAATCGCTGTTTGATAATACTTTGATAAATCCCTTCTTTGAGCAACTTATATGAAGCGCATTAGTCCATTTGAAAATTGCTTAACCTGCCACTTGTTGATCAAAGGAGTACCTACAGTTAAATCGTGGAAATGAGTTGAAATTGGTACGCAAAGATGGTGATATAATCCAAGATGCTTTAAGATTGACAGGAATTTTATATGTCAAGCCAGAAATATTAGCTAATTTGTTTAATAATATTGAAAATGAGAGATAGTATGCTTTTAGATTTAGAACGTGTTCTCCGACAAACCCTTGAAAGTAAAAAAAAAAGCAAACTTGCGTACACTAAAATTGAACGTGACTGTCATCTGTTTCATATGATACACTAGAATTTGATATATCACACATAATTATCCTGAGCTTTGGAACGGAAAAGGAAGGTAAGGTAAAAGACCAGCAGCCCTATTCTGTTTTAATTAGTTCATTTGGAGGGATATCAACGTGTCTCGGTACTCGAACGAGGAAACGTTTTTTCAGCATTTGATGTGATTCGAAAGTCCGGGGAATTATTTGATGAGTGCATCATTTTCGTTCAATGCCGCAATGGCAGCATTACACTTGGAGGTTTCTACCATTGAAGTTTTTTTAAAAAAAAAATTATTTTACCAGACCAATGACGAATATAAAGGTGCCAAAAATATTCTGCATAAAGTAAAGTTGCGAATCATGTAGCAATGACTATGAAGGTATTACAACTGTCATAAGTACTCCAGACTGAGGACCAAATGTTTAGAAGTGTGTAAATTTAGACACTTGTAGAACGAATTTGCAACAACAGATCAAAAAACAGATTATTATTTTTGGCCTGCATTTACAAACGCAAACCCCGCTGGGTCAAACTGGCTTCAGTCGCTGGCCACTCCGATGGGATAGTTCCCTTCGCACAATGTTGACCGATAATAGCATACATCTTATTCGTTTTATTTTATAATTAGTATTAACCTGTAGTATATGAGTAGTTAGAAATGGTATCCGCCTGAAGTCGCATATTTTTGACATTTTAAATTAAATTTTCTTTCACCAGGAAAAGCTTTCCACAATTCTTCCACTTTCTGCAGCGATATTTTCTTTAAGTTAACTACAGTTTGGAGATCATATCTGTGGACTTCATTTATTCTGTGTTGTTCAATAAAATATACTGCGGTAATACCACAAGACTTGAATGATACTGACATCTTAACCACATACTGCTCTGTGCAAGGCTACTAACCATCCACATGCAGCCATCACTGTGGTAACATTTTATGACAGGCGAATCTGATTGACTCAGCAAGCCAAGAATAATTTTTCCATTAAGTGTCTTCCTTATTAATGTTGGAACCTGAGTTCTGAATATATTCTAAGTAAACGTATTAATGTCTAAAGGAATACCCCACTTGGACACCAAATATTTTATTTTATACTTCTTATTAATAGCCCACTAGCAAACGCACATTTTAGTAATTAAGCTGCGCTAACTTCTGTAAAAGTATTGTATTTTTAAGTGTGTACGAGGGTTGTTCAGTAAGTCGGTGCAAACTCAAAAGCTAGTAGCAGGAGATTGTTTTCAACCTTGGCAACATGGTCACTGTTGGGGGATGATGTACGTAGTTATAAACAGTTACAATGTTTAGTTTTGAGGACTATTTGTCTGCATAAAATTGTAAAGAAGTGTTTAAAATGGAGAAATAGGAATTTTGTGCGCAGTAATTAAGGCAAAGTTGGGGGAAAAAAACATTACGGCAAACCTACAGCTTAACTTAGAATGATGTTTAAATGGGTTGGTGAGTTAAGAGTGGCAGAACGAGCACAAGCGATGCGGACCTTTCCGGATGTGCTGTGGAGGTAACAACTTTCAAAATTATTGAAAAAATCTTCGACATCCGAGATTTAAAGTGTGGCCCTTTTTAGAGCTTGGACGCGTTATTTGCAAATGAAAATGCTATTGGCAAGGTGAGTTTGCTAACGTTTGACCAGAAAAGAGAAAGAGTTGTCGCTTTCGAGCAGAATTTAGAGTTGTTTAAACGTAATCCAAGTGAATTTCAGAGAAGGTATGTGACAGTCAACGAAACCTGGACCCATCACTACAATCCAGAAACGAAGGAGAACCCAGAAACAGAGTAGCAGCCGAAGAAAGCGCTTCAAAAAAAAAAAAAAAAAAAAAAAAAAAAAAGCAAACACAATACGCTCAGCGGTGTTTTGGGATTGCCACGGTGTGATCATAGTTCACCTTTAGGAAAAGCACGAAACTAAAACCGATGACTGTTACCGCTGCTACTGGAGCAATTAAACTACCCGATCAAGAAGAATTGCCCTCATTTGGAGAAGAAAAATATCACGATAACGCACAAACTCATACTTTTGCAATTTCGACCTGGATTTAAGATATGAAATCCTTATTCACTCTCTCTACTCGCCGACTTAGGCTCCCTCCCTGTTCCTCAACAACACAATAATGACTAGCAGGAAAGAAATCTATATCAAATAAAGACATTATCTCGTATTCCTGTTTAAATTAGATTCCAAATATCTAACAAAATTAACTTTGACTTGTTGAAGAATGTATAATATCATTAGTGCCTTAATAACAAGGTAATAAAAGTGGAAAACATATGAAATTTGTTTCTTAATTTAATTTCCTTTTTTTTTTTTTTTTTAACAACAATGGTTGACTGAAATTCCACATAGTCATGGTAAGTTTGATCGAGTTAACAAACGCAGCTGGAATAACAATCGGCATGCCTGTATTTTGCTTTATTTCATGAAATTAGCCATCTCACTTATGACACGTGTTGCATTTTAATTATCAACGTAAAATTGCATCTACCGTTTCACTCAAAAAGATGCAAAAACTCGGTAGTTAAATTAAATTACTTGTATTTTCAGCTATAAGTAAAATTATACATTTATAATAGACATAGTAGTACTATTATTATTGCTTGTTTTGCCTTTATTTACAACTATTATATTCTCCACTAAGGTATCTCTGATAAATAATCAATTCAATCATAATTATAATTCTTCAGAATATTAACTACAATTTGAATAAATAAATACAATATTTGATGTACATAGTTATTTTTAAAACAATCCCTTCAATATGTGAATAACAAAACTCTATCATACAGAAATATGCTTTTCTGAGAAAACCTGAGCTAAAACACTTAAGCGCCGCTTTGAATGTGCGACGTTACAAATGTTACCTTAAGGTGACGACAAATCTGGAGGTATTATAAGTGCGGGCTTTCAGCCGCAGAAAGTAGAGAGAGATACACATGACCCTCCATTTTCCATTTTTCTTGTGGTTTAGCCATTGGTACAGATTCTTCATTGATCTCCACTCACTCCATTAATTATAAAAGACAAGGTCTGAAAGATGTTTAAAGCGTTTATGGCGTTCAAACATGGCAAAGACCAACATTTCTCATTAAATTAGTAGCTAATTTAAAAGCGACTAAATACTAATTAATATTTATCCTCAGACCGTACAACGTTGACACTGCTTTCAAGTCAAAGCTTGAAGGATGCTATAGCTTCTCCGTATTGGACTGGAAACTACAGATTCCTTATTCCCCTTATTCAGTGTACTTTGGGACCTATGAAACGAAATACCGGTCTTAAAGATACTGCCAACTAGGCCGAACAGAGAAATCCGCAGTCGTTGTTGGCAGAAGGAAATTAAGTCATCTACCTATGCCGTTCTTGCACCGGTTTCTACTTGCTTCTTACGTAATATTCACCCCTCTTTCCTGTCCACACTGGAAGCGTGTGTCTTGTTCCTACTACTGGGAACAGGCAACGGACAATTCCTTCATTTAAATATTTGCAGTGGATGAATTTTATTTTAAAATAAAGCGTTCATCCAAAATCAATACATTAATAATTTTCTTTTATGTCATAATGTGTGGAGTTTAATACTTTTGGTTTTTCCACAAATTGATGATTTATGTTATTTTTTCAAGTGAAATAACAGTACGCTTCTGTCATACTTTGGAAACTTAATGGGTAAGATCGTTCATTTTGCTGAACCATTGCAAAGAGGCCAAGTCATTCTAGATAAGTTCTTACATCAGTTTTCAGACAAGACCCCGTCCAAAGCCTGTCCCCCCCCCTTTTTACCTATATAAAATGTATCACGGCGAATTATAATAAATTGCAAGAAATTTAGATACAATTTGTATTCTTTTTATTGAAAATAAAATACTGTTAGCCATATTTCAAATCAGACACCTCATTTTTTTTATCATACCCGAAAAATGTGCAAAGAAGATTTTATGAATGTGAATGTGAAAGTAAAAACATTTTTCATATCACATATAATCGAAGAAGACAACAATATATTCTCTCTAAAATAATGAGAAGTGAACAGACAGGAAAAGATCAAAAGGTTGAGCCAGACATTAGATTGCCCTCTCCCACGTAACGCTGCCATCTCTAATTCAGTATCACAGCCGACCCTTTTTTCTTTTTCTTTCATTTTTTTTTTTTTCTTTTTGCAGTATGCGCCAGTCCTTACTAAAGACGTTTCTGCTCCAATTTTCTTCAAAACACCCTACACTTTCTTACTGCTGGTTTTTAATCCAAGTCTTTTAATCAATGAACTGCTTTTAAGAGAATGAAAATAAAAGCTGTATTCTTATACTGTAAATTTATTGTTGTGAATACGACTTAATAAACTTCTTTTACATGTGGTTATTGTTTTGAACTTTTGCATATAGTTTGTGGACATAAATATTCAGTAGTTTAAATAGGTTAGCAAATCTTCCACATTTCAGATCAATTTCTTAAAATTTCTCTCCTCTTATATTTAAACAAAAAATTCTTTAAAAATTTAATTTAAATAAAAATAAAATAAATATTTATTTACTTGTATCTAGTGAAGAGCTTTGGAGAATACAATAAGTTTAAAAAACCGTAATTTTACTTACGAAAAGAAATGGTCTAAGGCTGTTCAACATTCGAACTTTAGTTTGAAGAAAATCTTCAGAAAAAAAAATGGACGGAGCATTTTACTCCACACATAGTTTAATTAGTTAGGACATTTTGTATGGTTCATATTCTATTAAAAGTAGATGATTCGATTATAAGGTAAAATGTTCTACTAGAAAAACTACTAAATTAACACAAATATCACTGTTGAAATGCTCCGAGTGGTTAGAATGAATATTATAAATGGATGTAGAGTAATATAGTAAATCAAGCTAAAAATATAATTAATTCCTTTACCAGTCCTTTTATTCGATAACCTGATTATTTTTTTATAATTTTAGTTTAATTCTTAGGCTTAGATAGCTACAAAATCTCCCACATTCAGCTAAATTTTTAAAAATGTCCTATTCCCGTATTTAAACACAAATCTATTTTAACTCGTTTAAACTGTTTATTATTTCTTCCATTTTTTTCAGTTTTTGATTTCTTGTATGTAAATGCAAAAATTATTGAATAAATGAAATAAATATTTAAAATAAATTTTGATAGTTAATGGTCTACTTCAGTAGTCTTGTAGCACCTTTAATAAAGTATTTACGGTTTTTATTATCATAAAAGGATTTTGCAAACTAATGAATTTTCCTTTATAAAATAATTTCAACAAAGGAAAGGAAATGTTTTGTATATACACAACATTTTAATTGTGTCGGACGATAATGTTGAAAATAATGCAAAAAAACATTTCGTTTAATTTTAAGTGAACTTAAATAGCTATTTCACTGTTGCGCACTTTGCGTCAATAAAGTCTCTCCTACGTGCATATCTTAACGATGAAATAGTTTCAAAGCAATGTATTGCCGCCTAGTGGCATCATTTTCAACTTCTTATATAGCACAGGTTAGTGCTAGAAATAAGAACAAATTTTATCACAAGTTAATATCACGAGAGGGCCTGAGATTATCGATAAATTCCCCATACTACGTTCGTGAATTTATCTGAAAAGCTCAGACCCTAGAGAAATATTTATTAGGACTATTTCATGAATAAAATAAGAATTTAAATATAATTCCTCTAAACTTGGCTTACAAAATTGCAATAATTGTATATTTGTGCGTAACCTTTTAAAGCAATCTTGCAACAGAAAATGCCGATTGTCAATAATGCAAAAGAGAAGAGCAAAATACGGGTTTAGGACAATTTCACGAATAGAATAAGAATAAAAATTATATATATATATATATATATATATATATATTCGCGCATATATTATTAACACTTTTATAAAATGTTATATTTATGAATATCTATTCTGTTCAGAAACAGTGAGACAAAATTCGACTATTGCAATCGCTACCGTTCGATTTTCAAATACCAACTGAGAGAGAGAGAGAGAGAGAGAGAGAGAGAGAGAGAGAGAGACAGAGAGAGAATATAACATACAGTGTCTCTATTTTTCTTTGTATTCTGTAATTTGGTATTCCTAATGATAAGACCAATTTGCACATTTGACGCATCACCAAAACTCTTTGAAGAACCCTCCATTTTGCTTTATGATTGTCGATTGTCCATTACTTTGTTGCTGTCAATAACTCCCCACCGCCTCCAACTGCCACGGGTGGCCGATGTCGTTAAGGCACGTACTCGTGAGCGGGACGTCTGGGGCTCGAATCCCGCCAGGATCTTCCTCCCTCACTGAGGTTTTTTTTTTCAGGTTTTCCTCAGTCCTCATAACTGGCAAATGCGGGGAAGTACCCTAAACTTATGTCTGGGACGTTTCCTTCCAAAAAAAAAATCCTTTCCCAATATATCATTTCATCCCATGTATCACCAGTGTTCACCACCTGTGGTGCCTCAGTAGAAAAAACAGGGTTTGATACATATATATATATATATATATATATATATATATATATATAAATTAACAGTAATTATAACAGTAGAAAGGATAAAACACTAAGAAAAAGTCACACGAAAATCATGATTTCAAGTGTGACTTTCTCATAGTGTTTAATCCTTTCTACTGTTATAATTACTGTTAATTTGTTACATTGTTAATAGTGTTACTTTATTTTTATTATATACATACATACATACATACATACATACATACATACATACATACATACATACATACATACATACATACATACATACATACATACATACATACATACATACATACATACATACATACATACATACATACATACATACATACATACATACATACATACATACATACATACATACATACATACATACATACATACATACATACATACATACATACATACATACATACATACATACATACATACATACATACATACATACATACATACATACATACATACATACATACATACATACATACATACATATTTCCCTCCGCAATCCGGCTGTGATTGGTCAAAATTCAAAATTTCGTTTCATTGGTCCATTTTAAGATGACGTCACATGAGTGAAATGGTCATTGTATTCTTTTGCGTTTAATAAATATTTTATATATACAATGAGTTTTGTACTCCGTAATGTAAAGTAAATTTTAAGAAGCTATGTCATTATTATTTAGCTGTTGAATTTATAAAAGGCAAATTTCAAATGACTGTGTGCATAAACTATCCTAGCCAAGAATTTTTGACATTCTTGCAAAAAATTATGATTAATAGGTGTTAAATCAATCTCAAAATATGACTGACTTTACACATGTTTGATTTGCTATAAAAATGATTATTTGGTTGTATAAACATTTTGTCTTAATGTCAAATTAAATCTAACTCGAGAAAGTTTACAAGTTAGAGCACTAACTAGTGTTCAGTATAAATAAACCATCTCTCAGAGTGCAGAAGCATAACAACTTCATTTATGAATAAAATTGTTACTTATATTATTTTAATTTCGGCAGATAAAGTTTCTTCATTGCTTCACTTTTCATTCCCATGTAATAAGAATAGAGCTGTGTTCAACTGTAGAATGTTGGGCATATTGTATCGATTTCTGATTTCCGACAACTCATCCGAAGATGAATTTCGCCATGCTGCTCGAGTATTTCACCAGAAATACTTTCCAAAAACTGACCCCCTTCAAAGCGATTTCACTTAGCAAAAGATGAAGAACTGGAACAAATGTTGTCTTCGATTACAATCATAAACTAGGAGAATTCATGCTTGGATTCGGCGTTCTACTCTTAACTTTAAGGATCTAATGTGACAGGGAGCTTCCAAATAGTTTTTGGAGGTTTATTCAAAGTGAAGGACGGAACGGCTACTAGAGCAATAGCAACTCTGAAACGTCAATTCATTAAAATACCAACTACAGAGGGTGATGTAAACAAATTGACACTATGCTTACATAACATTCACAACTTTCCTGGAGTTTTGTGTGTTAGGCGCACATACCCATTATATCACCTGGGGTTGTAATGCAGAAGTCTTCAGAATAGAATCGCAATCTTTGCTAACACCCCCTCCCCTAAGTAGGTTCTTTATCTTTACTTTACATCGAATCTGTTTTATTTTTTTATTTCCTGATATTTTAGGACCAGATCAATAATCCTTTTCACGTTTGCTAAAGTTTGCCTCTCGCATTCGCTAATTTTCCCTTATCGTGTTGTAAGACATTAAGAAAAAAACAAACAAACGAGGCGGAAAAGCCGAATAAGTAATGCTTTTCTTAGGTTGAACAGTTGAACATCAAATCGCTCTAAACACTAATTTCCCTATTATTTCGCAATGTTGTAATAGGTTTGACGGTTATTGTAAACTCGAGATATTTTTTTTGCAACAGAAATGATGACTAACCTGTAGTTATCTTTTAAGTTATACTTAAAAGTGATCTCCAGTTAGGAACTTTTATGCAACTGACCCTTAATGTTATGTAAAGAATAAAGCAAATAATGTTGTTTCGTGGTTATAAAATATTCCTCATTTTTAGGCAACCTCTCTTATTTCTTCTTCTTCCTCCTTGCGACATTGCTGTCTGTAGTAATCTGCATATCTTACTCATATCGTTTTATGAATACGTCTGGTTCCTCTTGGTTTATAACTTTTAAAGTACAGTGGTAGGTTTTTTGGTTTAATCTCTAGTACTTGTGTTATCCACTTCTTATATATATATATATATATATATATATATATATTAGCTTTTTCATTCAGATTATATATTTCCAATTCCTCTCGTATTTCCTCGTTTCTTTTTTAACAATGTTGTTTTTTTATGTACTGCATTTCCTCTTAAATTAATTTCATTTACACGTCATTTTTTCAGTCATTAACCATTTCATTACCATATAAAGCTTCGCACTAATATCACGTTATAAAAGCTCTTGCTTTATATTGTAGTGGTTCTCTTCTATTCGTATAACTAAAAGTTTGTTTTTTGTCTGTTCTGTTTTTTTAAATTCTCCTACTTGTTCTACTATCTTATTTTCTATTACATTTTTCGATTTCGTACCTTCTTTTATTTTAAGTATTATAATTTTACTTTTATGCATGCATATCATCATATTACATTTCACCTTATTATCAGTATCAAAAACTTGCTACATTCCTTATTTTTTCTTTTTTTTCAAGTTTGGCAGTTTTACAGTTGTAACTTTTATCATGAATTTTTAATTTTTTAATTTTAATTCTGGAATACTTACATCCTGATATCTTGGTTCTACATCAGGACGTAATACTCCAGATTTCATTTATTCCTCTTATATCTTTCAATACAATTTAAATTACAATTAAATTTTACAGATTTTAAAATCTACACTACTAATACTATGACTAAACAAAATTAAAACTTCAAAAACAAAACCGGTACTGGAATCCAGCACTACGGCTATTTACTATGACTTATAATAATATCTACAATTGCAACTGGTACCCAGTAGCAATTGTTACATTTAAACTTTATTAATTTACAATTATTATCCAATTTACTCTATGCGTCTTCATTTCTGCTAACGCTCGGTATCCGGGCTGCTCCCCACTGGAATTCCTGGCAACGGAACCTGGACATCAGTGGAGTTTCTGCCGGTCTCAAGCAACAGCTATACTGGACCATGGTGTGTTGACAGTGTACTTTCCTTCGCTTCTCTCCTTCTCTTGACCTCTGTCTACTTCTTCTCTCAACTGCTTCGTTTCCGCCCGAAAACTGCCATTATTCCTTTCTACTGTCAGTTCTGCTCTCTTCTTCTTATTCAAATTGGGTGTTATCTTCTTTATCATCTTTTTCTTCAACTAATTCTAGTTGTAAATATCTTTCTTGCCTTTCCCTGATTCTCTCGGATCTTCTAGGGGAATATACTATTTCTGGCCTTTGGATTTTTTCTCTTGTTTGTTTTTTGCCGTTTTTATACTCTTCTGCCATTTTGCATGATATTTTATTTGTTAGCTCGTTCAATGCCCTAAAATCATCTTCGTCTCTCATGATGTTCCAGATGTGTTTCCCAGCAAGTAGTCGTCTTTCCTCTGCTACAAATGACTGGTATTTAGGGCATTCAAATTGTAATCCGGTGTATCGATTACGTTACAGTCCGTACATATATTATTTGCTTGTAATTTAAATCTTTGCAAATATGAGCAATATTGACCATGGCCTGTTACATAATGCACTAAACCCTTATTGGGATGAATGTGCTTAAATAGTAATCTTTCCTTTATGGATGGAAATATTTCATGCACTCTTCTACCTTCTTTTATTTCATCTCATTCTCGTTGCCATATTTGTAATAAAGAATCTTTGATTTCTTTTTTATTCCTACACTTTTTACCAACAATGTCCATTATTTTTGAGTTATTTTGTTTTTTAAGCCAATAAGAGGCTGCTCTTAATCGAACTAGATAATCAATTGGCCATATACCCAATATTACCAGTAGTCCCATTGTTGGAGAAGTGGAAAATGCCCCTGTACATCTCAATAAAATTTTTCTTTGAGAGCTTCTTAAAGTACGTATAAAATGAACCTCGCGTGCCTTTTCCCCCCAAACTCCTCCTCCATAGTTTAATATGGCTACAAAGATGCTATTGTGATAGATTTTTATTTCGTTAGCATGTATATTAAAATATCTTTGTCCAATATTGGCTAGCTTGAACATAACTTTTTCTGCTCTAGTTCTTGTGTTTTCTACATGTTTCTTAAATTTTAGTTTTTCATCCAAATATATACCTAGATATTTATTTACTGCTTGTCTCTTAATATTTTTATTGTTAATTTTAATAATCGGATTTTCTGTTTAAGTTTCCTTTTAAAAACATATATGATGATTTGTGAGGAGCAATTTCCAATTTTGCTTTTATGCACCAATTGTTTACATGATCAGTTATTATATTTGATCTCTTTTCAATTTCCTTTCTATTATTTCCTTCTATTATTATTAGTAAGTCATCTGCATATGCGATAATATCTTTTATACTGTTTAATCCTTCTATTTTTTCTATTAGAGATTCCAAAAATATGTCCCATAATATCGGCCCTAAAATTGATCCCTGCGGACATCCTTTGGTAATTTCCTTTGTAATGATCTGGTTTGCACCCTTAACGTACACTCTTCTATTTTTACAATAATCTATTAACGAATTATAGATGCATTTTGGATATATCTTTGTCCTTAAAATTTGAAACAGTACTGGCCACCATAAATTATCAAACGCCCCCGCAATATCGAAAAATATTGCTATTACGTATTTTTTATTGGTTATTTTTGAAGTTTCTATTGCCTCGATTATGGCATCCTCTGTAGACTTGCCTTTTCTAAATCCAAACTGTTTGCTGGTCATACCAATCATTGATCTATATTCATCTATTCTTTTGCTCAAAAGTTTTTCTTGGATTTTGCCCAAAATTTTATCATGAATATAAAATTTAAATAATAAGGTATATGATTTAATTAATGTTACAGTTACATAGCTGCAGTTTTGCAAGCGTAGAATGTCTTTTTATGCCGAAATAACATTTAGCATGGTGCGAAATTATTAAAAAACGATGGGGAGAGAAAAATCCGAACTAGAAGTAGGATACTTTCACTGTTGGCAACAGTGCAATTAATAATCTGAGACTTCATTGTTGACTGCAGTTGTAACGTGAATACACGTAGAGTTGCAACAATACTGAAGATATGATCGTCATTCTATTATTTCTATATGTATTATTGTTATTTTCATAGAAATACATAAAGTAATGCATTATTTTCAGTAATATATGTATTGGACATTTAACTTCGTTTTATAATGAAAATTTTGCGGAGGGGGATTTTGAGATAAAATCGTCCCCCCCCTGCGTTTTTGCACCCTGGTTTAGAGGAGTCTGTAGTCATTGTGTTCAACGACTATTTATTATGCATTTAGAGATCATAACATGGAAGTAATATCATTGAAAATTCAAGACATTCTTAGACGCTATTAAAATTATGACATGAAGCGATTCAAAATTAATTCTAAAGTGAAATAATTGCTAATGAGCGTGTAGCTTGAACATGCTTCCAGTTGGGCACTGCAGATACAGATGTTAACAATTCTGCTATACCCAGAATACCATGTCATTGAAAACATACGTAGGGTTTTGAAAGAAGGCCTAGCAAATATCACTGATAAACTGTTTTAAAGAAGTTGATGAATCAGAAGACGAGGAATATCTGATCTATACCTTATAAATTGACTCCAGCTATTACCACAAAATTTAATATTTAACAATGTGGCTGAATCCTCTGCCAGCCTTCAGGATTGTTTTGCTATTAATGAACAATTATATGAAGTATGCTTTCATATAATAGAACAACATACATTATTAAATATTACGGAAGAAACCCGCCATTGAATTCCTTCTTCACCCACCGGTAACCCTGATCTAGTGCCTTTCCATTACAATTGCTTTTGATTTGCGATGCTTTTGTTTAATGAAATATATTATGAAATTGGTCGTCGCTAATTCTTTCCATTAAAATAATTAAAAAGTAATTCCAAAATGGAAAATTGGAACTGAGTGAAAGGACCCATAGAACCTAGTGACATTTGCTTTGAAAGTTAAGTATATTTATTATATAATATTTATATATTATGATTGCAATCAATTAAAGCAATTATTAATTAGGTTTTCAAACACTTTTGCATTATGTCCCCCTTTATATTTTATATATATATATATATATGTTTTATAAAAAATTACTAATAGATAATGGCATTGAATTTCACGATTTGAATACAAGCATTCCTTATATTCACTTTTCTATTACTGAAACTCCCTTCAGTGAACAAAAACACTTGCTGTAATGATAGGGTTTTGAAAATTGTTTTATAATTGTACATATTCATTTGCTCAATAAGAAATCTGTGCTTACTTTTTCTTCGCCAGTACAGCAAAAGAGTACACGTGATGCTCCATATCCAATGAACTTCGTTACTTTATTTTCATTTGCAATAGATTTGAAAATGCTGATTTACAAGAAAAGTTGACGCAAATAGAAAAGCTCTTTCTACTGTTATTGGGTAGTTAAAATATGTCAATAGACCACATTTCTGTAATTGAATTTTCATGGAATGTAGCATTTGCTTCCAAGATCATCCCCAGAACCTTAACAATGTCAATAAATGTCCAATTGCCAGTTAACGTTCCAATGTTGCCAACTTTCGATGGCTCATGTGGCATGACAGCCTTTAAGCACATCTGCATCTGATAGGCCATGCCACAAGCGGCCAGTGCCTGCTCTGTAATTACGATCATCTGCTTTCATGTCCATGTTCAAATCTCTACTGGTCTGCTCGACACCAAATGTCCTACTGCTAAGAGTCAGCAGTGGATAAACTGAAATAAAATTTCCAGTTTAACTTACTCCCGCGCACTAAATCACTGATTTTAGGAAAATGTAACTAATCTATTTTTCAATGATGTCAAATACTCCAAATTTCATTTTGCAAAGTGCAGAAATATAGGCCATCCACACCTGCAATAAAATCTGATTCCTGTTTTACAAATAGTGGAATACCATTTAATCTACACTTCCTTTTCCAGTTTTCCAACACTGAAAATGCGGATAGGAGAAAAGGCACATAATTCATTCCGCATTATCTGTGTAAATAGATTATGCAGCTAGATTGGTAACTTTGTGCTAATTCTAGAACAATCGGTTCCAGAAAAATAGCATAGACATCTTTACCACACATCTGATAGATCACTCTTGGGAAGGGACCTTTTTGGTTCAGTGTTACGATATATATCAAATTCGTGCAAAGGTCACAGTGAAAAACATTTAATGCAAAAAACACAATGAAAAAGAAACAAAAATAATGACAATCCTAAGTAATATTTACTACATTAAAAATAAAAGGACACCCAATACACGTAATAAAAGCACAGGAGTAATCAAAACGGTAACATTTCAGGAATGTTTTATAGTTCCCACTCCCCCCTTTAAACCTCTCACTCCAGGAAAGAATTTCTCCACCCCACTCCCGGTTGAAAACTTCTGATGAACTGTAAAATGGACTCTAAATTAAAAATATCAATAGCTACACACTTCAATAGTGATGGAACCAAGCATGAACAAATTATACCAACCAAAATAAAAACTTCAGGATCGAAAACCTGTTGCGATTTTGTTATAGCTTGGAGGCAATGACAGTGCCTCTTATTACCTGAGCAATATTTTTAATCGCATCCATAGACTAGTGGCAGCGTTTGCGATTACTAATTCGGAGGTTTTGGGTTCGAATCCCAGTCAGGTTAAGCTGTCTGGCTAAGGTTTTTTCCGGAGTTTTTCCTTACCTCAAAGGTAAATGCTACTACATAGCTTTAAGCAGGAAAGCACTTCGAACTCATTTGCGCCATCATTTATTCATTTCATTCATTTTACAGTCTTACGCCTATAGTATTCAATGTATATGTTCTCTCAGTGACAAAGCAACTGTGGCTGTTGCAATGATATTTGTTTTGTTTTTTCAAAATAATAGGCCTCTAGAGCTTAGTTTTGGTTCTTTGCGACTTGTCACGCGTAGGGTCCACTAATATAATTAAATTAATTACTACAAATTAAACAGTAGTAGGATCCGTGAGTTACAAAGGTGTGTGTGTGTTAAAAGCATTATTAAGATCTAGTAAAATATCTTGCACACGTAAAACAATTAAAGCATTGACGGACACCGCGACGGGTGGCCGAGGTCGTTAAGTTGTAGATTCGTGAGTGGGTTGGAATCCCGCCAGGACCATCATCCCAGATTCAGTTTCCCTTATTCCTCATAAATGGCAAATGCCGGGGAGTTACCCTAAACGTAGATATGGAACGCTTCCTTTCTTTAAAAAAGTCATTCCCAATTTATCGTTTTGTCACATGTATCATCAGTGTCAACCGCCTGTGGTGCCTCAGTAAAGATGGGCGTTAAACACTTTTCAACATTGATGGGCATTCGGCAATGGCACCGAATCAATGAATATTTTGAAATTCAAAACTCGACAGTCCAATATTGGGCGCACATCACCATTAACCTTTGGAACCAAAAAATTGTGCTAGAAAAATTTGAATTTGAAGACCGAGCTATACGTTTCCCCAATATTTCTTGGGCATTCTCTTTCATTAATGCCATACTTGAGATGGTAAACAATACGGAGGAAACGCACCGGCTGATAACTCAGAAGTATTTTATAATCTAATACATTAGTCCATCAGTTCTAATTGTAAGCACATTAGTCTATCCTTTATAAAGTTGTTCTTTATGTTTTTGACAAAGGAGATAAATCGTTTATAGCTGGCTGGCACTTCAAAACTAGAGTAGATCTTCTCTCAACAACTAAATGGTCTAAGGGAACCAAAAGATATTGCGATTGCAAGGAAATGAAAATTTAATGTCAATATATGTAGCTTCACTAGGAAAATCCACTACCTATATATAAATAAAATTGACTCTCAAAGTATTTTGGCACACAAAAATTTAAAGTTCCAAGAGTCAAAATTATTAACCATACAAAATGAATCAAACATACCTTACTGCCCGCAATTTATTACCATTATTATTATTATTATTATTATTATTATCATCATCATCATCATCATCATCATCATCATCATATAAGCATACTGTATCGATCGAGCAAGCTACTCCGCAATTTTCCTTTTTCTCTTCTCTCAGGCGTCGTTTTGACTTGATTTGGAGAATTTCGCCCTGATATTTAAGAGCGGTATTAATTCTTGCGATAAGGTGAATTTAATTTCTTGTCCGTTTTAGTGGCCAAGTTAACCTCTGTTGCATTAATAGAGTCGGGCAGTAAGCTACCTTGATTAATTACGTCTGGCTAATAATTTTGACTCTTGGAACTTTAGATGTCTTGTGTGATTATTATTAATTAATTAATAGTAATAATAATAATAATAATAATAATAATAACAACAACAACTTGTTTGAACGCGCTCGGTTTTTTGTGACATTGTGTCCGAACATGGACTTCTTTCTAACAGTGGCAACATACTGGTCGAACTGCCCTTTCATTTTCCAATCCCCAAGCCAAACTTTCGCCCATAAGCATCTCAACAGTATTCGCTTGTAAAGATGTACTTGCATTGTAACTGCTTGAGTTGCTCAAAAGTTGCTCGGAAAGTACACTCCAAAAACAATGCTCTTAACTGGTATTTAAGCCCATGTTACGAACTATCTCTTCCCTCTTTTAGGGAACACGCAAAACACTTCTCTCTTATCCTTTCTATAATAAAATTGAAAAGTAAAAATAAAACTAAAAAGAATGGACTATGAAAGCTACTCAGGGCATTAAGAAAAATAGTTCTAGGAATAGATGAAGTTGAAACAGAACTAACGAATTTTCCAGACAGATAAAACAAAAGGAAAGTAGTGTGTTGTTCATTTACTTTTCCGCGAATTCACTGCCTATTGATGTTTTTCAGCAGACGTTTTGGTCGCTGTTGTAGACTGTAGTTACGCAGACACATTGCCTCTCGACCGTATTTGCACCAGAACATTTGCAGACGTGTTCCCTCCGTCGCGCTGCGGGGCAGTCGGCTCTGATATATAATTGATTCCCACCCTCATGGCATTTCGAGTGTGATAGAGTCGACGGGGGAGGTGCGAACTTCATGACGAGTGTGGCAAGGGGTGAAGCGGGAACGGGGACTTTATAAAATTTATGGCAAGGATTCACGAAAGTGGCACGAAATTACCCTCCCGCACACAGACGTCGAAAAGACAGAAATGGGACTCGCAGAAACTCTGTATCAGTAAGTTATTTCACAGAAACATCGCGCTTGAAAGCTGCTCTCTGATAGTTGAAAGGAACAAAATTTTCACCTAAAAGCGTCTTTCATTTCTTTTACCTGCTCATAACAATTTCGGAATGTAGTGATATTTTGTTAATAAATACACATTCTTAAAAATAATATTTTAGGCAGCTTATAATAAAAGTCATTGAAAATAGAAACTGAATTTTATAACAACACTTCAGTGTTACCAACCTTGGTTTAATGTGGAACATGCTGATTATTAATACAAATATTTAAGGGATACAAATTTCATATTTTATTAAAGTGTTACGCACTTTCAAAAATGTTAATATATTGCCCACGGTGATTTCGAAATAAAACCATAGTATATCTATGTTAGCAATCCTGGAATTATGACTGAAAGAAAATAACAGCTGATCCCGTCATCTGCTTCAACGCGAGAAAAGTACTAATTTAGTATAAAATACAAAGAAAATATAATAATAGCAATAAAATAAAAATTTTAATTTATATTTTACCCTCAGGAAATACGTTTAAAAATCACTAATTACCACCGCCTCCATACTGGTAACACAGCCCAGAGATTTATAAATTTAATTTATAATTTATTTATAAATATTAAGAGTTGTCTAAATATCACTAGTGTGATATACGTGTTAAAATAAATATGTATACTTTATTTCTCTTAACCTTACTCCGGGTGTCAACAGCATTAGATGTTCTTTGCCATCCCTCTATGGTTGGTGGGCACAAAACCACTTTTTGTAATACCAGTGCCTGTTTAAAGTATACATTTTATATATTTAATGAATCTAGTAGCAATGAAGTGTGACGTGTGATAGCGTTGACGCATCGCAAGTTCATTATCGTGAACGATGGGAGGTTACTTCTTAAATTAGAGCTTTATCCTGAATTGAGCACTTGCGACTTGGTTACAACTCTCGCTTGTTGCTAGTCTGGCTCAATGGAGAGAATAATCTTCACTTTGTTCGTTCACATAATTATTCGCTATTCTATAATACAATTTCACAACTAGTTACATACTTCCAAAGCTTTGTTTGCAAGTTTCTATCGTTTGTTGGACCTCCCCAAGTGCTCTGCATGCCAGGGTCTTTGACACAAGCAGCTTCGTGGTGAAGGATGTTGCAGCTTCGAGGTCATTCTCCACAAGACTGTTGGTAAAACAAATGTTTGTATACCACTCTGCATCAACCTGACGACTCTCCGCTGAAACAGATGACAGAACTAGAGCGCCAAAGAATGAGACAACTGTCTTCTGGCCAGTACATCCGCATCTTTTGTCTTTTGCTGGTTTATTTTCTTCCGAGAATTTATATTGCACTTACTGCAGTTTATACTTAATCGTATTATGTTAAACAAGGAATTTTACTGGCGTCATTTGAAATGTTTAAGCACGAATTTCCTTGCGGCAGTTAACCGTGTCTTCTTCTTCTCCCTTTCTGTTAAACTGTGTAGAACCCACCGAACACACAGCTTATCCACAATGCGATTATGCAAGATGTTTTACATTCCACTCATATCCCAAATTTCGGAATAAGTAAATCGATTTTCTTCTTTAATTTCGTTTATTCGATGCACAGCATCAACATTTTTGACATTGTAGGAAGTCGATCCTGGTGGAACCAGTTGCTTATGTAAATGCGCCCATATTTGAATTCGGAAAACCAAATCATACACAATCCTTGTAGATGGTGCTTTATCTACAAATACATTTAGAGGTCACTGGATGTATTGTTTCTGCATTAATAACGATTTAAAATAATACATAAACATAACTGAAAAGCCATTTAACTTAAAAAATATCCAGAAGCTAAACAAGGAAACATTTTGCATTGTTAAACAATAGTTGACTTGGAAAATGAGTTCCGTAGAAATATGCATTTGAGCTTGCTCAGTTGTGTTCATCACATAAACTGTTTCAGTTACATTTTCTATTACATTTTCTACTGTTTATTTGGAGTATGCCGAGAGTGAGATATATGCTAGAACAAAGAACATTTAATTATGATTGTTATGTGCAAAAGAACTATACAAGCAATATAGGAGAGAATTTCTCATAACATTTCCAAGAATAGCGTCTCCATCGGCAAGTGTAATTTTCCAGACTAGTGAGCGAAGTTATTATTAAAGGCGTTTTCATTTACAAGAAGCCGAAACCAAAAGTTTAATGAAACAAGCTATAGATTAGAAAGTTCCCCTCGAAAGTCGTCGATTAACCGAACAATGTGGTGTATTTGTCAGCAGTGTGTATAAAGTCAGTCAGCTGCTGCATTTTCAGCCATATAAAATTACTGCTGTATCTTAAATAAAACCCTGAAGGTGCTTAGACAAATATATTGCAGGCAAGGTCATAATATTCGGAAGGATAAAAAAAGTCCATATCAGCTCCCACCGTGCGACTTAATATTTCTCACCAGCAAGTTTGGTTATTTCCCAGTAATTTGCCGTCGACCAAATCAAGTTCCGATTGCGTAGCGGAATGAGGATACTGTATGCCTATATTCTTAAATTAGAAATTCTTTGACATTTTAAGATCATGGTAATACCTGTCTTAATGTCGACCAGTTATATAAAGCATATAATATATTCAAGAAAATAACAGATTTTTCAGTAAAAAAGGTTCCAGACAATTAATGGATACCCCCCTTAAAGTTCGCTGACATATTTAGAGTACATATAATAATTAAAAACTAATCACTTGGTAAGTTTTACCATTGTATAAAAATAAAGAAACACATTATCATTTTCTAAGGCGCTAACAATATAATGTTTTAATGTCTAGAATACAGTAATGCCTAAGGGAAAAAGTTAAAGTATTATAAATGAAGTGACGAGGATCGCAAAAGTAAGTGCCGAAACGTAGGAAGATTTTCGAGATACAGAGTATAACGTCCCAGAATCCAAAAACTTAGTAAAACAGATATACTAAAAGTATCTCTTTATATTACAGTTACCAATGGAATATGTTAACATTTTTCTTTGATTTAAACACTCTTAAAGAAAATGTGATAGTGTATGTTTACACAAATCTTGTATAGGGGTCATAAAATACATGGTTGCCACGGCATGTGCGTATTGGAGGAATGGCACTGACTGATATTCCCGTTAGGCGTTTTCGCAACTCTCCTTGACATTGACGTCATCCATAATCTTAGGATTACTCAAGAAAAAGCGAAACGCGATTTAAGTCGCAACGAGACTGGAATGCATGTCACATTATCGCTGAGGAGCATCATAAATTACTAAATTAATATATTTTGGGGGCCTTTCTTATTTCATTTGGATGCATTCTTCAACTTAAGTTAATATTTCTGGTTCAGAAACTGCTTTCTGTGGCAATGCCTAAGAGTTTTACCATGACATCAGCGTCTGCCTAGTAACAAGCAGAGTCATGTAGAACCCAGAACTGTAATGCGTCACTAGGAAGGCTCTGTTCTGTAATAGATTAGTATAATTCAAACCTAGGGCAGACCATGATTGGTAATGGGGAAGACAAATATGTTCTATATAAAGAGCGTAGAGCTCAATCACGCGAACCCTCAAAAGCTCCTGCACGCTCTTGCCCTCCAGGCCTCGCCTTTAGTTGACTGCTTCTACCAGCCGCGCTTGCTTTACGCCAACGACGGCGATGTAACTCTGCCCGTCTTTACTGCAATGGAGGGCATATCCCCAGGAGGAAGAACTGCGTCATGTGAGAACCTGTATTAAAAGTACAGAATGTCAATGTGCACTCAACATTCCTGGATGTGTAATGTAACTAAATATAGTAAAAGTAGTTAATAAATAGATTAGCCAAGAAGCCAAGTCTTTTTCACTCGACCTCTCACCATCACTCACACCCAAGTCACAACGCTAGTCGTGACAATATAGTTGTAAAAAATAAAAGCTGATACGTGTTAGATATTAATTTATCTTAAGTAAATGACAGAACTGAAAACATTTTACAAACCTGGCAATTGCACGTACGACTTACGAATCATTAAATACAACAACTGAGTTGTTCGATGATATTAGCTTTGGTTTGTGGCCCTCACGTTCTCCCAATTTAAACGATTATGATTGTATTTATGGCGTAGTTTGAAAGACAAATAATTTTACACCAATCCTCACACAACAGGGAACTCCAGGCTAATAATGGACATGAAAGAAGCAGAATTTCAATTAATGAGCTTAGAGAGTGAACAAGAACATATTATCCTGACATGTAGCTTGTATACAAGGGGAAGGAGAATACTTTCAACATTTTCTCTAAGGTAAGCTTTAAAATCTATTTTGTTTCCGATGTTGTGCAGATCATTATGCCGACTGTTGCTCGAATGTCACCCTGGAGCTACACCCCATGCTAAGGCCGCAATATATACCGAGGGTGCCAAAAATGTACACACACTTTCACAATAGATATCTATTTAATATATTTCAAAGTTGGATCGACAGTAATGTGTAGTATGATGTTCTGTAAACAGACGTGATTCACATAAATTATATTAGCATTGCCAAGTGACAGATAAATCAACCAATGAAGCCAAGATTATCGTATGATGTTCTGTAAACAGATGTGACTCACATTACGTTATGCTAGCGTTGCTACAGAAAAATGGAGCCATGATTATCGTTTGAACAGCGGAAAGCAATTTTGAAGTACTCCTGGAAAACGGAAAATGTTGAAGTTCAAAAGCAATGGAGACGTGTGTGCAGAACAGAACCACCAACGCAAGTAACGATTGCGCGCATTAGAGACAAATTTGAGACTCGTGATACCGTATGCGATGTTCACAAGGGCGATCTGGGAGACCTCGCACGGCTACAAGCCCCGCGCACTAGATCCAAGGCACTATCCAAGACACTGGATAGGACGAAGAGGTCCGATCCACCACGTTATCCGGATTTAACTCCGTTGAACTTCTATCTATGGCAAACTCTTAAGGATGCTGTATACCGTAGAAAATCAGCTGCACTGGCAGCACTTCGGGAAGAATTTGAAACGGCATGTGCTGCAATCGCTAAGGACACTTTCGCAAGCGCCGCTCAATTAGTAGTTCAGCGTACTCAGAAGTGTATCGACGCCTATAGCAACTGCTGCAACTGTAAAAGTCTAAGATGTTTAGTGCTCATCGTTTTCTATTTGTGTGAATTCAGTTTTGTTATGTTAATACAGTTTTTTCTTTGCTTGAAGTGTGTATACATTTTTGGCATCCTCTCTATTAATAACAATGTATATAGTTAATGTAATATATTGCTGAAAATACTTTATATGTTCGGTTTTATTTTGTGCCGCCATAGTCGTTCTAAAATTGAATAAAAAACGAAAAAAATACGATTTACAAAAAGCAGGTGTTAACAGAGTATATTGAGCAGAACACGCAGTTTATACAAACTAACAAATCTGCTATTTGTGGGGATGTATAATAAAAAAAATTATACGACTTTTGTGAGGCACAGCTATAACCATTTTTGTGCCCTTATTCTGGAGCGAAAGCAGTAAATTACAGGGTGGGTTAGGAGCAATGGCCTCGGGAAGGGCCGGTTTTTTGTGACCCATCCTATTTTAACATATGACTTCCAGCTCAGCTGCATATCCAATGGATATGTATCGTGATTTTGAACGCTACATTCACACTATTCAATTGTCATCCTATTCATCGGAAAAACATTCTATATCAATTCATTACATTCGACGCCATCATCATCGTCGTCGTCCTGTTATTGTTTCCTGTCAATTGCATGACAGTTTTCATTAACTCTGTTTATCATTTCTTCTTGTTCAGTATATTCATTTATATATTGCATAACTCTCGAATGAAAATTTATCATTTAATTTCATGAAGCCTAATACGGAATAATATTGTTGCAACCGCAGCAAAGTCTACTCGCTATATATCCTAAACCCCCTAACTCCTAGCTATCTGGTGGTTGCGACGTGTAGAAATTAACTAACTCTAATCCATAGTTATATATGTGATCAATAAATGAGAGGACGCAAGAGATTCAAACATAAAGCAAACACTTATTCATGAGCATAGGTATGGTGACAGTTTATTTATACTCCTTTATATTTCACATTATAATTATAATTTATATTTTATATTTAACTTTGCTATGGCTTCCCGGAGCAGCTGTGTAGATCACATCTTTATTGTACCCTCCCTCTATCTATTGAGCGGTCATTCTCAGCTACATCCCATTATTCTTCATACGCACCTCTCTTACCCACGTTTATCAGAGAAGCTATGTTCCCTGCCCAACTATCTGTAGCTAGCAATAAATCATAATGATGCGTTGACAATATGCTGTAATAATGCCTATACAATGTCCGTAACATTGTCAATGCATTATCACTGCCTATATGCGCCACAATATTTCTATAGTAGAATACAGAATTTCAAAACTACGTTTGAAAGCTCATCGATGTCCAAAAGACTTGAAAAGAATGTACCTTTAAGAAATTAGTTGTTCAAAACATAAAGATTTTAAAAAGTGTATGATGGTATTAAACACTTTGTAGAAGCCTAAATTTCCAAAACTCCGTTGAGATAAGTCGCTTACGAGATTGACTTTTCCCTACTTCTTTGCTGGAACCAAGACCTTCCACTTCCGCTCTGCCGAATAAATAACGCCCCCCCTTTTTTTCTCTCTCAATGAAAACGCCAGACCTCGTACTTTTTAAATTTAAATAACTAAATCGAAAACTGTATACCAGTGCAACAAGTATTGACAAAATAAATTCGAAGTAACGTTTGAATTTTAATGAAACAGAATGTAGAGAGAGGCATTAGACATGCAGGGAGGAAAAAAAGTCGCGGAATACTTCTATTAACGCTGATTTTAAGTATAAAAAGCATAATATTCAAGAATATTTCATGCGCTTTATTCCCTGTCTATCTCTTCGGCGAATAAAATTTTTCATATATTCATATTCCCGTGACAGAATAAATTATATATCGTATTTTAATTGAAAACACTACTGCAGTTAGGAAACGCGGATAACACTCGCTATCAACTATAAAAACCATTTTCCACATTCTTTTTTCCAATTGGAATGTAACAGTTTTAGTACTCTTGATGTAATCATAGAAATCATTAATATATTGCCGGAATGGAGTGAGTGAATCACATCTGTCTATTTCGTACATCATAGGAAGACCAAACTTTATTAGTATATAAAAATCAACGTTCTAAGAGCCGAGCATGTTTACCCGCAAGATAGGTGAAGAGTTGGTGGCCATCTGTTACGAATATGCGAGGTTGTGGATCACGTCAAGGCAACATCAGGGTGGCCACGGTTTTGTACCGCAACCTGTCCCTATTTTTGAGCCTGTATGTGTCAGTGTATTGTCAGAAAGTTTTAATTAAAGAGGAGAGGAACGCCTCAGAGCAGGCGACCTCTCCAGAGACACAATGTCCCATCCCCCTCTTCTTCAGCAAGAGACAGAGAGTACAGTCTTCTAAAAAATCCTCTAAAGGGGGCTTCACAGGAAAGTTATAATTTTCCTAATAAAATGTATAGAAAACACGTAAAGGAGCAAGCAACAAGTAAATTGTCAAATAACCAGCGAACTTGAAATTGGAAAAGTTGATCTTTTGAAATCGCCAAGAACCACCAGAAATTTCCATAACAAGTGCACCTCAAAAGTTTACCATTTTCTTATTAACGGTGTCTCCCTTTCAATTTCTCTATCTGTTTCTCAAGAAATTGTAACATTTCACAGTTATATAGTTTAATAATCTGAATTTTGCTTCCTTCTGTTGTTGCTTACACTAAGTTTTAACTTTGGAAGTATGCTGGAAAGAAAACCCCCACTACATCACCATAGATAGGTAGCTTTGCAATACTGAATAAAAAAATGGTTGATAGTTTCTAACAGTAGCAATTTATTGAGCATTTCCAATTGATATATGCAGCATATGTAGAACAGAATTCTATTATAAAATGCAACAAAATAAGCATTAAACATGCACATGTGTAAACGTAACTGAGCAAGACATCATTAAAATAGTTATAGCACATTTGAAACATTAAACTTGAAGTTTTGTAGCTTTGATTCTTTGGCATTTTGTAACTTTAAATCTTTGAAGCTTTGAATTTACATTTACTTTACGATATTAAAACAAATTTCTTGACAAATAATTTCTTACAAATAATATTCCTGTGGTGGAATATTAGGAAATGAACCGTTTTAACAATAAATAAAAGACTTTAGGGCTCATCATTTTCTGTTTGTATGAATTCAATTTTGTAATGTTAACACAGTTTTTTATTTGTTTGAAGTGTGTATACATTTTAGGCACCCTCTGTATTATGATTGTGCCTTGATTGAATGAAGGATTGCATCAAAACATTTGACATGTTTATAATATGTTGTGTCAAATTAATCTTTATTTTTCTTGTTAATTTTAATTAAAACCATTTTTGTAAATTGGTCAAATCCTTGTAAATTCTGATAGTACACATTTTAAGGTTTTGTTACACATTTAGGATAATATTACATGACTTTCCATATTCACCAGTGCTTGTGTCTGTAATATGCCAGAGCACCAGCTCACTCTCCTCGATGAATGTTTTAAAGGGAAGATTCGGTGATTTGTCCTGTTGTTTCATCTGATTAATTTACAATTGATGTTTTTCTTATGGTATTATTTTAGTGATGACAGAGATCGAATTGGAAGATACTCTTCTAAGATAATAGTTACAAATGAAATGTTAGTAGCGCGCTGCAACTCTTCAAATGAATGCAAAAGTCGGCGGTGTGGCGTTGTCTATAATGAAAATGAAGGAGGAGACATTTTGAGTGCTTGCTATAATGAACACTGATATGAATTAACTTCAAACGCTTAATTCGCTATTTAGACCCAGGTAAACCGATTAGTAAGCGAAAACTTTGCAGAATATTCTGTATTGCATTAGCCGATACAAACTTTCCTTTGTCTGTTGCACAGGATTAAGTAAACGTACCGATTGCTCTCCTACCTTAGCGTATTGTTATTATTTTTTCACATATACATA
This sequence comes from Metallyticus violacea, assembly GCA_030762175.1. Classification (NCBI taxonomy): domain Eukaryota; kingdom Metazoa; phylum Arthropoda; class Insecta; order Mantodea; family Metallyticidae; genus Metallyticus; species Metallyticus violacea. Next base: position 53,022,960 of record CM060833.1, on the reverse strand, counting down.
ACACTCAGCTTATTATTGTATCAATATATCTGAACGTTTAATACGTTTAAATTTTTTCTTGTTAGTTTATCGCCAACTTGATGCAGTTTTATTAAATTATCTTTTCTTAAATTTATTTACCGCTATGGGTGGTCGAGATTAACAAGGCACGGACTGGTGAGTAGAAGGTCTGGGGTTCCCGTCCTCCTCCTTGGCTGAAGTTTTTTCTAGATTTCCCTTAGTCCGCATAAATGGTAGGAATGTACCCTTAACTTAGGTTTGGAACGCTTCCTTCCTTCAAAAATATTCTTTCCAATCAATTCTTTCATTTTATGTACCATGGGTGTCTACCTCCTGTCGTGCCTCAATGCTAAAACCGCACGTTAAACACTATTAAGCACCTTTGTCAACTTCATTCAGAAATAATATATAATAATTTTAAAGATTAATGTTCCTTTCGAAAGGGGGAAAAGGAAATAGAAACCTATTATGCATTTAACAGTCAAATGATCCTGTCTCTGCATATGGGCGGATTTTCAACGCATTGAAAGTGCCAATGTTGTGTTGTTGAGTGAGATCTCAAATGATTGCAGCAGGCTTTTCCAATATGTCTTCTTTCATTAGATTGATAGTTTATAACATTTTAGGCAATCTCATACTGTTTTTAACTTCTTTTATTGTATAATTTATATATATATATATATATATATATATATATATATATCCAATTCGTTTGTTTTTCATGTACGTTTTTCCTCTGTATCCTAATATTATTCTTAAATGTTTATAGTTTGGATTTTTATTCTTATTTATTAGCATCATTCCGATTAAACTTCCATAAAATAACTTTGAAACAGTAAAAGATGTCTGTATTAGGTGTTTTCGATTTTATATTATATTATGCTTTGTTTTGTTTGTTTAAAGGTAAAGATAAAGATAGTCAATTGCGTTCCTTAAAGGGTAAAGCCTCCTAACAAGTAGAAAAAACACGCTTTTTCCTAACGTGGTGAGCTATTCCTCGCTAGTTGTTCGTATGCTGTTTAAGACACTGACTAATTTGTTTTTTTGGTTACTCCATTTTTCATTGCACTAGTTGCTTCTCGAGAGATTTCCAATATTTTTTCTCTTCCTCTTGCTACTCTGGACCTGCATGTTCCTTGAAGAGGTCTGTCCATTTTCTTCAGGGTCTGCCTTGTGTCCTTTTTCCCATCCGGGGGTCCCACATGGAGATCCTGTAGGTCCCCCATTGTCCTGCATTCTTGCGACATCACCGCCCCATTGTCATTTCCTTCTATTTTGTCTTTCAAAATTACTCCCAAGATCTTGCGTTCCATTTTTCTTTGACATATTTCGATTTTATTCTTTTGTTTTTTTTCTGTTAGTGGCCATGTCTGGCACCCATAGAGTAATATAGGGTATACACAGTTTTCGAGCGTCTGGAATCTGATTTTCTTAGTTGGCGTTTGACCTAGGGGCCCAAAATGATCTCCAATTTAATTAGATTCTTCTTTGTATTTCTTTTCCATTTTAGTTTGTGTAAACCTATAATTAAATATTTTATTTTATCTAATGTTTATCTGTAGTAATATATATTCTAAGTATTTTTGTTTATTAATTTGTGCTTTACTAATTTATTTTATAGGTATTAGTTATATATACCCTAGAAGGTAAAATTATTATCTTTTTGGTATACTTGACTTGGTTAAGGACAAATGAATAAAAATTAGATTGTGTATCCATTGCCTAGTAATTTCATGTTTATATAGCTTATGTTACAAAGAAGCATGAATAATGGGTTTGCAGAGTTTATTGATTCAGTAAAGCTTAAAAATTCGGAGTTCATAAAAATTTGAAAGGTGTTAACTAAAGTGACATCATGGCCAAAAAACAAATGTAAATGTTTAAAGCACAAAACTTAAAGACTTGGATGAACCGATTAACTAGGAACGTACATCAATAGGTGTGAAGCACGTCAGTCAATAAATGAAAACATTTCTAAGCCTTTCGAACCTGATAACAGATGTTAATCAAGGAAGATGTGAAAAATGTCTGAAAAGAAAACCCCGCCCGTTCCGGTTCTTTTTATGGCTGCAATGTCACGAATGACTCAGTGCTCTCCATTTACAACAAAGGATAAGAAAGAAAGACTTCATTTGATAGATTCCGATAATACATCTGCCTCTGCAATGGCATATGCCATTTCATCATCTCCAACATCGATCCCATATATCAGAAAAGTTTTTATCAACTAAAAGTATACAAGGAACTTTACTTACGAAAACGAAAAAACACCAGGATATTTGCCTTGGGAGGAATTCTTCATCTGTCAGTAACAGTGTTTTTCTTTTACTCTCTGAGAAGGAATTTTCAAGAAGAAATATACAAAGATCATTTATTTTTTCTATAAATAAAACATTATAAGATAGCTGTTTAAGTGATTTCTCCTCCTCCTCCTACTCCTTCTCCTCTTCTTTTCCCCCTTCTTGCTTCAAGTAGTATTCGAAGTTCCAGTATTTTCTCTTTCTTCTGCCTTGAGAATATGAATATTAGGTTATTGCGAGATTTGCGTTCTTTTGGAGCATTCTTAAACTGGAAAATGAACTAAGTATTCTGTCAGAACTAGAGACCGGATTTTCATGAATTACTGAAATGCGCATGCATTTAACTAATTAAAACTTCAAATATATACAAAGGAATATGCAGTTGCACCAGCCATACACATGCGCTAGCAGTAAAATTATTGTTTTTAATTTTGGGCTCACCTCAATCTTTTTTGGGCTTATCTTTTCCATTGCAGTTGGTCGACTAAGTGTCTTAGGTTTTATAGAACCAATCTTCATTTTATAACCGCCATGAGTGGCCGAGATCGTTAAAGCGCGAACTCGTGAGCGGGATAGGTCTGGGGTTCGATCTGGGACCGTCCTCCCTGACAGGTTTTTTCCAGGTTTACCTCGGTCCTCATAAATGGCAAATGCTGGTACCCTAAACTTAGGCCTGGGACGCTTCCTTCCTTAAAAAAATACTCTTTTCCCAATTTATCATTTCATTTCATGTATCATCAATGTCCATCGCCTGTGGTGCCTCGGTAGTAAAAACGGGCGTTAAACACTGAAGCCGGAAATATGGATGCCTTTATTAATTTAATTAAAAGGCTGCAGAGTTATATTTATAAAGGCATTATATTTGATAAGGATAATTGTTATGTATATATATATATATATGTAAGGAAAGGGCCGAAATTTATGACAGGCTGTTCTGGGAAAATTCCAGTTCGTGGGAAGACCTTAGATCAGGGGGGAAAGAATAACTCTAGCCAATGGTCTTCGGATAAAAGTTAACGAATCAGGAGAACTTAGATACAAATAAATAATTTTAGGATAGCCAATGATGAACATATAACACAGAAATAGATAAAATACGAGGGAATTTAATTTAGCGAGAGGCGTGGCGATGTAGTAGAAAAACTAGAGTACAGAAGTCAGAGGGGCTCTCAGTAGACATCCACACACTCATAGATTCACATTCAGATTCAGACATTCATAGATTCACATTCAGACATTCAGTAGAGATACATTCACAGATTTACACTCACACATTCATAGATTCAGAGGGACATTCAGACATCCAGATATTCACTCAGGAAGCCAGTCTAAGAGAGTAGCGAAGTCAGCGGCGAAGAGTCAGGAAGTACTTTACATGTGAATAAAATATTTTAATCAAGTCAACCTTGTGTATCTTTTGGGCAACACATTTCTCGTTCCCGTGGATCTGTACTGATCCGCGAAACACTCCAGTGGACCCTGAGATCAAACTAAACAGATTTGGAGCAAACACCATCCGGTGAGCAGCCCGAGCCGAACATCCAGACCACGACCAGCCCCACAACACTACACTACGCCCCCGCACCTTCAATTTACTGCTCCAACACTATTCAAAGAAATCTTTTGTTGCTACTTAGGATGTCCTTATTATGCAAGAAACTTCATTCAATCTCGCATGATAACAAAGGAATGCACACAAAAGTTGCGTTTCTACCGCTGTGATCACCCTCTCTCTCTCTTTCATTGCATTTCATCACGTAACCCTTCCAGAATGTTTTCTGTTCACATGTTTGTTCATGGCTGGATTTTTTGGAAATAATGTTATGAAAATTGTCCTTAGTAATATCGCGAATATTTCTAGTGACTGATAATTATTTTGGATAATGTTATCTTAAAGCATTTAACGATACACATTTTAGTACTATTTGCTTTTAGTGATGAAATGAGTGAAATGTTCAAATATGAAACAAAGCTTACCCTGAGTTTGAGACGACCTTTTGAGCTACTTCATTTGAGGCACATCAAGTGGGATCTAAAGAATTTACTGCACTCCTAGTTATTTAGGTGTTTATTGTAATAGATCGCAGCAACCAGCCATGTGCTCCAGCAAACTAAGTAGGCTCTGGGGGTAAAAGTATAGCTGCATGCCATCGTTTAAGACTGGACTATGGCGTGTTTCATGGGCACTTGCATTTTTACAGAAGGTATAAGTTTATCGACAAGTGAAAAACTAGCACTCATTACACTATGGAACGCATGTAAAAAACAAGTTAGATGTTTAATGCACTGAGGTTATTTGAGTTACGGGCCGCCTAAGCGCAGCTGTTTACTTGGAAAGTGCAGCCGACATACAATATAACAACTGATAATATTCTCTAATTTGTGTTATAAGAAATGTTGAAAAGTATGCCCCTCATGGGCAATACATTGCCGGCAGCTGTGTAGGAATTTCCGTATTTCATCTTAACATTTCTTCCGTAAGAACAGGCCTTTCTTGTCATTAACAGGTCCTGTCTCTCGTAATTTATTAACAAATTGGCAAACAGTTTCCGTACCTGGAACAGCATAGCAAGGATATTAAACGCTTTACCACTTCTCTTCAAGAACTCGTATCGGACATAAAAATTCATTCTTCGATACTATTTATTGGTAGCATAACTAACGATAAAGAACGATTAGCCTACAGTTTACACACAATTAAACCGCCGATTAATACACGAACACACAGCCATGCGCAAACAAAACCTTCTAAATGCATCTACATTTCTTGACTAGCTTCTCCCATTACGCAAACGGATTCTACCGGTCCCTAACTGAGTTAACCACACTGCCTTTGGGAATATGACTTGTAAAGCTTTGCCCGCCTAGATCATGTAAATAGCACCTTCACTAACAAAAAGCAATACTATCTTGTGTTGAGTGCACTCTGGGCATAGTAAATTTGCTGAATCAGTTAAACGTTTCGCAATTGGGGAGCTGTTTGTGATTTCGATTACTTTACAGCGAGCAGAAAAGAAACGAATGGTTCGTTTTTAATTTACAATGTTGGTGATACCGATAAAAATTGTCTTTAACGTGTAGCACCGCATTATATAATTTTTGCCCATAAGTGATTCAGAAATTAAGTCATTTAGTTATGAATATTTTGAAAGAATTTACGTTTGTTAATTTCCAGGGGTAATATCGGGGAAGATTTCAAACGAATCATTGAATATTTGGGAGAGTTGTTAACCGATATCCTAATATTCACCAGAAGTTTCTGAACAGGAACAATTTCCTCAAATTGCATCTTTTAACACTTTCTTGTGCTTACTAGAGTTGAAATGTTTTAAATTATTAATAATAAAAGTAAAACAATGTACATGTCACAAATCAGCATTTTAATGCCATTTTTGGCCCATTCTTTCATGCAGCTGTATCAACAATGACTTCAGATTGACATGACACTGCCAGGGACTACATATGGGCGCCAAAAGTATTCGTCGCAGACGAATTATTCAAGGAATGATTGAAAGATTGTCCAACGTTAACTGGGATAAGCCTCCGTTTCAAGAAAAATTTCCTGGTGACTTTATTTCCACTTGTATATTTGCTCCTGTAGGAAGAAATTATTTTTTCAGATATGTTAATGAAATAGAAACAAAATAGTTGCATTTTATATTTAAAACAAATCAACGAGAAAACAAGTTCATTTTCTTAAATATAATCAGCACTTGTGTGTGTATGTAGAGGAGTATGGCAACATTGCTTTCTTGGCACAAGGGGGCATAGTCATTCAAGGTTCGAAGGAGGAGAGGCTGAAGGTTAATGCTCTGTTGTGAGTACAAGTTTCCTACTTTCTGTTAATGAGATTGCACAAAGCCTTTATTACACAAATTCCTTCGCTACTTACAGCTACAAAGACGGAGTTCTTGTAGGGAGAAACTCTCTTTACTGGACAATATCAGCAGAATGCTTCATTTGCATTGTAAAAAAGGCATGAGGAGTTTTAAAAGAGCGTTCCTTTGGGGCAGTTTACGTTTCCAGGTCAACCCTCAGGGGTGAAGAGCTGGCAACTCCACTTTGCCCTCATTAACGACTAACCGTTCGAACTTTGTCTGGAAAATTTCCCATGAATCCTGCTGTGAACAAAGAGTTGATTCAGGTACAACTGTCGATGTAGCAAAGGGAGCTGTTTCCCAGTTGCTACAGGGACTCAATATGTAATGAAGCATGTAAAAGTTATTCCCCTTTTTGCGGCTTTATTCATCTCGCATCTGATGATAGCGAGAGTAAAAATACAAAAAGTAGTCACACTCGTGCAATTCTGCTTTTGTCACTGTTGATAATAAAACAGTTCAAAACCGCATTATACAGTGAATAAAATGCAGTAACAGAAAATAGTAGAAACTCGTCATCTTATTGAACGTTCATATATGACAAATGTGTCAGAGCTTCTGCCTGTCCATCTTGGGGTCATGGATTCGATATCTATGGTAACTATGATGTGATTATAAGTTTTAATAGCTCTCCCAGTGGATATAATCACCATTTTCATCTTTGGGATAATATAATCACGACTTTCAGGAACCCCAACCTCAGAAGTAGGCTCTGCGTTGATAAAAAGTATGTTTATGCCAAATATTTTAGAGAAAAGTGTCATATATTGTTGAAAAACTATAAAATTTTAATCAAGTTAATTTGTTTTAAAATCATTTTATTAAAATATTAATTAAATTAAAAATAATTGTGGTATAGAAAAACTGCCCAAGGATGACTTCAGATGTTAGGCAAGGATCCTGTCCATAAAGATCTTTAATTTTAATGTTGATAGGACATTTTAAGTAACGAATCGGCATTCATGGAACAATTGTGAATTCTTTTGATTGCTGAGACCAGTTTTTAACAAGGGACTGAGAATATATGTAAAAGCGGTTTTTCCATTTAAATAAATCTGTAATAAGTAATACATTTTTTTTTTAGGAATTCCTTTTTATTATTCACTGATATAATTGGTGGAGTTATTCGACTAACTTAACTATTTACTGCAAGTAAAATTAAATGTTTTAATTGATAAATTGGATCGAAAGATTTTTAAAAGGCAAAACAATCAAATATTCCAAATATTTAAATTAATAAGCAAATAAATAATCTAAGAAAACTTGGAAAGGTCAAGTAGAAAGACCGGCTAAATTCAGTGCCCATCAATAGAGAAAATGTTGCCAGGTCATGTTTTAGGTAGGTAGTTAAGAATGGAACGAATGGCTCATTTGTTGAGAATGAAGTAGATGATAACTGTGTAGACTTGCCAGAAATATTTTTATAATATTTTCATTGAATCTGTACCAAGTGTTTTGATGATCAGATAGAAGTTTTAGGGTCAGGCACTATCCTACATGTTGAGTATATATGCAGCAGAAGGACTGCATTACTTAAGAATGGGGAGATTATGAAAACCGTGTTACTCACAGGTTTACTAAGCAACATTTTCCACATCCTTAAAAGGCTGCATATTAGTAGGTGTTTACGTATCGCTCAATCCAATGCTTCATTGGAACTTGAGTCTGTTGATTATTCGAGATCTGAACGCCCGCATCAGAATCCAGTCCAGAAGTAAAAAGATGTGGTCCATGAGGTGAACATATCCTTGAGATCACGTTCAGACAACGGAGGACTTTTTGTCGCAGTACTGAACAATTTGTAACTGCGGGATGGAAGCAAGGGAGCGTTTTGACATCCAAATGAACATTACAGTTAATAATGAACACCAGGGGGAAAAATGTTTACTAACGACAAATTGATAGATGTTGAAGAAAGCTACAGCCATCAAAACGACCCCCCAGCTTCACCAGAAGCTTATGAGAGGACCCCCTAAAGTCCAGAGAAAACTTTATCCTTACTCAGTGATGGTTTGGTGGACAGTAAATTATGATGTCACAAAGTTTTAGTACTATCAAAAAGGAATTGAAAAAATCGCCAAAGTGTACAAAATCTCTTTGCTGCAAACGGCGGTGAAGAAGATAAACACTTTGTCCAAGGACAGGTAATGGAGTTTCTAGCGAGCTTCCAGGCTTAAGGCAAGATCAACCTAGACTTGCCTCTAGATACGAGATTATACCAGATTTTATTAGTCTCCTGGCAGTTTCGGTCTGAACCTCTTGAACTAGAAACTGTGGTCAGTGCTTGAGGATTTGGATTCCAAGAAAAGGCACGTAATACTGAGGGTCTCAATGCTTGACACCCGATAACAAAATGCGTCACCCTCTCTCAACAATCGGCTGGCAGCATAACATTCTCCACCACTACAGGGGGTGCGTACGCGAGATCTTTCCATAATTTTCATCCTACCTTTAAAAACAGTGAATGTAGTGTGTCCTCCTCCTAAAGATAAATGACCATCATGTGTGACAGCAAAGGAGGATCATATTTAGAATTAAATGGTTAGAATACATAATAGAACCACATAACAAAAAGAGATGAACATGTATTAAAATATGTAGTAGTTACTAACCAAAACCTTGTAACAGTAATGAGGGGGAAAAACTGATAGTGTCCTAAAGAAGCAGAAAAAGAAGCAAACACTTATAGACTGTTTGGTTTAAGTTTAAAGATTAAAGATGTTTAAGTTTAAAGATGACTATTTTGTTGTAATCTGAATTGTTTAGGATTAGGGTGCGCTAATGACGGTTAAAGGGGCTGAGAGGCACTATTACAGCATCCTGCACGCATAGTCTCTCAGTGACATTGTATGTGCTTTGAGCAATTGCACATTTTGGCAGTGAGATATGTGATATGTTAAGCCGTGCTTATTTCGCTGGCTTTCGTAAGGTTAGAAGTGCGTATTGGGGAAACGAGAAGCACCTGTGCAACCAAATGCAAGAGAAATTGTGTGTTGGGTGTTCACGTTCTTTAATGTTTTTGAGATTAGGCAGTTATAAATTACCTACTGTCATGCGAGAATTTTGGTGCTATCTTTTTCTACTTCCCATGTTTCAACTAAAAGCAACTACACTGTAAATATCGCAGAATTATCGCTTGCTATATGTCGAACAATTAGTGGTTTTGTCTTCTTAACTTCGAAGAACACTAATTGTTTGACATATAGCGAGCGATAATAATTCTGTGAATGTTTAAGCGTTTTGTTCCTTTCCTGCTTCTTTGGTTAATTTTATTTTAGTTGCGGTGTTAAAAGTTTTATTTTATTTTTCATTTGTATTTAAAACGTTGCCATGGCTATAAATGCATACAAATATAATACCCATGGTGTATTCGTGGAAGCTAAAAAACGCAAAACGGTAACTTCAGCACCCTTGCTAGAACTTTTAGGATCCAAAATTAGATTTTTATTTATATATAATATTAAACTGCATATATTATAGGATATCAGGCATAATTATCTTTATCTTCTTCTCAGTTGATCAAACGTCGCAACCCAGCTACCAGCTGAACTTTCCTTCTATCTTAGCGCTGCAAAATGGTCCAAAAATGATGAATGTAAATGTTGGCATTTCTGTTGCAAAAGCAAAGCATTTTCCTGTTGCGAGGCACAGTTTCTTTGTATTTTACACCACGTGGTGTTGTTGATTTTACCAGTGTTTTTGTTGCGAGTTATTATGTAGAAACAAAGCGTAGGTAGGTAAAGAAATGTGGAAAGGTAAATATTACATTCGTACTGGTAGAAAGTGACTGTATTTACAACTGTAGGCGTTAAAATATGTACATTTATCTATATGATTAGGACGAATTAGGAGTGAATTTTATCAATGTATGTGAGAATTGACACATCCTGAAAGATGCAAAAATATATAACTTACATTGAAAAGTAGAAGGAAAAGAGGCGAAAAACCTGCAAATTATGATGAATATGATGCTGGGATTTCATAAATCTTTGAATATTAAATAAAATGCACGGTTTTATTCTTTAATTACTTTCCGTATTTTTAAAAGTTACTTTAGGTCACATTTTCTCAAAAACTACTGCGGATAGAGATGTTATGTTCAGCAATGAAAAATTTATATTCTTGTTTTTTGCAGTATTATTGATAAAATTAAATATGTATGAAAAATTTAAAATTTCATTATAGGAGTAGGCTAAATATACAGTTTTTTTAAAAAAAATATACTCTTGTCCAAAATACAAAACATTCATGGCATGTTGATGAAATTATATTAAACCTCTAAAATAGGTAATATTTTCTGGAAAAGGTTCACCTATTTTTTATCTAATAAAAATGTTTGTTAAATAAAACCCTTATAAGTCTGGGATATTTGTAAGAATATGTTTTGAATGAAGAAAAAAGTCTTAAATTGTGATTTAATTTTCATTGAATCTGCACCAAGTGTTTTGGTGATCAGATAGAAGTTTTAGGGTCAGGCACTATCATATGTTGAGTATATATGCAGCAGAAGGACTGCATTACTTAAGAATGGGGAGATTATGAAAACCGTGTTACTCACAGGTTTACTAAGCAACATTTTCTACATCCTTAAAAAGCTGCATATTAGTAGGTGTTTACGTATCGCTCAATCCAATGCTTCATTGGAACTTGAATCTGTTGATTATTCGAGATCTGAACGCCCGCATCAGAATCCAGTCCAGAAGTAAAAAGATGAGGTCCATGAGGTGAACATATCCTTGAGATCACATTCAGACAACGGAGGACTTTTTGTTTCTGTACTGAACAATTTGTAACTGCGGGATGGAAGCAAGAGAGAGTTTTGACATCCAAATGAACATTACAGCTAATAATACATTCTAACACAGGTGAATTATTTGATAGGCTGTGACAATATCCAAATACACAAATTTATTCAAATATCAGAATCGCGTGGCTGCAAATGATACTTTTAAATAGTGGCCTTTATGTTTATAAATTGAAATTGATTCATTTTTGTAAGATGAACCAATGCGTTTAAATGACAATTTTATGAACAGATTTTTAAAACGTGTGAATGTAGCATAGCAGCATTTCCAATATCTCCTGCCATAAGATCCATACTTATTTTCATTGTAATTGTAGTTGTCAATGCAAAAACTTGAATTAGTCAATCGCCGGGTTATAGCTCTCACGGTTGACCCGTCAGCTGTCGTAAAATGGACGGCAGAACCAAGAGAGATGTATTCTTAAAATATTGTAAAACAAAAGTAACGTGAGACGTTTGAGCGATATTGTAATCTGCCTTTACTCAAAATTGTTGTTCAACTTACAAATATGGACATGATACAAAGTAACTTTTACTATTTTGAGAAAGTGCATGAAATGTTCTCTGTGGTGTTGAATTAGCTCTTGGTGAAGTGATTTACTAGTATTCACTAAGCAGAAGGAATTCTCCAACTGTTAAATAAATACGCCTCTCTCTTACATGAAGTCCCACTGGATGCAATAATTTCTAGCAAGGGATCCATTAGGTGTTGTGTCGCATCTAGACCAATGGATTCCTGCAAGTCTGTGCCTTAACCCTTCCCTGTCTCTTTACCTCTCTTTTGCGTGCACAATTTCAAATGCACTTCTTATTAATTTCTTCGTTATTATAAGAATTTTCACGGGTTACGCCCAAGGTCTGTTCCGCTATTCATTACATCTTTTCAAGAGTCTTCCTCTCTTTTGCTCTTTGGGAGTTGTATTGATAAATCCTACATTTATATCGTATATTCATGATAAATTATAATACCAATTATTTTATATAGCCGTAGATGTACTTGATAAGCGATTTTCTGTAAGTTAATTTTTGAGTTCACAAATAGAACATGGCTATGTGCATGAAGGGAAAGAGTTACTGTTTAAAATTTGTTTGTCAGTGAATCAGTCAGTCAGTCAGTGAATGTGTAACTTCGTAAACACATAAATTATTCACAGTATGGATAACAATGCATTTTACTGTCAAACCTCTTGTTTGTTCCTGCAGTATGTCGCTAGATACCTTACTTATATTTATTTTCGTTGATATTTCCACTATATCATTTTTATCATAGTATAAGATTATCTAGAATCCATATATGCAATGACCTTTGCCAGAGCATCTGGTTAGTCATATTAATGCTGCCTTATAGTGTTTTGTTCATAAAAGTTATTTGAATAGGTGTCAGTCTTTAAGTAATTATAAAAGACTTACAATTAAATATATCGTTTTGTTCTTCTACTTATCACATTGCACCATGTAGGCCATTTCATTGGTGCTCTAATAAAATAGTACATATACACGATAAATAAATGCAAATACTTTGGTTGTGAAAAACCAAATTGTAGTTAGTGTATAGGAAAGTTTTTAAAATGGATGCAAGAAGTTCTGAATTATTTAATAATTAATTTTATATGCTCCGAGAGCTTCATACACTCCCTTTTTCCGCCAGAACACGGGACATGTAAAATCCCAAAGTCCCCAAAAACAAATATAAACAAATAGAAATAAAGTTATATACAAAAACTTTCAGTATTCACACTACAATGTTGAATGTCGAGATTCCTCACAAAATAGAGTGTTCAGTGATTAAATAGCTCTGTAAATATGCTGTGAACAGTTTTTTGTTTAATTTTGTATGTTAGGGAGCAATTGAAACTATAGTGTTTATTGTCTTATAATATATTTTTAATATGATAAGCCAAAAAAAAACATTTGAAGGCATTTTGTAAAGTCCCCAAAAACAACTATAAATCAAATAGAAGTAAAGTTATATACAAAAACTTTCAGTGTTCACACTACAATGTTGAATGTCAAGATTCCTCTATAAAATAGAGTGCTCAGTGATTAAATAGCTCTGTAAATATGTTGTGAAATTTTTTTTTTAATTTTGTATATTAGGCGGCAATTGAAACTATAGTGTTTATTGTCTTATAATATATTTTTAATATGATAAGCCAAAAAAAAAACATTTGGAGGCATTTTGTAAAGTCCCCAAAAACAACTATAAATCAAATAGACGTAACGTTATATACAAAAACCTTCAGTGTTCACACTACAATGTTGAATGTCAAGATTCCTCCATAAAATAGAGTGCTCCGTGGTTAAATAGCTCTGTAAATATGCTGTGAACATTTTTTTTTAATTATGTATATTAGGGGCAATTGAAACTATAGTGTTTATTGTCTTATAATATATTTTTAATATGATAAGCCAAAAAAACATTTAGAGACATTTTGTAAACGAGTTACAAATCGTGAAATAGCATAATGCAATGAAGTACAGCTCTGCCTATAACCAAAGTCATCGTCCATAGGGGACTGTGTGGCAGATGGGTTCCAAGGCAACTATCAGGTGATCACAGGCATACGCAGTAAACGCTTTTCTGGAGAATTGTGCCTTCATGTTTGTGAAGAACTGTTTTTATCGGTGCAGTGGCACCATTTGGTGTCTCCGGCCAAGAAAATTTAGACACGTGCTTCCTTTATGAAAGTAATTTGAGATGTCATTGGCTCTACAGTGATTCACTTCCAGAAAACAGTGGCTAATGCTGTGCACAAGTAAACACGCCAGCCCTGGTGGTCTAATGGTAGCCATATTTACCTCGTAGACCCAAGAGCGAGTCCAATTCTGGCAAGGTCGATGGTTTTTTTTCCGGCGTAAAAATCTAAGCATGACTTCCTTCAGAATAAAAGTAAAGCCGATGGTCTCGTGTCGTAAAAGTGCGTTAAGTCTGAAAGAAGTTTCACGTCCTGAATTGAATGGAACGCCGATTACCTGAGCTGTTAAAGAGTCACAGTTGATGAATAAATAAATAAATAAATAAACTAAATAAACAAGTTAACACAACGATATGAATGAAATGCCGGGGACTTCTCTCAAAAGCAGTATTGCCGGCCAACGGTAACGTCTGAATCTATTCGACTGCTCATAAATAAGAAAAAAACAATACTCTAAATTATTTAAAAGTTGAGGTCTTGCAATAACCACTATACAGAATGGTCTTGGCACCAGCGGGTTATTAAAAACACACATACAGATAATGGGATAATGGAGACAGAAAAAGGTTTATTAAAGGCATCACCAAAAAGTAGACCAAGTGGGTTGTGAATCAGGCTGTCAATGTCGAAAAATAAGGAATGTTAAACTTTGCCAATATTTTATTACAAAATACTTGTTATTTAAGACTTTCCCTCCCAACGCTTTTTTATAAAATCACCCTCACTGATAACTTTAATCATTTACCGCAGAGATATGTAAGGTGCAACCCTCGTTTGAACCATTATTTTTGGAAGAACTAGGTAAAGATTTTCAGGGGAAAAAAGGAACTGTTTTTGAAATCGAAATGCCCAGTAGAACCAAAGATGTAAATAATGATTTGCAATAACTTCCAGAAAGCTATTCTGCACAAAAGGCAGAGAAAGATTAGTAATGAACCGTGGAAAAGAAGTTAAAATAACAACCCGCGTCTGAGTTTGACATTTGATTCCGAAAAGGGAGAAAAAGTAACTTAGTGTGTTTCCATTCGCACTCTGCCAGGGCATATGTATAAATTTTCAGAATAAGAAGCAACTGAAGCGTGAACTACTGTGGAAGTGAACTGAAAAATTATTATTTTCTTCAGAGAGCCGTCATATTAGAAATCCAATAACAAGACGAAAGTCATTATTCATTTTCTCATGTGAAAATTGAGTTATATAGAAGATGTAGAGAGAACAAATCAATGTAATTTTACAAAGCAGTGTGTCAAGCGTAGCAATTGTTGGGCGTTTCAAAATCAAGAGTATTAAAACTGCACTAAGTCAGTAGAAAACTTTAATCTGTAGGGAAGAAATTTCAGAGATACTGTAACGGAATTCTGAGATGCCAAAAATAGGTTTAAGAGAGTATGTATTAAGAGTATTAATTAGAATCCTTAAATGATGTTGGTATCTTGTAGCATTAAATGTGCACTTAAGGGACTTTATGTTACACTTTTATAAAACATGTTCGCGTAATCTTTACAAAAATTGAATAAATGTTATTCTTAAAATGTCTTCTAATTACCATAAATAATTCAAATTATGCGCAATTGAACTTCTCTCGTGAACATATGAACTTCTCTCGTGAACATATGAACTTCTCTCGTGAACATATGAACAAGTGGCCTTCACTGCTTTTAACAGAGCGCAGCCCGCATGGTTGCTGGGAGCACGGTGTCTGCTGGCTGAGTTGGATATACATAACTCCTGAATCAAGCGCATAGATCTTTCATGTAAATTGCAAGTACAATAATCACCTACCTTTATCACAGAAGATATATAAAAGGATGTTCTTGTGTCACCACGCATCTCTCATGTATTCACTAACATTTGGGATATTACATGGGGTATTATAGCGTCACGCGGAAAGTTTTCTTGCAGTTTCACGAGAATCGGTGACACTTTGTGATACATCGTCTGTTTCAGCATACACCCTGGAAGAAATCTGATAGGATACTGGTGACCGACATCTTTTAGAAATTGTGCGATCTTCAGTTAGCACTTTAGAGGTGTCTGGTGACCGACATCTTTTAGAAATTGTGCGATCTTCAGTTAGCACTTTAGAGGTGTCATAGTTGGTTTTATTCTATCGATAAGTGGTCATCACGGAGTTCCTTTTCGTCTATCTGATTCGCAAACTTGTGGAAGATTTCCGTATAGACAGCGGTATGCACCGTTATATGGAAGAAGATGCAAGGAGTAATGTGACACCATGAAGCCCCAAATTTTTGACGTACCCACTTGAGTGTCGTCACGCCCCGTCAGAGAACCATGTTCAGTAATCCCGGAAATGAATTGTCAACTGCTGGAACTCATTACAATGCTCTTCTGTTCCTCGGGAGGTTGTAATTCTAACATAGGACTGACGCGATAACGTGCAGCTATACCTTTTGCTGGCTTGTGTTTACGGAAACCGACATCTGTATTTTTCCTCCTGCACTTGCTTTTAGCAATTCGAACATCTTCCTTTGTTGCCACCCAAATTTGTACCCATAGTTTCCAGTTTCTCCACCGGAGAATTTTGCCTTTAAATTCTAAGCAATAAATTGTCTATGCCATTTCCTATGTGGTTGTAATTTAGTTGAATGCATAATAAACACGCTCTGTTTCATTCTATAGAGGTTCGTACTCTGCTATATGTAATGTATTGCTCATAACATAAAGCTAAACATCCCGCAACTACAACACATTCAGATGCGTCACACTACTGCGAACGATAGCGAACAAACAATCGCCCTTTATGGGCATGCGAGGCACAAGGCTCCTTCTGTACCATATAACTTGTTGAGTCAGTCAACCTTATAAAAACGCAATATCTAGGCGATCAAATTGATTTTAATTCAATTGCAGATATAAGACTTCTATGATAGAAAGTTCAAAAGAAAGAAGTTAAAAAATGTGATACAATGAATAATAGTACACCTCATTCCAAAACTGTTCTATCACATAACAATGTATGTTCGTATCAAATGTCATTAATTAAGTCCATGCGTTTGAAGGTTACAATGGAAATTCAGTGGTCCACAATAAGTAAAACAGCATTTGTACATCATTGCTGTAAATAAACATTGTACATTTTGTTATATAGTATTGTTTTATAAATTATTTTCTGCTACAATTCACGTTGGGAGTGTATTCATGATTACACTAAACCTTTTGCATGACTCTTTGTTAGACATTTCAACGCGGACACTAATCTAAGATTAATTTTAAAAATATCATTGTCTAAAGTGATAATGTGAAATATGATATTATTATTATTATTATTATTCGACCTATATTTTCTTAATTCACATGAAAGTACCAACATGAAGCCCAATCTTTGCTACACTCCCATCGTTATATAAATGTTAGCTTTCTTGAATCCTGAAAGAGCAATTTTTTTTCTTACAATAGAAATGAAAGTGTGACTTGTTAAACATTCAAACTTTAATTATTTATTCTATAACTAATCTTATTTGCACTTTTATGGATAGCCCTAACGCCATTATCATTTTATTTACATTAGCTTTAATAGGCTCAGATTTTGCATTTTCAACCACAGAGCGCATTGTTTTAAAAAAAGTTAATTATAATTTAAGAAAGATAATTTTAAAAAGCATAATAATGACTGTTAAGATCTCCTTTAAAAATAGGTAAGGAAACATTGGATTCAGAGTGAAACAATTTGACATAGTTCTCTGGTGCTCAATGTGAAAATCACTGAATCTGCAAGTGACTGCTGTTCTATAAACAACGCAGTGCTAATCAGATAATACATAGATTAGGCACACTGAACTGAAACGAGGATGGTTTGATAAGTAATTTGGTTTGATATGAAGAAGGACAAGTTCAGTCTTGTAATACTTTATATTTCAATATGGTCCCCTCGAAGTTCAACGCACTTGCTCCAAAGTTTCTGCAGATTCATGATTATCTCGTTTAAAAGGCCTTTTTCGAGGCCTTCAAAATACTTATGTATGAATCTCTTCATTTGACTTAAACGTAATACAGTTGGGCAAGATTCAATTTTCGGGAACTGATGGTAATCTCAGGGAGCGAGATCAGGTTAATACAGTGGATGCGGAAGCATTTCAAGTCGTAATTCGGTCAGTTTGTCCTGAGTGATGCGACTTGAATGCATCAATGCTTGTCATGGTCAAACAACATCTCCTTTTTGGACATTCCTGGGTGTTTTCCTTCTATCGCTGACTTTAGTTTCTAAATATAGAATAATATTAACTCAACCCCCAAAACTATTATATAATATATGAAAAATTAAATACTTAAACATTAAAATTAAAAGTGATGGATAGAATTATCCAGTAATGGCTGCAAGTAGTAAATTAAGAGAATCCCTTTCCAAAAAAAAATTCCAAAAAAAAAAAAAGAAATATGAAACAGTGAATGAAACGCATTTGGCCTTTTTCTGAGCCGGTTCGCCTCTTGCGGTTCATTGTTTAGACTGTTATTTCGTTTCCGGTGTATTATACGCTTCGTTCATAGCACAATAGTTGAATAGGTTGAATTCTTTTTAAACATTTCCAAACTGTCGGTGAGACTTGTTTTTACTCCGGTGTGAGCAGACGTGGCAGTTTCATGTGTTATTCATTATGCAAAATAAAATGAACCCGCTCATTGGAGATGTCTGTGGTTTCTGCTAACTCGCGCACTTTCACCCTTCTTTCAGTCAAAACAATCTCATGGACCTTATCGACGATTTCTGCCTCACAGCTGATTTTGGAGCTCCAGGACGTCGTCGATGCTTGTTCTGCCACGTTTGAACTCAATTACCCAAACTCAAACGGTTTTATAAGAAGAGCATGCTTCAACCAATGTAGCCAAACTTCTCTAATGAATTTTTTGTTTTTTTTTTCCTTCCGTTAATAATAATTTAATCTCGTCACGAATTCCAATCTTATCTGCTTTTTACTGTCACTGGAAACACTTGTGTTTAAACAGCTGCCAAACAATGACTTGTGACTATAGAATATTGATACATAGAATCTTAATACCATATATGGGATATTCTTTTGCCCTATAGTAGTATGCGAACCAAATTACTTATCCAAAAAGTATCATATACTCTTGACATACGGGAATCATCACAGTAAACCATCCATTAAAATTTTCTTGTAATTTTTCTTTGAACTGACTGTGAAGAAGAAAGCCAATGTTCCTCTTTTATCGGTTGTAAGAAATAGCTTTACGTTATTTGCTCTGCGTGTTCAACTGAGCCTTTTCTCCAGCAGTTTGGAAAAGGGGGATTTTGCTTCGAAAAACCTTGGGATATCATAATCTAGACTCATAACGGAAGATTCCCGCTCGTTGGAAAAGGAAACAAGAGCGTGTACGTGGGATGGGAAAGATGAAGTGGCGTCTTGAACCACACGTGAAGTTTTCTCCACTTTACTCAAGAAATTTAGTGCCCATCTGTTAAAATCTCCCAACAGGCGCACATAAACATTCACGTCAAGGATTTTCCAGGCAGTGTAAACGCGAATGGGATAAGCAGGGGCAGCAACATCAACAGCAACACCCGAGCTAAAAAGCCACTTTCTTTCTCTTTAGGCGCCGCAAGCAGGGATGAACTTTGAAACTACCCGGAGCCAAGAAATAACCTGTAAGCAAAAATGTATTGGTTTGTTTATTTTCTGCATGCCATAAATATCCTCCTCTTCGTCATTAATTAGACATTGGTCTGTTCCAACTCAATACTGAATCCTGCCAATATTCAATTGCTAATTCTTCTTCTATAAATGTATACAGTAAAGTTCTAGTTTCTAGTTTTTAAGGTAACAAGTACTTGCTATACTTTTGTATTATTTACAGTAAAATAACATTTATTGCTTTATAACCTAAATCTGTAGCAACATGATAATGTCATCTTTAGAAAGTTTTTATATACGGAGAAAAATAAAAAATTATATTTTAATGTACTTAAAATGATATAACATTTATCGCACGGATGGTTACAGAAAAAGGAATACATTTCATGCTCGTCTAAATATAAATATAAAATATATCATTTTCTTTTTGCTTTATCAATGAATCCTAACATAACCACTCGTACTCTCTCCTAGTTCAAAAATATTCCTGGAATAGATTCTATAATTGCTGCATTTTGGAATTGTCATTATCGATCTGCATGTGATTCCTCATAAACAGAGCTCGGAAGTTAGGCAAACTCCCTTTTCAGGTCAGATAGTAAGAACATATTTCCCTACATTTGAGTTCTGTAGCGCCAGTATTTATTTTGTTTATTTTGGCTTCTGTTGTCTATTCTAAATTTAAAAAAAAAAATTTTTTTTGCCTCTTTTGGGTGGTTATGGACTTTTTCTGCGATTATTTACGCTTTTTATAATGCGCATTAAACATTTTAATATATCGAAGTGAAAAAAGTTATAAACATTAAATGGCATGCTCACCTCACAAAAATATCTATTGAGAATCTTGTTATATGTTTATTTCTTTTCAAGCAGCTAAAAACTTTCTCCTCAACTCATTCACTTAGGCTCTTTTAATACCTTCATTACTGAAAGGAACGCATGGTTACCTCGGACATACCGTCAAGCCTGACAAAAGAGGCCTCTGAACAAAATTTGTGGGCCGTTTCACGCCCTGAATTGAATGGGACGCTAAATACCGGAGATGTTAAAGAGCGTCCGTAAATAAGCAAATAAAAAACCTCGGACATACGAATATCAGGCAATAGAGGATGCAAGTCCTGTAGTTTTGAATAGTCCTGGCGAATGACCTTGTATCGATCTGCGCGAGACAATTCTAGGAAATTTGTGGTGGCAATAACTTTTCAGCTGAATAAATGCAACAAACAATTGGAAGCAAGAAAGATGAGAGCGGTATAGATGCGGAATAAACCATCCCTACTATGTGTTCAGTACGGAAGTAAGAGAGATGCTACCCTGGTTCCCCTTAAACCCACAAACATAAAATTAACTTGACCAGAAACCACTGTGCTTCCTTTGCTCGCTCGCCAGGACTATTCAAAACTACTTTACATTGTCTTGACCAGTATTTCCATGATATTCTGAAAGGTGAATGCTCTATTGTAATTGGTATGAGTCCTTCCGAAATAGCTTCTTTTAAATATGGTCCAATAACTTCATTGGAAGTAGAACGTTCTTTTTCCATGATGAAAAATGTTCTCTCCGACAACGAGAGGTTGTGAAAACTTAAAAAAACGTCTTCTTGCTTGGAACCAAAAAAAACAAGCTTAAGTACTTTATGTGATAGAGAAATTATTAAACATCTTAAATGCCTATTTGCATTATTAATGAGTGATATAACTCTCTATTTTCACTTTTAATAAATGTCCATTTTCAGTATTTTAAGTGCCTTTTTGCCTGCCTATTTTAACCAAAACAAATGCCTGAACTTCCAGCTTTCCATGAGGCTTAGGTTTGGATAATTGTCTGGCCACTCCACGAATCTAATTCCTTGTAAATGTACTAATGTGAATGGTTACATTGTTCTGCACTCTGTTCCAATCCTCGCTGCAATAGCCAATAGATGTTTTTCTAGGAATGGCAATAGTCTGTGGCTGTATTTGGAACTGTGGAGAAAGACTCGCTTTTACTCTTATTCCAAGTTTCTCCAGAATATCACTTTTCTCCTTGCTGCCTCTTTATCAACATTTCCTATGCTTTTCTAAGATCTTGCCATAATATTGCCTGAGCTCAATATATTTTCATCATACGCTTTCATTCCTCCTTTCAGGTAGTATGTTCCTTAGCCAACTCTTGCTCGTGCTGTACTGTTAGACGAGGTTGTTTCCTTTATTCGTATTTCAACATGTTGGTTTATCTCATTAGAATGGATAAAGTAGACTGATGAACATTAACAGGTTGTCATAGCGACAATCCACCGGCACTGAGCTTCCTGATTACTTGCCTCTTAGGTCGAAGCATTAGTTTTTGTAGTCTCCCATTATATAATTATTTCCTAGCTTTAGAAAGTTATTTACCACGCACAATTCCTTCCTGCTGTTTTACTACGTGGAATCTGAATGCAGACACAATGTCGATCCTTACGCTACTGCAAGAAGTAAACATTAAGACATTTTCATGTTTTATCGGTTTACAGCATCTTATATCACTATAATAACCGCTTTTCCATTTCTGAAGTTAACCAACGACTAATATCAAGTTCCAATTACATAGGTATTAAACTTTTTATGTCAATGTTTGTATAACATTTTGATTTAATAGGGAAAAAGTAATATTCTGTCATTATGCAAGCGAAAATATGGAAGTCGTATCATTTTAATGAAAAGAAGTAAGATATGTTTATTGGGCTGAAATATAAACAAGAGTTAAGAGTAAGGATATGGAATAATCAGTTAAGACTCATTTCACATCTGAGTTCCCAGTTTTAGTCGATGGAGGTCTGGACCTGCAAACACTTTGTTGTGAAGTTATTGTTCACATGACTTTGGAGTTAATACCATGTCTGTCGTAAAAGAAATACAATTTTTTACAAATAATTTTATTTACCTTTTATACAGTTTGATAAATTTATTCCCTTCAAAGTAGTTTTTTATTGTTAATGCATAGTTCTCAATGATTCTACCAATTGTTGGAACTCATTTTGTGCAATAGCCTTCAGTTTCTTTTACGATGGCAACTTTTAGGATAAAGTTCAACCTGGGAAACAAAAAATAAACAAACAAAAACAAAAAATTCAAAAGTGAACAAAAAACAAACAAAATCTGCAGATGCCAAATCAGGCGAATAGGAGGTTAAGAGTATAACAGTTATCATTACCAAAAAAACTCTTGAATAAAAGCGCTTAATGTGTAAAGCATTTTCCTGGTGCAGCATACTGTTCTATTTGCCCATGCTTCATGTCTCTTCAACTTTGGTTTATTTACGGACGCTCTTTAACATCTCATTTCATCAGCGTCCCATTCAATTCAGGGCGTGAAATGACAGACAAATTTTGCTCAGAGATCTCTTCTTTCAGGCTTGAGTACGACACTTCCTTCACTTCCTTTACTGTACTTTCTTTAATTCCTTTCCGAAGGAAACCATACTTAGGATTTTTACACCGGAAAAAGCCATCGATTCTTGCCGGGTTTGAACCCGCAATCTTGGGTTTTGGAGGCAGGTATGGTTACTTCTACACCATTAGAACCGATTCACGGGCGTACTCATTATGAACAACACCATATATATACGAGTAAAACCGGACGAGAACATGACTTGGACATTTGAGCCACTTTGACGTGCTTTCTTGTTGATCATTGCTTTTGTATGAACATCGCATCATCTTTATGACTTCTTCATCAAGTTATCCTTCTCATTTGATCGGTTCAACATATATTTCTCTTCATTCGCCTGTCCCACGAAACACACTTTGCAACAACCCAATGAATGTCTAGTCAATCGAAAATTTTCCCGCAACAGAATTAACGCTTTCTCCACATGAACATTACCACATGATATTGATAGTTGTCCAGGTTTTGCTGAGTCGACGGTTAGCTTAGGATACGAACATGGCCTGCGAATCATGTTCTACGTTTATACAAGTGGAGCCAATGAGAGAGTAGTTTAACTCAATTAAACAATAATCTTAATTATAATTTCAATTTTAGCTTTTCTTAAAATTTAAATTTTGATGTTTAAGTCAATATCACACATTCAATTCCTATTTAAAATTTTGTTCGCGATTTCCATCGGTCATTTTTTGATTAGTCTTTCATGGTTGCTTTTTTCCTTTTAAATAGGAATGATGCTTTACATCCTTGTTTTAATAAGTCTAAAATTGTTTTATATGAGTTTTTAATATATTATGATCATCAAAGAATATTAGGACTGCTTTAAATCGTATTACTCTTAGACTGTTTACTGCAATCAATTCTTCCCCATGAGCTTCATGCATTATTTCAAGACTTTCTGTAAACATCTTGACTAAATCGAAACGAAATACGATGTACAAGCATTGCTCTTCCTTAATCTTCATGTTCTCTATAAAAGAACAGTTGCGCAAGCGAAACACTGCTGAAGATGAAACAACATAAGAGTGTGGCAATATTCTGAACATGTCTCCACGCAGCGCCGGTGGACTGATATTGCATAAGATGCGGCATTCTTTTGGTTCAGGTCCTTAGTATTGGCTATGCTGTAATGAAGGTAATAATCCCTAAATTAGAGACCTACTCTCCTCTAATTCTAATGTTGTAGAGTCACCTGCAGATAAGCTTTTCTTTATGGCAATACTTCTGCTAAAGATTGAAAAAGAGGAAACCCGGCGAATTTTGGTGGAGTTCCCACCTTACACTTAGTTGTATACAGTTGCTACTCCTTTAGAAAAAATGAAAAATAGCACCACCTGAAAGATTTGCATTTCATTTTGTTATAATTAACCAATATTAACTGCTTTCCCTATCCAAAATACCAGTCTTTCTCTCTTAATATTACCTACTATAGTAAAAAATTCTAATGTCCAAAAATAAAATATTCTCATTTGCAATAGAAAATTAAACTTCGTTAATCCTGTATTCGTATAGCCAAAATCGCAAATGAATTATGCGGATTGTTAGGTACAAGATAGCCAATCTTGCAACAAGAATCTATCATGTTAATATCTATACGGGCGTTTAACATCAAAGCCCTGCCTGTGTACATGTATAGGGATGTCCCAAGGCCACTTGCAGACCTTGGGCACACATTGGCTGATGAGAATCTTAATGGCCCAGAGGGGGATAGGATAATTGCTAATAATTATATGATAATTATACATTGCACCAAACCTTGAGGCAAATTGCATTGGCAGTAGGAGAAATTGCTCCTGCATGCCGCAAGGTTTTGACTTTCAGCAATTCGAAACGTTATGAAAATATTTCATTAAAGAGGTTAAAATGCTAGTTAGTGTTTATAACAATTTGGTTATTTGCAGTACCTATATTTACTCTCCTGCAGACATTTTAATTACTCTAGAAATGATATAAAAATTTCCTTTGTTTGTGCTTTTATTAGAGATGGTCTGACTTAAGAGATTTTTAGCATTCAAATTTTTGTAGCAAATATTCCCTTCAGTTTCAATTCCTGTCCTATGTAACGTTGGCAACTTGAATAAAATATGGTAGATTTTCTACATTTTAATCTCTCTCTCTCTCTCGCACGCACGCACACACACACACATATAATTTAAATCAATAATTGTTTTAAGCGTGTGTTGCGATAACTAGATATTTGGTAAATAACGGTAAACAATTTATTAGTGATAGAAGTGTATTTTCCAAGGAGGGTTGCTAGAAAGACTAGAATAGTAAGAGTGAGAAATAGGACTATAAAGCTAAAAAATACATTACAGCAAATTCTTCAAAAAGAATACTAATGTGGTTTGGAAAATAAAACAGAATAGAAAAAATGCAGAATGGAAAGGGACACTAACATATAAAAAGAATCAAAGGAAAACGCAAGAGAATACGGTAGACAGAAATAGATGGAGAAATAAAATATGCTTAAATGGATCACGGAGATCCTAAAAAAAATGCAATAATCATATTCAGGGTTCCTTTATGTGTTTGTTGAACAACACGAATGGAACCAGTGGGATTCTTATATTATAAACTTTCCAAATTACTTTTTTTAAGCTGCATTCCTATTCTGGATGCTGTACATCCCTTATGTTTTCTAATCATAGTTTAGATAGGATTTTTAATTTTTATTTCTTGTTTCTGTATTTCAGTTATTTATTTACAATCGAATGGTTCTCAGTTCTAAGCTTTCCAATGAATCATGAGGTTAATACCTTGATTACAGTGAGCGGGTATCTTTGTGTGCCTTACTCAAGAGTTGAGTTTATGTGCACTGAATTTTGCAATCTTAAATTACTATGATTCAATTCTCCTATTATTTTTTTCTTTTTCTTTAATTGTAAATTGTATTAAATTAAAAGTTTCTACACTTTGCCTGCAGTTTGTTTCTTAGCCTTTAGTAGAAGCCATTGTTTGCTATAGAAATACTGAATTTGTTTTGCTCAACATAATCAAGTACAAATTAGTTGAATTACTCATTGAAATGAAAAAAGAATATGTTACTATAATTGTAACGGAGTGAATTTGGAATTTGTAAATTTCGAACATAAACATAAACAGTAGCTCAGAAATATATGAAAATATTGCAATAATAAGCTGTTTTTGTATTTATTTATTCTTTTCAACTTGGTGGAAGCCTGCTTCTAACCTACAAGGGGGGAGGAATGCTAAATATAGCTATATTTTCAGGAGCAGCAGATGGTTATATAGTTTTTTTTCAAGCATAACAATTTAATGTATTCATTTTCAAAGGGAGAAGATGGAAATTGATTGACTGAACGGTTATTTTTTGATCACTCAACAATATGCTGTAGATAACATCATAACATTATTTTAAATTATAAAATTGCTTCTTAATTAATCATTTACCCCTTGAAACTGTCAAAATCAGTAAGTAAAATGGTGATGAACATCCTTAGCTATTTACACTGCTATTGTTTCCTTTATAAATCTAGAACACTCAGAAATATGACGACTTTCCACAGAAACATTTTTAAGGAGAGTTTTTATTGAAAGTTACAATAATCAATAACTGCTCATAATTAATTAACCGTATCCTTTATCTGGTGAGTGCTGGCCGGAAGTTCCTGAGTTTGAACTTCTGTACCTAATTCAACTTTTTCTCATTTAGACTTTTGGAATCGACTCCACACAGCCTCTTGATGACAACTGTGGAACTACTTCTGATAACGGCCAGCGTGATGCAGTATGCTGATTACATATTCCCCTGCAATACTGCACTCTCTATGTGATGTTGGAAGACGGAGCTAGCTGACTTAGCGGTGTGCGGTAAGCCCACGCTTTCCATGGCTCAGTCATTATTAGTACAATTGATTAATACAATAATGAGCATATACAGTATCCTGTTTATCCGAAATTACCATTTTTAAATTGTACTTTAAAAATAGCCCATTTTATCTTACTATACAAGTTTAAAAAATGTGAGATAAATTAAAATGGCTTCAGCACTATTGATAACAATATGTCAAGACCTTTCTTTCAGAAGATATTGTGAAATAAGATTCAGAAGAAGATTTCAAATTTCAATTTGTTACATAAATTCTTTTGTATTATTAATTGTACACGTTTTTTTTTCTTCTTTATATTAGAGTTTATATATTAAGTAATTTTCTTATACTCTAATAGTAAATAGGTGTCAATTTATTGTCCAAATATGGTTCATCTATATTACTGTCCACTGAGATTTTGTTCTACAGGATGAACAATCATTCACGCAACAGGTTTCACGATGAGGCTGGTCGCTGTGTCGGCGGTGTGCTACTTGCGCAAGATTTCAACTCACACTGAAGTTTTGCACAGTGGAGGGGAAATATACTCCCCGCCACCGCCGACATAGTGCTGCCGGCCGGTTCCGCGGTTGCGTCAAGCATTGCTCATCCTCTATATTAAACTAACTTCTGCATTGAACACGATGTTTTCTTAAAATAAATTTGCCTGTTGAGCCAATGACTAAAGACAATAATGAATCCTTTACATTCTGTAAAAAGGTTAAGGGAAAGATAATATTCAAGTGGTATTTGCAAAATTAATGTTGTTCATACTTCAAATAATAAACCTATTTGCAATACATTATTACCTTTTGGCACTATCAGAGCAAAATATTCTATGAAATTCAAAATTGAATATTCTAACAAATAATAATATGTGTTTAGCAATTTGAGGAATGATTTACGCAATTTTAAAAAATAAATAAACGGCCTCAGGCATTTTAAAATCTACTGCGGCTAACCCGAATGGTTGAAAATGCATATAGCATACCACTGGTACACCTATAAACCATTGCAACAAAGATAAATCAATCATGTCTACCGCAAATACCTAGGGAGGAAATTCGATAAATTCTGTAAACTGCATTCTCTCACTTTTTGCTTTGAAGTTGAGCCTAGTACATAATCAAAATCTGATACAGAGGTGCGTGAACATATTGCTATTTATGTAAAGTATTTTGTGCATGTTTAGCGCATACGCATATGTTAGTGATAAACCCTTAAAATAATTTCTGTGGATTTCAATACTAATCACTCATAGTTACATTTTATTGTTTTACTTAATTTATTCACTTTTAGCATAGAAAGTACGAATAGTGTTATTATATAACAAAAATATCAAGGAAAAAATATAAAGCATGTAAAACAGTAGTTTATACCAAACCATTACCTAATTATGGTTATAAATGGAATTTTATTTAAGAATGACTTTATTGTAATGGAATAAAGATAATTATTATCTACAATGTTAAATGAGATGTTCTTTACAATTTTTGGTACTCATGGTACATGCAAAAAACTGGAAAGTTAATATACTTTGAATATATGTTGAGCTGACACGGGTTACAACTAAAGCCTTATAATCGTTGTTTTAGCTGCTCTATTTAAATATTCATATTTTCAAACTAAAAACTCATATTTGAAGAAATATCCCATAGTACTAATGTCAACTCTGGGCACCGTCTGTTCTTTGTTTTTCACTTCCTCTCTAAATTCAGTCTATTAATACTCTGATGCAAAGTTTACAACACACATGGGCTGTGAGCCTCTGTAACTCGTCTTCTGAGATTTGCTTGACAGATCCTGACAGATTTACTCCTCGCATAACAGTAAATTTAAAACTTAACTTGCTCCAATGTAAACGTAGTCTTTATATTAACTGTGAAGAAACACCGATCACCACACATTTGGTGTTGACAACACATGAGTTTGTGATTGAAGGTATAGTTTTTACATTTGATATGGCAGTAAAAGTATTCCAGGAATTTGCCCAGTATAGAGACAACATTAAACACAGAATGTAGTACTCGTATAGAATATTTTCAGCATCTAACTATTTGAATGTATCTTCGTTTTATTTTTCTCTACAAGTCGCAGCTGCACATACCGATAGTCAAGGGCGCTGTTACCGCTTACAAGACCGATTAGTGCGTGTTTAGGTTCGGAACAGTGAGGAGTTATTGCGTTTCATTTCCCTGTTTGCCATGGTTAAAATAGTTAATATAGAATAACGCATTTTCATTTACTATAATTTTTAAGACAGAATCAGCTGTTCAGTGTCGTATAGAATTTCAAGAACGTTTTCGGGTGTTCAGCTATTTGATTAACATTTCCTAAAATACTAGTACTTAAATAAAAAAAAACAGTATCAGTAATGGACAAGAAAATAAGTGCAGGTGTCATGTATTAAAAGAAGAAAAACTGCAGGATGTCGCTGCTCAGTTTTAAAACTCACTGCAAAAATCTCTTGTAAAGTTAGCATGCCTTACAGCCCACCGAATGTAAGGACATTTTCAGTACTTTGTCGATCGCGCGACGCAATAGGTGGCGGCAACTGCACAGTGCGCTTCCGGCTGGCTATTCGATCCGGGTGCGAGGTAAAACAAAGCTAAGACTTGATATATCGATTTATGTTTTCAGGAATTAAATGTGACGTTGGTACTACTGCAACCAGAACGTTCTCAATGTAAAATTCAGTGCTCTTCCGCAACAGTGACACCAATCAAATTGTATGGAAGGCTATAAAATCGTTTTCTAAATTTTCTCATAGCTGCTCATATTGAGTAGCCTTGCTTAAGAAGGATGTTTACAATATTACTATGATGTCATATCATTCAAGAGAGTATTAGACATTATTTAATGTATACTAAAGTTGCAATTATTGTACGGAAAGTATTTGCATTTACGACGTGATGAATATCTAAATAAAACAGAAAACAGCTCCTTTTACATCCAGTAATCAAAGAGAGTTGGAGAAAAATGTATAAGGATTTATGGACAATATCTTTTTGGAAATGTATGATAACTCTGATCCCATAATGTTTACAATTTCAGCAGAAACCAAGAACTTGAAAATTCATTAAAATCCCACCGATCGAATAAATAAATAATTAATTACCCTCTTACCTGCTCAAATAGCTCAGGTCTACTAAATATTATGTTGGAGAACAACTATATTAAAAATGGTAGATACTAATAGGCTGTGCATTTACAGCAATTCAAATAATATAAAAGGGAAAATAATTATGTAGCATTTTTCATTACAACAGGACCTTTGTAAAATAAATAATGACTTAAGAAGATAATGAATATATAGTAACGTTCATACCGAGATCATAGAGAATGTTTAAACAATGTAGAAGATTGTGGAGGCCAAGCAAAAGGTTTACCTCTACTTATTCACCAACCATAATACACCCCATTAAGAATTGCGCCATGTTTATTGGTACAGAAAATCTTAAAGATCTTATTCAAATGGCATTTAGTGTTTTAAGTTAGTCTGATATCCAATGTTGAGCGGAAGTAAAAGAACTCTAATCGGTTTGCTGAGAGATCGTGAAGAAATTTACTTAAAATGGAGAAGTAAAGGATTTAATAAGTCTGATGAGAATACTACATTTAATGTTTTTTCGGTGTAAAAAAATGGAATCTTTATTACAAAATTAATGTTAATTAAAATATAAGCCAAAGATACATACATGAAGAAA
Source organism: Metallyticus violacea (assembly GCA_030762175.1). Classification (NCBI taxonomy): domain Eukaryota; kingdom Metazoa; phylum Arthropoda; class Insecta; order Mantodea; family Metallyticidae; genus Metallyticus; species Metallyticus violacea. The sequence goes on along the minus strand of CM060833.1, from coordinate 52,992,726 downwards.
ATCTTCTGAAGATTTTTACTAAAGTTAAATTTTATAAGTATATTGCTTGGCAGTAACGACTTGGTAAATCCTTACGTTTCCATAAGTAAATCTCTTAGAGAAAAGTCTACTGTGCATTAGCTCAATGCATCATAAAAGGACATTTTTCAGAATTGTTGCCATTCAGAATATTTTCGAAACTTTCTACTAATTTAACTTGCTCATCCATCCATACCATTTATATAAATGTGTGCATCTATTATGTTTTGCCATTCGCCAAAAGTACTGTGTCCTACCGACCTTGAACGAGTCGATATGATGCGCGCGCAGCTTACACTTGCTGGGATCACTGCTTCGTAAAGAGAGGTCCAAACAAATTGATACGATAGACAACGGATATAGATACGATAGACAACGGATATAATATGTTTTAAACATACTATAACAGATTTTACAATATAAGGAATTGCGTTAATGAAATAGACTTTACAGGGCGCATTTAGAAAGTAACGTTCGGGCAGTCATGGTTAGCATAAAAAAATAAATTGAAAAAAAATACTTTTGCACATATTGTGCATGCTGTATATACCTTTCTATATAATGACCATTCATTTCCAAACACGTGGTGTATCGAGGGACAAGCTTTTGGATGCCCCATGCATAAAAACCCATCGTTTTGGAATGGAATAATGGAATAATTTAGCACTTCCGCCTTCACTCTCGTCAAAAGTTTGAGAACAAAATAATTTATTGATGTGAAGGAATACATGGAAATCACCGGGTGCGAGATATGGACTATATGTTGGATGCTGAAAAAGTTTCCATCATAATTCCTGAATTTTTCTGACAGTTCTGACTGCGATATGTGGGCACTCAAAAAAAAAAAAAAAAAAAAAAAAAACATTTCTGACGAGAGATTTCCTCCAGTATGAATGGCACGCCTCACCCTGGAAAGTATTTTACGGTACAGAACATCTGGCTCCATAAAATCCAGAAGCACATCTTTTTGGTAGAAAACAATGGCAATAATCTTCCGTGTTGAATCTGCTTAGTTTTATTTTTGTTGAAGTTGAGGTGTGCCAATCCAAGGATGTTTGTTTTGACTCAACAATGACGTATGAGCTCCTTTTTTTATCACCAGTCACGATATAAGAAAACAGTTTCACCTCTCTCGCACCACTCCAAAAATGCTCGTTTTGTGCACCGCAGTCAACATCTCAAGGACCCATACAATGTATAAGATTTTCGTTGATGTAACTGATTGTGAAACGACAATTTTCTGAAATGTTATGCCTAAATTCTCAACAAGATCATCCATCTATACACTAGGGACCCCACTTCTCTATTCGACATGAACATTTGTACCGCCTTCATTAGATTGACATCATCATCTGATTTTTCCTTCACTCAGTTTCAACAAATGTCGCAAGGTCACGGTGAATACAGCAGCACTTGTCTGATGTGTTGAGAAATCTGATCACAAAGGAAGTTATTCTCGCATTCATTATAAACCAATGTCCTAGCTATGACTGACTCGAAAACGTGGATGACAGTAAACTGGTAACAACATGCTCAATAGCAAGCAATATATATTTCAGCTGAAGCTCCTACGCGATTAGCCCAAATGTTGCCAACTTTGTTTTATAATCAACTACGTTTACTTTTGAAATGCCCCTCGTGCTATTATATATAAAATAAAATGTAAAATCGGAAACCAATACACACGTTATTCAGCAGATATTAGGGAACCGGAGTTTCCCAGCGAACTTTTTTAATTATCAACAGAAACGTCAAGAGTCTTGTTCCCTAGGTGAAGTATTCTGATTTCTTTTCCTGTTCGATGTTCCTGAAAATCCAAATTCTTATGGGAGACAGCTTGACTCTCATCATCTATTCCACCATCCTCTTTGCTCTGATCTCTGTCTCTCTCTCTCTCCTTCCTCCTTCCCTTCCTGTGCCTTTGTTGGTCGAGCTAACGAGACGAATCCGCTCAGAACGTTGGTTACAAAACTACGAAAGGATGGTATTTTAATTGGATTTTCCAGAGCATGATCCTGCTCATTTTATTTCGCGGGCTTTAATTTACCGCGAATAATAGCATTTAAACTTTGCCTTTCACAATCAGTAGAACCATCTAAATTACCTAGAAGTACACGATGGTAAATAATGCAACGTTAAGCTAGAGAAACAAAACGCGATCCATATTTCGTAACCGCGGAGGCAGAAATTGAGCCTTATCTTACTCGGATATCAAACAGAAAGGGAAACGGAGTAATAATAGGAAGAACAAAGTTTTGCTTCACTTTAAATTTCGTTCCATTACAATAGAAATAAAAGTATGTAGAAAACAATTTCGGAGATACCATAATAGTACAATTTCCATCAAAATATATTGACACCTTTTTGAAAATATATTTTTCAAAAATATTATCAGGAAACACAGGGTTGAAGAATGGAAACGAATGAAGGAAATTATAAAAGAACGGGCCAGAAATGCATTAGGCAGACAGAAATTGTATAACATAAAGAAAAGTCCTTATAAATAGAAAGATTAAAATTATTCGTGCAAGGAAAAGAGAACTTTTATCAAAGATATTTACTATTACGGACTCAAGAGTCATGTGGGAAAACACATAGAAATGAACGAGATGAACAGATGCACGTTGCAGACAAAAATTTGCTCATAAAATTGTGAATCATTTAAGAATTCAAATACGAGAGTTGTTCAGTACAGAATGATCATGACTTTTTACGGACATACATCCTCGCTATAAAATTTAATTTTACAATATTTTGTTAGCTTAATGTGTAATGTACGCACTTTGCTAGTTTCATTGTTGTCACTTACGGTCTCCACCTGCGAGAAATGCGCACGTTCAAACATGTTCAGTTCCGCCTACAGTGACGAACAATATGCTGCTCTGAAATTCTGCTTTCGTCTGAACAAATCTTCATCTGAGGCGTATGCAATGCTACAAGAGACCTATGTAGAATTTGTTCTTCCCTATAGCACAGCTCGAAGATGATATTATGTTTAAAGTGGTAAGGCAATTAAATTCAAAGGAAGGTGTACCCGAGTCTCCAGTTTGTGCTCTAAAGAAAGAAAAGATGAACGCTACTGCTATCATTGTGAGAGAGGGTCATCGAATAGCATTAAGAACAGGATAAGAAATTCTGAAAATTTAATTTCACTGGGTGCTACCCACATGTTTAAAATTGAAAATATGCATATGAGACATGTGGGACAAGCGATTCCCAGACAAAAGGATGTTTACGTGCAGGTTTGCATGCAGTTGAAGATGATTTTACATAAAAATGAGGAGTTTTATTTTTTCAAAGTAATCACTGCTAATGAAACTGGGCTACATCCTTTCAACCTTAAGATTAAATAGTAAAGCTCTGTGTGGAAATATCCAGCATCAATAAAAAAAAAATCTAAATCATCGACCAAGAAAATACTATTATTACATATACAAGGTAATGAAACGCAAACTTTGTAATGTATCTAATTTTATTCTTAAATGTACTCGAAGCTGATTTATTTAAACTCGGTTGTTTAGTATTGCACGATGTTTAGAGATTAAGTTCAAAATATCTTGCATATTTTAATTCTGAAAATGTAAAACATTTGGGTTTGTTTAATAAAAGGCACCCAACGCTCCTGGCCTCATGAGCATGGGAATCGTTTTTAAATTGGTTGGGTTCTCCTGAAAATGTTGTCACGTTCCACAATAGACAACTCTCACCACTATGCTGTCACCACTGTTGGTTTCTTTGTCTATAAATATTACGTTACTGACATAGTGAAGTTGTAGCCTTAGAGTATTTCGCTATCTTAAGCTAATTTCTAGCTTGGCAATAAATATGAAAATAACAAATTTTAAAATTAAAACTATTTGTCTTCACACTAAATCATTTTATGAAATGTGTTCATTTCTGCTTGGCAATAAATATGAAAATAACAATTTTTAAAATTAAAACTCTTTGTCTCCACACTAAATCATTTTATGAAATGTGTTCATTTCTTCCAAGTTATCAAATCATATCTGCTTTTATCATATCTAGTTCAGCTGTGCATGCTTCGGGTCTGGGGAAAGATGTGACACACAACATGTTCTACACTTTCCATAGTCTATTTCCAATAAACTCTTTCAAACGTTCTACATAGGTTGGGAAACTCCAAACCACCATTCACGTTAAAACACAAGACTTGCTTCTGGAAATTTATGACAACCAACCGCTCCCAAGCATTCTTTTTGTAAATAATTAATTAACGAACACTTTACAACAGTCCAAACAATGTTTATGCTACATCTGCTCCCCCCTCCCCCGATTAAAACAATTCTTCATTGTTTGTGTTGTGGACAAGGAATAAAAAATGAAGACAGCAAATGAGCCTCAACCTAAAAGACATAATCCACTAAAATTACATTAGGCTCCGTTGCATTTCATGAGTTTTTTTATGCCCAACCACGCAACACACAAATAAACAGACGCCGAACATCCCCATCTTGATTTTCCGTGTAACTACAAAAATGATCACGTTCATTCAGAGGACTGCATGAATAATATGAAAAAAGTATCAGTGAATTAATTGCTATAGGTACTTTGCCATGGGACCTCTGTCCACCGTCTATGAAAACTCAAGATAACCAGCTCTTCGCTAATTCTACATGATATATCACCCCCTGGAATACTAACCTTTGAGCATTACGGCAGATTTGTCATTGAGCGCCAAAGGACGTAGAGCTGTGTTCTCCGGGAGGTGGGTCGACGGACGCTCTTGACACTTACACCTAGGTACGGCACGAAAAAAAAATATGAAAGAAAAAGCCTCTGAGCAAAATTTATCACTGATGACCTGAGATGTTAAAAAGCGTCTGTAAATACAGTTAAAACTGTGCATATACAAAATTAAAAAGGATCAAAACAGTAAGTCTATCTAACCTAAGGGATGAAAATTATACTAACATGAGGGCAATGTTTTAAACTTTTTACAAAAGAAAAATACAAGCATGAAACATCTCTTGATTTAACTTAAAATTACCGTGAACACCGAGTGTATTTATAATTGAAATTATATGAAATATACAAACAAAATTCAGAATTTAGACGAATTATTTGCTGATGCTGTTTTTTCAATAGATTATGCACATTTACGTTAAAATAAATGAAAAAAAGGGAAGAAGAAAGAGTGGTCATAAAATTACTGTACTTCACTCTTACACCCATGCAAAATATTAACACTGCAAATATTCCACACGTTCCATTTATAGCCGGGCCATAGATGTCGTATATGCATAGTTCTGTTGCACTGCAGTGACCTCGGTATTATTCCAGTAGCGCACTGGCGGTGAATGACCCATTCATTTATCGACTGTGCTATACTGTATCAGTTGCTGCCTTCTGTTCGAGCTGTAAAGATTAGGGTTTTGTTCATTGTGCATCTCAAAAGTGAAAGTTTATTGAAGATATTTGTGTTGTGTTTGAATTACATTCGATTATTTTTATTAGTGTACTGAAATACCTACCCGAAAAGTTCACGTTTGAACAATGTATGTTTATGTAGGTACTAATTGAAAACCGAATCATGTAGAGAGAGGTGTAGACAATTTCAGGTGCAATTTACTGGTATTCCAGTTCCAGGAAGAGAAACTGCCAAATGTCTGGTTAATAAGTTTAGGACAACGGGTGGCTAAACGCTAAACCTAAGAAGCGAAAAAGAAATGTTTTAACGGAGGAGAACAATTGACGTGTTGCATAACAAGTAGGTGTTTCAAAAGCCTCTGTTCATAGAGTTGCTAAACTTTTAAAATTAAAACTCTAAAGAGTGACTATAATCAACGAATTACAATCTCGTGACGACGAAAAACGAGTAAATTTCTGTAACTGGATTTTACAAAATGTTGTTGACGGCACAGTTGACCCACATTTAATAATTTTCTCAGAGGAGGCACAGTTTCATTTAAATAGGAACAATCTCCACACCATAGACGAACTTAAGGACAAAGAACAAAAAGTAAATATATTACGCAAAAATATCTTATACATTTGAAGGGAAATTTCACCCGAAGATGCCAGAAATATCTGCATGCAGATGGACTCCATTTATAAAATTACTTTATAACAGAGTTAGTAGTCATTATAGTGCATTTTTCTATCATTCATGAGTAAGTAGCGCGCGAAAACCCCCAGTGCAATAATGCGCGGAGCAAGCGATCCGCGAAAATAAGAAACATTCTGCATGTAGATATATTCGCACAAAGTACCCACATTTACAACACAATAAGAATACGAAATAAAGTAATGAAAACAGAGCTTAGAAGCATTACTAATTATTACTTTAAGATTTTCCAGAAGTGAAAATGTATGAACTTGAACATCTAGGGTCATTTGGTTAGATTCAATTTTGTATTGTATCCGTAACCTGTGTAACCAGAAAATGATACACTGGGTTTAATACACACAAACGGCTAGTGCCAACATAATCGCCAGCCATCAGCTACCCGATTACTTAAATTTTAGTTCAAACGATAAACATTTCCGAATACTTTCGGCAATTATAATTATAAGAGTTTGATGCATACACATTGCTTATAGCTGTTTAATTTATTAAAAAACTGGTAAATAATGTTGTCGCTCTGTATTCCATTATGTCATCCCTTTATTTATGCAGAGGCATCTGAAGGAGAATGCATTCAGAATACCAAATTTCGTAACATGCGCACTCAGAAATCGATCCCAAACTGTCGCTATTGTGTATTTTGTGGTCTGTTGGACACGAACAAAATGACAGTACATAACAATTGCAATGATAAATGTTTTAGTTTGTCATTGTACGAATGTCAAGTGTCATTATTGGACGATTTCAAGTAAATTAGATCTAAAACTCATTTCCTCATTGCTCGGTTTTCGTCATGATTATTAATATCGCAGTTATATAATATGTATAATGTAATATAGCTCATTCACTTGGCGTCGGTCCTGGTGGTGTAGTGGTTACCATACTTGCCTCCTAAACCCAAGATCGCAGGTTCAAACCCGGCCAGGACCGATGGATTTTTTCGGGCGTAAAAATCCTAAGTATGGCTTCCTTCGGAAGGGAAGTAAAGCCGTGGGTCCCGTGTCGTACATTTACGGCATGAAAAAGAACCTCAAGCCTGAAAGAGAGGCCTCTGAGCAAAATTTGTCGGCCGTTTCACGCCCTGGGTTGAATGGGACGCTGATGACCTGAGCTGTTAAAGAGCGTCCACAAATAAATCAATCAAAAAAAATTCTCTTGGAACCAGATCTTTGAAGCACTTGTATAATGAATTATTATTCACCTTGTCAAATACAATAGTTAAAATGCCAAAAAATCCCGAATTGTGCTTTTCCTAAAATTCGGAGATGAAATATGAAATTCCTTTGAAACATCAACTAAAATAATATTCTAAATGTATGAATTCCTGCTGTACAAATTGCAAAATTATCTCTCCAACAGTGTTACTGCCTGGTTTGTATCCTGCTTTAGTGAGGGTCAGTAATGTATATTAGCTGATGGTTGTTTTCCTCCTAGCGCCTCATTAAGGCAGGGGTTCTCCAGGGTTCGACCTCTAATTTGTGTGTAGTACACCAACGTCATTGCTAAAGAGAGAAAATACTTCAATTACCACCTGTATGTAAACAACTTACAACTCTACCTTCACACCTTCCCTCTTTCTATGCATGACGCCGTGACTACAGTAAATGAAGATCTGACCTCTATCTACCTTTGCACACAATAATTTTGACTAAAACATGATCCACTAAAATTTAAGGAAGGTATCGTTTCAGGCCTAAGTTTAGGGTATCTCCCCGGCATTTGCCATTTAAGAGGACTGAGGAAAACCTGGAAAAAACTTCAGTCAGGAAGGACGGTCCTGGCGGTATTCGAACCCAGACATCCCGCTCACCAGTCCGCGCCTTAACGACCTCGGCCACCAGTGGCGATGGAATGGATAGGTGAGGGTAACTAGTGGTTTACTCATTAGATCTTCGAGCTGCAAAACAGTACCCTATAAAAGCATTAATATTTTGTAAACCATTCTGCTTTTATTACGATGTTTACGTCACTTGATATTCTCCATAAACCTAAATGTTACGGTACATTTTATGAGTAATAAGGCTCTTGTTTATAGGGCTGCCTACATTAAGGCTGAACCAAAATAATTAAAGCATATTTCCTCATATGATCATTGTGAAAAAAGCACCCCATTTTTGATTAATTAAAATAGTAATCGAATATAAAATGTTTTTATCGTGTTCAAACCAAAAGCAGAATTTTCTTTAAAAAACACCAGTGAAATTATATATTAGCCAAAGAATAGGAACAAAAATTAATATAAAAATGTTATTCCCTATAAAATACATTTTTATATTTACCAAATATTATGAAAAAGTGTATGGTTATACAAAATAGGCAGTTAAGCTATCACAACTGTATCTTTTTGTATTTTTTTCGTATTTTTTAAAAATATTAACCGATTCCAAACCAATTAACTTTGTTTTTGCTAAAACTATTATGCCAATATAATAAAAAGTCATCTTATGTTCTGGATAAATTTAATTTATAGCGATAAAACATTATATTACAATTACAATAGAGCCACACACACATTATATATATATATATATATATATACTACTTACACAATAGATGAAAATGTGTTCTTTAATTTTTTAGTAAGCAATGTCATATCAGATAGAAGTTCTGTTCGAACTGTAATTTATCTATGATTCATATATATAGTAACTGAGTCGGGAAGAATTGAGATTGATGTATACAAAGGATAGCCTTCGATTCGCAGTGGGAATTACAGTAAGTAATTGGCATTTGTTTATAAACAAGTTCAAAAAGTGTGGACCACGATGGTAGGCTCTATTAGTATCTTCTTTCCTAAAATTGGTAAGTAATTGTATACAAGCCATTTTATTATATAAAGTAAAGAGAAAAGTTTTTACTCTCTGTTGCATTGTCTCTACTGTATTATGCACGTAACCCTTAAGAAGCAACATGTTCGCCTCTTACGGAATGACCGCGCAAATATTTTCTTTGAACTGACAATCAACAGTGCACCACTAACAAATATTAGGTCGATTCGATAAACTTTTTAAGCAAAAGCCAGTAACAAATATCAGGTGTGTAATATCACAGGGCAATACTTTTTTCTTCTTCTTCTTCGTTCCAGGCATTAGGCATTCTGCCTGTTTCTCTTCACAGAGGGGGCCCTAGCTTGTTTCTCTTTTGTTTTCTATTCTAATTTATCATTACATTTTATTCTTCTGATTTCTTCATTTGGGTATATGATTTAATTTTATAAAGGATTTAATGTTTCTTAGAAAGTTCATTTCAAAACTCTTTATAGTGCTTATATTTGCTTTGTAGGAGCCCGTTTTTCATATAAGGCGGAAATCGGCATTGTTTTATAGAATTTAATTCTATATAAACAATTTAATTTTTCAAAATGTCATATATAGTGTCATATTATTGAAAATGTTCTACTTTCTATAAATATCTATATTTATTTCGCAGTCCAGATATATAAAGTAAGAGACTTGTGTTAATGGATAATTAGCTAATATAATTTTATAGCGTTTCATATTTTTCCCTTTCTTTTGTCTTTTCTCTGGATATTTTGAAATTATATTCTTTATTTGATTTAATCGAGGTATGGAGCGCTACACGTCATCTTCATTTTCGTGTATTATCACTACATCGAAAGAATATTAAACACTTGATGGGAATTTATCTTAATGTCCACACTAAAATATTGATTCCATTTTTGGAAAAGGCCATCAATATAAATGTTAAAAAGTGTGGGCGATAGAGAGCGTTCTCCCCTTACCCCTTAATTAATTACAATAATTCATTTTTGCATTTTCTGTATTAATTACAATATTAAATTTATAATATATTTTTGCATCATTTATATAAAATGATGATGTTCTTGTTATAGTCATTATTGACAATTATTTAGTACTTTGAACCTTATGGAGAGCTTTTTCAAAGTCTGTAAAAGCAGCATGACTATCCAAATCAAATTCTCTTTCCTTTCCAAATATCTGCTGTAAGGTAAAAAGATCAATCATTGATCTTTCGGAGCGAAATTCACTTTGTTCTTCACTAATCAATGATTCTGTTATTATTTTGATACGTTTGTTTATTATCCTACCATATACGAGTTTATACATTGAATTCAATAAGCTGATATCTCTGTAATTCTTAGCATATTTGATGTTACCATTTTTTAAGTTCAATATAAGCCGGACTGACTTCCATTCTTCTGTTAATTGCCTTCATTGTCAGAAGATAATGGTAAGCTGGAAAAGTCTAAGATGTGGAATTAAATCTCCAAACTTTAATAATTATGACATGAGCACAAGTTAGTTATCTATTCTTTGTTTCTTTTAAATTGTCATTTAACTTCTGTAATGTTATGAAATTTATACACTATTTTTCATTTTCTACTTAATTTATTCGTTAATGCTGATTTTCAATTTGATATCATAGTTCTTTATAATGTTCAATCCGTTTTTATTTACTTATATTTAATTTGATACTTTTTTGTTTTAAATGTTTTAGCATTTTAAACACGAATTTTGTCTTACATGTATGTCATTCTGCATTTGACTGATAAATTTATCCCATGATTTGGAAATGAAGAATCAGATTAGAAAAATTCGGGCCACGGCCGGGACATATAAAATAAAACGAAATAGAGGCAAATTCGAACCACGGATTTTCACCTGAACTCTTACCAACTGAACTACTGTGTTCTCCTCCAAGCACCACTACCTCCCTCATCTGAGGGTTAGTGGTGCATTTTTGGCAATGAGCACGTCCTCCACATGACGTGACAGAGATTCCATTAGGTTAATACCCTAGGATATCCACAGGGATATGACACCACATATCATGTATGTAAAACCTTAACAAGCCAACCGAGGTCGAAGGGTCACTTCCACAAGTTTTATGGGATTAAGCTTAGCTTAAGGATAGCTGGGGCGAATCCACATGGTACATCTAGCTGGAATGTTCCTCCAGCCAGTAAACATAATACGTTGTTGATGACACCACATATTTTCGTTCTGGGTGTGAACAGAAGTCTTGCATTAAGATTGACATATTCCCCTAACACCTCACAGTCCACAGTACACAGAGGGTTTCCTACATGCCAACAGAAGCAATTCCACACCTTCATCCTGTACAGCACTTAACCTTGCAGGAAGAGCTCAACTCACTGGACCAACACATTCCATACCAATCCTTAACGACTCTGGACAGTATGCTTCTTTAGGAATGTAAAGCTTTATACGCTTGTCGAGTAAATAGATGCTTTGGTGCGAGCTCTCAGGACACTGAGCGCCAATGGTACTTCTGACATTACTGGAAATACTTCGCGTCGGACATCCGAACCTCTCTTTCCCTTGAGTAGTCGTACGAATGGGTTGAACTAAGCGCGACTGACGGGAAATTGAATATGCTGTGTCTCTCCGTGATGGAACAGCGGTGAACCACCAAAAGAGCTCGAGCTACTCACCTGCAGAGTTGAGGAGGCTGATGATAGATACCAAAATTGAAACTCGGAGGTGGGCTGAATTATTTGTCACGGATAAGTATAGCGCATCTGCTTCCGCCCTCCGAGGAATCGGGTTCATTGGTTGCGGTTGTCCGCAATTGTCCTCACACAAGAATCGGAAGGGAGTTGGTTTAAAGCAATAAGGTACCGTTCTAATGGAAACCAAATTTTAAGCAGAGAGGATTAGTCATGTACCTGGATTGGTTATATTATTATTATTATGCATCCGGCGTTTTATTAACTCTGTAATTTCCGGGCAGTGATGGTGCGTTCAGCTTATATGAGTCATTATGTTCCATGCTCCCTGTAGTATGTCGCCTCCCATACTGCTTTGCAATTCTCGCTCCTGGAAATCGTTGTCCCCTTTTCTTGTCACGATCTGTAGATACATCTTCACTACTCTGGAAGTTATTGACTCGGTCACACGTATGCCCTTTTGTAAAGGTGTTACATTCTTATTACCTCACATTCCTGCTCAAATTGTTTTAATGAAAGTTAGTCTCATGTTTACGCACACCACGTTGCATGTAAATAAGCTATTTACGTAATAAACTGAGCACTGGAAGCAGTTCGTTGCAATATGGAGGGATGGGAGTTTTGTATGTTTTTCATGATTCCTTTAGGAGCAATTAAAATAATGATACAGATGTAGCAAACTACTGCTTGGGCTTGAAATTTTGATGTTTTTTTTTTTTTACTTATATAAACTGCTTATATTATACATATGAAAGTATGTCCTTGAGGACTATAAATAGGGCTATGTCTTGAAATATCTAATTAGTTTTATGTAAAGAATGACTTAATTATATGCATTGCTCATGTATTTCAGTACACTTAATTCTGGGCCATTTGAAAAAAAGAAAGACACAAAAAAGAGATAGTCGCTGATGACCGAGCTGTTAAAAGTGTGTAACATTGAAAGCTGATGAAGTTCGAAGTCTATCATTGCATAATGTCTTATATTATTTATTTCTGCAAGTAAAAATAATGTTTATTACACAATTAATAATATAGATTCCAAATAAAACGACTTGTTTGGAATTTAAGTAATTTATGATCGCACACAAACACACACATATAACGAATTAAATTAATTTTATTTTTCAAAATAAATAGGATATTAATAATTAAATTAAATGAAATAAAGGCAATTTATATTTTATTTTGCACTTTATAACATGTATTAATATGGCATTTATTAAAAAAAAGACAATAATTCATTTACAGTTTTTATTTGAATATAAATGTCTTAAAAATAAAATTAGATTGTGTTTTAAAACTTATAACATTCCCATATATTACATTAATTTTACTTGACAATCTAACGAATAAAACATTTAAGTTTAAGGAGGATTCGAACCTGTGCGGTTGTACATACGCGTTTTTGACCGCTCATTTCTCAGAGTAGTCAGAGCTTTCCTGCTTATGGTATAACTTGAGCATTGTATTGTGAACCCAGCTTCAGCGAATGCTTCCGATGTTTTACTAATCCGATATGGTTTGTGACTGTTTTGCTCATTTGTTTTTGTCTAAGGTTGTATATGTGTTAATTACGGTAGTGTAAAACCGACATATATTATTGTCTACAGCCGCCTTCTTAAGATCTTATTTCAGAAGCTACGCAAGCTTTAGAAATGATTTACATTCTTTCATTTTTAAGAGTTCATTTCTGTAAGACAAGAGTTTTCTCACATAAGCACGGAAGGTTCCATATTTCTTCCTTGGACCAGTTTCGAAAGCCAATCTCTCCACTTTTATTTTTCTCTGCAATATCAAGCGTTTGGTTTCTCTCCTCCCTCCCTTCTTTTGCGACTTCAGAAGCGGAAACATTCCCTCAAGAAGTGCGTGGGAAAGAAGAAGACTTACAAGCTAGGAGGATGACGAATCTTGAAGGAATAACTCCTCCTATTCAAAGATATTTTTCATGTTCCCTTTATTCTTTTCTTTGCTCTTCTTTGGAAGCAAAAAGCATGATAAAATAGCACAAACCACTCATATCACGGGGAATTGGAAATTTCCAAGAACCTCTTAAGTTTATAAACGACGAACAAAGAGTAAGTAATGGTAATATTTGCGACAGAAGGCTCCTGTAGGTGAATCTGACGTCAGAAATGCATTTTTCTTTTTTCTCAAAAACCATTTGACTTGTAACATTCTTCACAAGAGCTAAAAGAACGAGGACCTTCAAGCTGAGGGGATTTAAAAACTGTTGACAACACTTCAGAACAAAAATATTTCTCTGCACTTTTTTCCTGGCTAAGTTATGCAAAACAACAAACAACTTAGATTTTAAATGTTATCGCGGAAATAATTATTTTGCGAAATGGAGTGTAAGAATTTTAATAAATGTATTTTCTTGCATTTTTAATGCCAATACAGTTAAACTGATAATTTCAGAAAAGATCTAAAATTATCGTTAAGAATGTGTGGCGAAGAATATTTAGATATCCGTGGTTGCAATAATATTCTTTACTTACATAATGGCGCGTTGAATAAATAATTAGTACATTAATTCATCTGTGTTTTGCCAAATATCATTTGGTTATAGCATCCATAAACGGATCGTTTATTAATAATTTGTCATGATAATATTATATCTAGTCCCTTTACATAGTAATAAACAGAATAGAAAAAAGTCATGATTATTAAATATTAGTGAGTTTTAAGTACTGGAACACAAGATGAAATAGTGGTCATGGTTCTGCAAGAGTTAAAGGCAGATTATAACGTTGTACCCCTAGAAAAAATCCATTTACTCCAATTGAATAGTTACTTTAAGCATTACTATTCAATGCTGAAAATTTCTAAGTTATACAGGATGTTAATGAACTATACCACAATAATTTCAGAGCTTAAAGAGATTTTAAGACAAAGCTATTTTATCTATGGCCTGTTTGGTCAAGATTCAAAGCTATGGCTTAAGTTTTTAAAGGTCAGCAGGCTACTGAATGATGAAGCTTCCATTCGAAATGATATCACACAAAACGAACGAAAGTGGAGCATGTCTCTTTGACGCAGTCGGCGTGATACTGGCGTCATTTAAAAGCAAATAAAACAATAAAAATAAAAACCTACGACCGTCTGTTGCCTTATTCATTAGGCCACACAATCATATGGATAGCTGCCTTTATACCAGACCGGCACACAATTTCCATTCTCGGAGCAGACTCACTAACAGCAAATTTGCTTTGGAACGCTCGCCAGTTGTACAGAAAAGATAGGGGAAGGAGGGGTTAGGGGCATTTACAGATAAACTGAAAAGGTGTACAGGCTCTAATTATATGTACAGACGGAATTAATTTTTAACACAATTAAAGATATTAATTTTACTTGCGCAAATGCAACGTTTTTGCAACAATAAATTCACGGAGAAGAAATAATTTGAAATATAATTAAAAATATTAAAATCAATACTTCATATCCTGGCTTGTATCTTTCCTTGTAAATGTGATTTTGTGTGTTTGAAATTGAATATACTTTTTGAAAATATACGTGTTACATTGAAAAACAAAATATAAAGCGTTGATCGAATGATATTTTATCTTACTGTATCTAAATTTTTATTAATTAACATAATGTGTATATACAGATATTATATATCACCCTTTGATAGGTCGATTCTGGTGGTGTAGTGGTAACCATACTTGCCTCCTAAACACAAGATCGCATGTTCAAACCCGGCCAGGATCGATGAATTTTTTCGGGCATAAAAATCCTAAGTATGGCTTCCTTCAGAAGGGAAGTAAAGCCGTGGGTCCCGTGTCGTACATTTAAGGCACGAAAAAGAGGCCTGAAAGAAGAGGCCTCTGAGCAAAATTTGTCGGCCGTTTAACGCCCTGAATTGAATGGGACGCTGATGACCTGAGATGTTAAAGAGCGTCCATAAATAAATCAATAAAAAAAAACTTTGAAAAAGTGATTTCGTGTTCTTTGCAGCAGAAACAGGAAGTACAGGTCTCAACGAAATATCAGTCAAGGTCACTTAATGCCTTCTCTTACTAAAATTCATAATGGAGGATATGCGATTCAAAAAGAAATAGAGCTCTGACTGGCTCCGCCTTGCTATTTAGACAACTTCTCTGCCTTGCCTTCGTGGAGTGCAGTATATATTCCGAGAGGTATAGGTAGTTAGTCAATTGTGACTAACATACTAGTATGCAGCCAGGTACATTTAAAAGTGTTCTTGTCAAATGCTGTCGTTCTTAAGTCTTTTTGTGAGGCGGTGCGACCAAAAATAGACTAATTTGTGGCAAGGAAAGCATTGGTTCTCCATCACCACAATGCCGCAGCACACCGGTGCTTCCAGATGTGAGCAAATTCCCCGCAAGAAATAACATACCAATCATTCTACGTTCTTCATTCTACGTACTCTCCAGCTCTCGCTCCAGCTGATTACTGCCTGATCCCGAGAGTCAGCAACTTGTTCAGGGGCGTGGATATTTGCTTCCAGCCGAAGAGGTGAAGATGCGTGCAACGCGCACCGTACGGAAAGTGACAAAAATGAACTGCAGGACTATTACGAAAAGAGGTACGGTGTCAGTTGAACCAAACAGGGCTATCTTTTTCACAGCCAGCTATGCAATCGTGGATACTACTGCTGAGAGATAGATTTGTAAGTAAACCTTATCCCGGCTGGCAATGTTTTAAAATGTTCTAACAGTATTAAATCTTTGTAGGTTGATAATCACAC
Organism: Metallyticus violacea; assembly: GCA_030762175.1. Lineage (NCBI taxonomy): Eukaryota > Metazoa > Arthropoda > Insecta > Mantodea > Metallyticidae > Metallyticus > Metallyticus violacea. Next base: position 52,976,457 of record CM060833.1, on the reverse strand, counting down.
TCTGTATATAGTATAGTTTCGACTGTTATTGAGAAAACCATTATCAGATCTTGAAACATTTTCACTGTTTTAATTTATTGAAACCTAAAATTAAATTCCTTTTGCATTCCTTTTGGATAACTTCGTCAGTTTTCGACTGGAAGCTCACACGTCATTCATTATAGCAATATGAGCTGGCCCCTAAGTTAACCAGAGGCCCCACCCTATCTCTCACCACAATGATCTCTCACCACAATGATACCACTCCTGCTCTCTCGACACAGCTGAGGGTGTTGTGGGTGCCTGCTCTAGTACATAACTCATTAAATCAGTTTACCATAGTTTAGTGTTACATTCTCATATGATACTCCCAGATTTTAAGAGATTTTTATAACACTGATATGAGGTATTGAAAATTGGATTTTTTTTTTTTTTTCACGAAGCAGGTTTGAAGACATTAAAAGACATTTTCACTAATGTTACCAACGTAGCAGCATCTAATTTCAATTTCTTTATTTGTTTATTTGTTTTATTTACAGACTCTGTTTAACATCTCAGGTCATCAGTATCCCATTCAATTCAAGGCATGAAATGGCCGATAAATTTTGCACAGAAGCCTCTTCTTTCAGGCTTGAGGTTCTTCTACATGCCCTAAATGTACGACACGGGACCCACGGCTTAACTTTCCTTCCGAAGGAAGCCATACTTAGGATTTTTACGTCCGAAAAAAATCCATCGATCCTGGCTGGGATGGAATCCGTGATCCAATTTTTTAGCACCTTATAGCGTTTGATATGAGGAGAATTCAAAAAGTCATTATATGCACTACGCAAAAAGATCGGCGCTTGCGCAGAGCAGAATTCGTGTTCAGATCTTCCTATAGAACCACTTTCGTTGTAGTAGAGATAAAAGATACACTGTAGCGCGTACAAAATGACGTATCAACTGGAAACATACTCCAATATTGAAGTACGAGGAACAGTATGATTTTTATGAGCAAAATGATTCGTACTCTGGCCGCTGTCTCCGGCTTTGATGTTTCCCGTGACCGATGGAAGCTGTGTTGCCAGTTCTGTGTCACTACTGCATCACTTATAAGAGCCGATTTTTTTCTTATTTGATTCAGACAATCCATAAGTATGTTGATGTAAGAATAACAATAGCAATAAATATAAGAACTATAACAAGAATAATGACACTGTACATCACTTAGGCAAATCATACGTTCATTTTTTCAATACACGTGATAATTCTGCTGATAAATATACCATCCATGGGATATGCGATAAATTGACAACAGATATCCACTCTGCGTTGGGCCTGTTTGTATGTCAACCTACGATTTTTGAATGATTGTTAAGTGTTTCAGTGTGGCGATGTATGGTACATTTTAATGCACTAACTTCTTCGGGCAGTCTACTAGTAATTTTTGCGAATTTTCTCCCAAAACTTTACTCGTATTCTCAATATTCCATTCCTTAGATCTTTCAGGTCGTGATAAACCTTTAGTGTTTTCTTCTTCTTTATTGAAACGGTAGAACCAGCGCTCATTATGACACCTTTGCCCTCCACTTCAAATTTTCGAGCTGTGGTAACAGGTTTATAATCTTGTTTTCAGTAGTGCTTTAGAATAACTCTTATCTCAAACTTTGTTACCTTGTGTATTAACATCTAACAATTGGTATATGCTTACAATATATACAATAATAACTATGACATTCTGTAAATATCATTACCAAACAAAAGAACGCCATTATAAGCTTACAAAATGCCTAACTTAAAAACTGACATTTCTTAGAAAACAACCTAATATTTAAATAGTTGTGAAAGAGATGTCTCTAACTTATAGTTAGATAAAAATAAAGGATAAACATTTGTAAATGCTACAATGGAGAGATAATTGAAGTTGAGAACAAAAAGAGAAACCCAAGAATCTGTGTTTGAAGAAGGAAACGTATTAGAAGAATTAGAAAATTTATTAACATACATGAAAAACAGAAGTGCGAGAGTTAAAGGTGAAATAAATACAGAGATTTTTAAAAATGGAGGGTGTTTACTGAATGATCGAATTCTAAATCTGAAATATGCTGGAAAAACTTTGAACTACGAACTTTGTTGTCTAAAATCCCAAATATTTTATATTTTTAAAATGGTATTCGAAAAAGTATATTATGGAAGGGATCAGTTTCCATATTTATTATTATTTTTTATTGGTTTATTTATGGACGCTCTGTAACATCTCAGGTCATCAGCGTCCCATTCAACTCAGGGCGTGAAACGGCCCACTAATTTTGCTCACAGGCCTCTTTTTTCAAGCTTGAGGTTCTTTATCGTGCCGTAAATGTACGACACAGGACCCACGGTTTTACTTCCCTTCCGAAGGAAGCCATACTTAGGATTTTTACGCCCCGAAAAAATCCATCGATCCTGGCCGGGTGCGATCTTGGATTTAGGAGGCAAGTATGGTAACCACTACACCAACAGGACCGACATCAGTTTCCATAATAAGATTATAAGTTTTATGTGAAATTTACGTCATAAGTTTCAATAATGGGAGAGTGAAGTTATTTTAGACTTTTTCAATCTTGTACTGATACTCATTTTGCAATAAAATAAATTGTTGAAAAACGCAGCTAATTAATTGTGGAATCTGTTTATGCAACAAAATAAATTGTTGAAAAACGAAGATAATCGACCTGGAACCTATTTGGGTTATGTTGTTTACGAAAAGGCCTTTGATGTAGTGAATATGTAAAGTATCATATAATAGTCGTGCTAATCATTTAATAAATGCATTATAAGTATATGTATATATTGAAACACAATAATTGATATTAAACCGGTGCTTACAGAATAAAATAATATTGTAGGATAACTTATTGTTTAACTGAAGATAATGTTATTTTGCTAGTTTTGCGCCCTTTAAACCATAATCAATCAATTAAGACTGTTGTATTTTCACCTCTTGCTGATACGTTGTTACCAATCTTTTATTAATGTTGACCATATTACCCTTGTTATTTGTTATAGGGTGTTATTGTTACAATTTTAGACCGTTATAAGACTGTTTTGTTTTGAACTGTTGCCACGGTGTTTTAATACAGGTCTTTGTTGTTGACCATATTGGCCTTGTTCTTTGTTATGGGTTTTTTATGTTACCTTTATAGACCATTATAAGACTGTTGTGTTTTTCAGCTCTGCAGCCTTGTTTTTAGTAAGAGTCTTCTTTGTTTTTGATCATTTTACCCTTGTTATTTGTTTTGGGGTTTTTATTGCTTAATGTGCTGAATGCCCTTTTCCACTTTGGATTTGGGTGTAGCCATTCTATTCTCGGATAAGTTTTTAGTGTGTTTGGGCGCTAATGACCTAAGTAGTTTTGCGCCCTTTAAACCATAATCAAGCAATCAATCAATCAATCAATGTTATTTTGCAAATTATGCGGTTTGAATAAAATGAAGAAGAATTATAGCAATTCATTTATAATTTACAGAATAAGTGAGAAATGTTACTTCAAATTTTCAGTTAAAATTTATTGTTTGGGAAAGTACGAGAGTTGATCTAAAACTTTTCGGCCTGGCCAAGATAACACAAGATTTAAGAGATTTTTATTTGTAAATCAATACATTTAGTCCAACTACTTTCCAAGTTTTTAATATCCTTAATAAAAGTAGATTTGTTCAACTGTGAAGAAAAAGCGTCTCTCTCTCAGCTTCAACCTTATCATTTGACGTGAATCTTCGTCCACCAAGCCATTTTTTTTCATGTTTGGGAGCCAAATCCGGGAATATAGCAAATGTGGAAGCACTTGTAAGGAAGATCATGAAGTTTTTCCCAAACGTGTGTGAAGGTGCATTGTCATGATGAAAGAGAAACTTTCTTTTCGCAATGTATGGACGTTTAACCTGAATGTCATACTTCAATTGGCCTAATAGTGAAGCGTAATGCTCCCCGGTGATGGTTTTGCTCTTTTGGAGGTAGTCTACGAACACCAACCTTAGGAATCTCAGAAAACCGCAGCCATGATTTTTCCTGAAGATGGAACCGTTTTTACTTTGATTGGTGAACTTTCTTGAATGGGTGTACGACTGCACTTAAATTCAGTAGGCCATTTTTTAACCGTCGAAAACGAAGGGGAAACTCTTCAATGTGGAATCTAACTCCCTTTGTATTTCTGTTGCGGTTGAATCCTTCAAAACGAAGTACTTTATCTATTTTGTAGAAAATATTAACACTAGTTATTTACGATCGTCAGAAACATCGACTACCCTTGCGTCTGAAACTTTACAGCGCACCATCTAAAGGATGATGTTTAAATACATTATAGTAACTTCGCCATCTTCACACATCTCTTAGTCAGGCCGATAACTTTTAAAACAGCCCTAGAGTTATTATAATAACAAATATTTTAATTATTTAGATTGGAAAACCACTTATAAATATAAACGTGAAAGTAGAGACAAATTTCCGTTTTTTCTGCAAATGTGATAAATAGAACAATGAAAAGAAAAACTAGGAGAGATACTGAAATAAATAAAATGTAACAAGTAATACAAATACCCATTCTTTCATAACAATTTAGTCATGGAGCGGGATCCATAGTGACTTTAAAATTTTCCAATCTACTTCAGAGAGTGAAAGACTTTACTTTATTAGATAAAATAATAATGAAATTTTTGGAAAAGGAATGAAATGTAACTGCATTGAAAGTAAGGATTTTCATGAGCATTTGAGGATAATGATAACATTGATTGGATTCAATGTTAAGTCTAATCCTTGAAATGGAGAACAAGTATATACAAAACACTGCTAAAGCATAAAGGCTTGTTGCTGCTCGATTGGAGCATTTATTTATATGCTGAAAAAGTTAGTCTCTCGGAACTGTGGTCCTGTTAGGCCGTTCTTCATATCTACTCTGCTATATTGCTTTTAATTAACTCATTTTAGTTTAATTGCAAATAATTTGGTCGGTCTCGGTTTAGCCTGTTATAAGCATGAAAGATGAAGTAAATAAATCTGCCGAAACTCAAATGGACCAGAGCTAGAACATTAGCATATTCTAACAATTTCATCTGGAAGGAAAACTGTTACTGTTTTTATTGTCTATAACTCATTTCTTCCTGTCCTTCTTTTACTTCTTTGCTTGTTTAACAACCTCCAGCGTGGCGACAGCCTGGACTGAGATATGCCGCATTTTGAATAAGGCGTCCATCAGAAGCTACTCGCATAATTTGAATTCCTTGAGCGCTTCGGTAAAATGCGTCTTCATCAGTTAGAGTGAAAGAGGAAGACGTGCGCAGTGACACACTTCCATCAATGTCCAAATCTTGTTACCGTCCTCTTTCTCCAGAGGAGTGAGACTGTAGAGACAGGAAGACGTCGGCAGCGATCAGGAACCAACTGCCCATCAGCTTTCTCTCCATTCTCCTTTTGCTCATAGCAAGTGCACATCTATGAAGCTAGTGCAGAGATGGGACAATAATAATAAGAAGTTTTCTCCCGGATAGCCAGAACTTCTATACAATATTTCCTAATAAGATAAAAGCATCTCTGAGTGCGCTATCACCTAACTTTTATATGAATCCAAATAAAAAGAAATTACTCCTGCTTTTGAAGTTTCCTATGCGAAATTATATTTTATTGAACTGTTATTATTATTATTATTATTATTATTATATAATATTACAATAAAAAGGGTACCAGTAGTGTACATAACATTCTACCGTGAATAAATTCCCGAAAATGTTGCAATTTATATACGACCTGAAAGGAAACCTAACACATTCCTTATCATGATTTAGGTACGATATAAAAATTGTATAATGCATTTATGTTAACATATAATTGTAGTTTAATGAAACTGTTTCAAAATATGTTTAAATATTATGCGATAGCCTAGAGCTACCTTTTTATGATCCTATTTTAGTATTAGATTAATCATTAAATGCACCTAAAAAGAAATTTGTAAAATTCACTCATCAATACCAAAACGCTAAGAATGAAAACTGGCAACATTGTAGTCAAAAGTACTTGATCAAAACAATACACATACTATAAAAATTTACGCATAATTCTCTTCTTCAATTTCTTTTTCTTGTTTACGAGCTTTCTGTTGTAAATTATCATTTTGATCTGCACAATTTAAAGTAAAGCAAATATAATTTGTGACTTACGTAATTTAATTTAAAGTAAACAATGTAGTAAAAGATCATTTTGTTATTTTATTTCTTTTAATTTCTATTTTCAATGAATAGGTCATCTATGTAATCGTTAGGTAGGTTATAGGTACCTACATCAGTTATTTGTAAATGAAATTTAGTAAATCAATGAATTTTTATGTAAAATGACAATCTATAAGAAATTAATTGTTTATTTATTTCAGTTTATTATTTACCCAATATTTAAAAGAGTAAATAAAAATGTTTACTCCTCTGTTTCTTTCCATGGCGTGAAATTCAAGAGTAAATCTGGTATGTTACAACAATATTTTCCCAAAAATGTGGAATTGTCTCAGTAAAATTAGTTATATTAAGAAAATTAAGCATTTTAAGTATTTTATTTATAAAGTTTACTGGTAATAATGAGATTTATCTGTGTGAATATACAGATTAGCTTTCCTTTCGCCTTTTTCAATTATTGAAACAAATACACTACTATTAAATTTGCAACATATTGTACCTGGTCATAACAGCCACTCGTAAAGGATCTCTGCCTTTTCGTTCCGTTGTTTGACAGGGCCGTTGAGATTCTTCACGTCTGTGTATTCGTCCTACCTCGATTTACTGATCTTATATTTATTTCGCTTTGAACACATTTCGTCTCAACAGAGCACCAATTTCTCGGAATAACATTCCGCACTCTCATTCCATACTTGCCTTCCAAATCCAAGATAGCGGATTCGATCCCAGCCAGGATCGACGGATTTTTCCGGGCATAAAATTACCAAGTATGACTTCCTTCGGAAGGAAAGTTAAAGCCCTGGGTCCCATGTCATACATTTACGGAACAAAAAAAAAAAAAAAAGCTCAAGCCTGAAGGAAGAGGTCTCTGAGCAAAATTTGTCGATCGTTTCACGCCCTGAATGGAATGGGATGCTGATGCCCCGAGATGTTAAAGAGCGTCCATAAATAAACCAAATCACAAAAAAAGCACTCTCAGTATGCTACAATTCTCCCTTGATCAAATTCAGACACCTGCTGATATTGCTGTCGTATTTTTGAAGTGTCATACTTGTTCCTTCTGAGAAAATGTGGAATTGGTTTGTGTCTGTTATGGGCGTTGCCATTTTAATGCCAACAGTGTATTATCGAGAATTACGAAGAGATGTGTTTCATGTTAAGGTCTACAACTTTTCAAACAACTCAAGTGCTTTCATTTCAAAACTTGCCAGCCTGAATAACAACTTACCTATTTAAAGTATATTTCATTTACACAAAATATGCAAACATTTAAGCGGATCTAAAACCAACATTGATTTCATTTTAATTTTCATCCTTACTCCAGCCATCCCTACTTTTGATATTTCAAATGGCACCGCTACCTTAAGATTTTTAAATTTTAAAGAGAATTAAAATGTTGTTATATATTTTGTTTTCTATTGTTGTATAAATCTAAATTGTTACTATTGTTTTAATTTGGACAGAATAAATAACTACTCAGTTAGTTAGTTGTAGAATAAAAACCTAATCGTTCACATTCAGCCATGTCCTATAGGATATACATCATTTAAAAAAAAACCTATTAAAAACAACTATTACCTTAACCGCTCAATTGTTTTTGTAGATCTTATCCTGATGAAAGTACTGTTGTCAGATAAAGAGATTCCTTTAAACTGTCCGGAACTTTAAATCATCGCGACTGCGTCCATTGGTCACAAGAGAACCACAGTTTCACTGCTGTACAGCTGGAGATGGCATGTTTGCTTTCCAATGCACCGTTACCGGTGATTTCTACAAGGAAATGTAGGAGAACATTGTCATTCTATAGATCAAATACGAATGTGATATTTCCTTCCAGCAGGAAACCGAGCCACAACACCTACTTGATCTAGAGTGCCCAACAAGTGTATAGATAGGAGCAGATCACCGGTTCTGAGGGAATTTCTCTTTGAGGGATCATCTAGGACTTTGTGTTCTCTCAAAAGCGACTTTTTATTGGCAAAATGGAACAGTAAATCATTGACATTCTATGCGATTTACAGGTACAAAGTATTCCTCCATTGGGTTTTGGAGAGACTATGTTAACAATTTTAACATCACGTGACTGACTATTAATGGTGTCTCTTATACTTATGTATTTCTGTTTACCATTATGTGGTATTAATGAAATTCTTTCAACTGATCGCATACATATAGATTCTCTTGTTTTTTTAATAATGTTGATTAATGCTAATTTAAAAAAGTAATTAAAATAATATAATGCTTCATTAATTCTACAGAGGTTACTGAATATTATAAGTTTCAAATAACTATGTTACATTCAATTTAGAGGCCGATAACTGCTTCATTGTATGGACCCCAAGGATCATCTGGAGACTGGAGTCAGATTGATATGTTGTGCTCCTGGCTGAAGGAGTGCACAGCAAAGTTAAGCGCCACCAGCATACATGCCAAAGCGATAATGATTATGTCATTACCTCACCACGAGTTCTTCCTCAGGGACTGAGAGAGGTGTTTTGAGGAAAATTCTTACATTCGTAATTGTTTAATGTATTATAGCATGCGTTCACTTCACAGCAATCTCACAGTTTCTGGTGATATCGAAACCCAGGAAGCCCGAAGACATACTCTAAAGTTTATCGAGAAAGTTGAAATCAAATATACGTCATAACAGCGTAACTGTGTCCATATGTCAAAGTGCCTATCTGCATTCAAGTGCCCGTAAAGACCTGCGTCTCTCTGTGGGTTTAAGTGCCTAAAAACTCCTACTGTTTGTCTGTCTGTTCAAGTTCCCACAATCCTCGAAGGTTGGTGAAATGGGTATTTATGAACTCCGCCATGTTAGCGCGCTAGCGATACTTTTAAAACGTCAATAACTCGAGCAAAAATTGGCTGGTTGAGAACTGCATTACTATATGTGGCTCGAAAAAGTCCACACTAGAAATTTCTAGTTGCTTTCCGGTTCAAGAACATCTCTGCATTTTAATTGGCAAGCGACTCTTCCCTTATCCGAGTAAATTTCTTCCGAAAATTCTGCCGGTTTCTTCACATCTAGTTTCTAATCTATCATATAAAGATATAGATTTATACTTTAATCAAATATAGTCATATCTGCATAAGATTTCAACTTACTTCAAATAATAAATGCATTCTGTACGGTCGTTACATTAGACGAAACATGTCTTACTATTAAATAAAAATGTTTCATGCCACATTTTACTAGCAGTCATGAGAACCTTGCTAATGTTTGCTTTTTCTTTCGTTCACAATCAATCTTTCGACACTGTATGATATTTTATATTAAAGTCAGTTCTTCGTTAACTGCTCTTTACATGCAGGCCTGTTGTGTCAGAATTTTATAATAATGCTAATAGCTTTAAATAGCTCTGAGTTCCTATTAATTTTAAAGTAATGACAGTACAAATTAAGCGTTTTATTCTAGCAGGTGAAGCTTTTATGTTTCATATTTATTGTTCCTTAATCACATCGCTTGTGTTTCATGTGTTGCCTGATTGAAGCTGCACATTGGTGACAAATGTTTAAATTGCTTTAGATACATGCAGCAAACTTCATCATTATTCAGCATTTGTCTGATTTATTTTTGCAAGGCCTATTAGCATTGTCCTATTAAAATGCAACGATTAGTTTCGACAATTCAATTAAAAATTAACCATTTTCATAAGAGCTTATTGAGTAAATTAATTTATATACGCAATTACACATGGTTACCCACCCTGTTGAGTTTGGATAGTGTTCATACGAACTTTTAAGTATCTATTGCCAATATGTAATTAATATTGATAAACAAATACTGGCTATGCGATATAAACAGGCTGAAACTTTATAATCGCCTATTTTGCAATGCTATAGGTCTTGACCCATAACTGTAGTTATCTTATTTGCTAAAACTCAGCGACCAGAAGCAAATGTCGCGCTAGTGGTCGATACGTGTATAGCTCACGCGACAACGCTGTTTAAGGATAGTAGAAAATCAAAAGTTCATGCCCAGAGTTCTAAACAAGGAAAACAGACGAGGGTATGCTTAAAGCGCTGTTGCTAGTTTTTAGTCACGCAGTGACGTAATATTCTCAGTAATTTTTCAAAGCTTTGATGACACTCGCTGTGATACTGAAACTGACATTATTAAAAGAAAATACGTTCTCTCTGCTGTCACTTATTTGGGGGATAATTTGAGGATAATGCTCTGGCGTTATCCTATCTTCGTTGGCGAACCGCAATCTAATTCAGTCCCTCACCGCATAATATCAGCGTTGACGGGATAGCTGATACCAATCAAATTCGGTAGCAATTGCGTTAGCGAAACTTTGATACGGGTCCACAAAATGAGCCAGAACGGGGTCAAATTACATTCATTCTCCTTGTTATATCGAACTGGGGGTAGATAAAACTAGATGCGACACGACAATCAATATTTTAAAACTTTCAATACTGAAAAGGTTTGGTATTTATTTTGCGTGTTTATGAACGTTAATTTTGTAATATGACACACACAGTAATTTTTTCTTGACTAAAACGCCACTATAATCGTTTAAAAATGCGCAAGTGACAAACAGTATATAACATTCATTTTATTTTTGAATGACAGTAAAGACTGCTAAATAATACCAACTTAATAATTATAACTGTTTCATTCCCAGAATGCTTATGGATGCTGTTTTAATGTTATTCAGCGCCCGTTTTAACTACTATGGCATCACAAGTGGTAAACACTGATGATAAATTGGGAACATATTTTTATATTTTTAAAGGAAGGTAGCGTTCCAGGCTTAAGTTTAGGGTAGCTTCCCGGCATTTATCGTTCATAAGGACTGAGGAAAGCCCGGAAGAAACGTTAAGCAGGGAGAACGGTTCTGGTTGGGAATCGAACCCCAGACTTCCCGCTCATGTGTCAGCGCCTTAACTATTTCCCTTGGTGGCATAGATGCTGTGGATACATTTATTTTTGAACTTCTGTTGAGATTACAATAGTGCATATTTGTCAGTGAAACGTACTACCTTATATCACTGGTAACAAACGGTATTCGGGTTTTTAATGGCTTAGAAGTTTCAGCGAAATTTAACAAATCAGTCGCGTTGTTAAAAAGTTATATATACCTAGTCTAGCCATATGCTCTGTTACAAACGTTTGATACGCACTGTACCAGTTGTTCGGGCGATCTTGCAGCTACACGCTACTTTATACATTGTCGACTTCAACTGCAGCTAAGTGAACATGCTATGTAAAGGTTTAGTTATGGATTGGGAAGACTATGAAAATCGTATTGCTGTGATAGCCATCTATACGGTTGGAAAATCGTAAAAGCAGGGTATTTGTGAACCGCTTTATCTAGAGCTTTAACAAAACTGGTACATTTGCAGACCGATCAAGACGTACGCGCTCTTTGAGGACCAGGAAAGTGTGAAAGCAGCGGCGGCTCGTATTAGGAGAAATTCAGTGCGGAAACAAATACTGATGGCTCGTGAGATGAACATTCCCCGGAGATCAAGGTTCAGAATGCTCAGACAAGAGCTTGGGCTGAAGGCTTATCGCCGGGGTACTGCACATTTCTTAACTCCAACACTTAAACAGCAGAGAGAGCTGAAATGCAAGCATCTACTTCAGCGTTACTCTAACGGCATATAAAATCATTGTTTACAGAATTGTTTGAAGAGCTACAACCGCCAGAACGACAAGAGTGTGTACCAGGACTTCTGAAGAAGCTCGTGAGATGGTTCCAAACATCCAGAGGGGTCATCATCTCGCCTCAGATATGGTTTGGTGGAGAGAGAGCTAAGATCGCGTCAGAAAGCTGTATTTTTGCCAAAATGGGTTAAACACAACGGCCAGAATATAGCAAATAATTCTTCTTGAGTCTGTGGTGAACGCCACTTTATTCGAGAATGGGTACTGGACCTTCCAGCAAGATTCTGCACCAGCCCATAAAGCAAGATCCACTCAACCTTGGTTTAAGAAAAATTTTCTGGATTGTATTGCTATCAAAATGGTTATGTAGCAGCCCTGACCTCAACCACTTGATTTACAAATTGTGGTCAATGCTTGAGGATATTATCTGTAAGAAAAGACACCCTAATATCGAGTCTCTCAAAAAATCCCTGGAGTTAGCAGTGGCAGATTTCCCCATGGGGACAGTGCGTGCTGCTATTGATGAATGGCCCGATAGACTTAGGTCCTGTGTCAAGGCAAATGGGAATAATTTTGAAAAATAATACATGTGAATACCATTTGCCATAGTTAAATTAAAAACCACTAAAGTACATTGTTGCTGTTATAAAATAACTTTGTAACAGTACCTATGGCTAGAATATATATAATTCCATGTTTTTGTCAAAAAGTGCTTCACAAATACCTCCATGAAATTCAAGACTTAAGCTCTAGCGGGAAACCATTATAAACCTTATCCATTCAATGCAGTATTTTACGTTTTGGCTGTTAAATGTGCTGCAACCTTTACTTCGATTCCGTTTCCTAAAGAGTGTACACTCTTATCTGCAATGCTGCAATTGTCATCCTCCTTTAGACAAACAGGCATTGTATCAAGAAAACAAATTATTAGCTTATACCTTATGCTGCAATAATGTTTCTAATTTCACTGTAAAATTTTATTTACACTCAGAAAATCCTACTTATGCTAATTCAGGAAGTGATTTTTCTCACTAATTTCACCCAGTCATTAGGTTTTATCTTTATTGTTATAGACTTCTATATACAATTACCAATATATTTTATGAATGGATCGTCGACCGCATATGCTTAAGTATGATATACAATTGGAAAATTGAAGAATTAATAAAGTAATAAAAAATAAAATTATATAAAAATGTTAGCCAATCGACCTCTAATTGCATTAAAATTTTTCTCACATATTTACAATGGTACATTCTAAAATTATGTTTTCTTTTGTGTTTTTGAAGAAGATAATTCCTTAGGCATACCGTAAACTAATCAATATTTAAAATTAAATTTACGCTAAAAATTCTTTGTTCAAAAGTGAACTGTGTAACCAATTTTGTGAATGAATTTGTACTCTCATGAAACCAACGGGAACAGGACGAAAGGGATGGGGGAGGGTGTGGCTGTGGTACACGTACTGAAGAAATATTGGTCATATTTGGTTGGTGAGCCATGTGAGAATTATTTCTGCTTTTAGGTTATCCACCTGGCTTCTTCTTTAAAAATTTCAATCTTTAATTGTGTACAAATATTTTTGGAGTATAGAAAACCTGGTGGCTAGCTGATGTTCACACCTGTAATTTACTTTATAGAAAAGTTATCAAATTGAGCGAACTTTTTTTAACAGATCTTAGTATTAAACTGCTGCAAATGCCTGAAATATTTTTTCAATGGCAGTAGTTAAATCTGGAAATCTATCATTTCTCACATCATGTACCTAATCTAATGCATCTAGAACTGCAGTTAGTCTTATGTTATTATACCAAAAGCTCTATTTGGTAGATAGGAATTCCTAGGAAAGAGAAGTAAGTAATAGAAATACTTTGCACAGAGATTCCTGAAATGCAAAACGTCACGTGTGCAACCGCCACGGGTGGCCGAGGTCGTTAAGGCACGGACTCGTGAGCGGGAGGTCTGCGGTTCGAATCCCGCCAGGACCGTCCTCCCTGACTGGGGTTTTTTCCAGGTTTTCCTCAGTCTTCATAACTGGCAAATGCCGGGGAGGTACCTAAAACTTAGGCCTGGAACGCTTCCTTCCTTAAAAAAAAAAAAAAAAAAAAAATATCCTTTCCCAATTTATCATTTCATCTCATGTATCATCAGTGTCCACCGCCTGTGGTGCCTCAGTAGTAAAAACGGGCGTTAAACACTACCCAAAAAAAAAGTCACGTGTGCAGTTTCAAGTGCATAATAGCAGCTGCTGAAATGATAAGAAGTCATGATTCACTAGGAAAATAGAAAGTGTCGATAAAATAACTGCAGTTAAATTTCTCTTGAAATTACATCAAGAAATGCCAGAAACTTTGGGGGAATGTACTGATATTATGATGTAGCAAAAAGATGGCGTGGCGAGTTTAAACGTGCAAGAACTACATTCTATGAAGATGAGCATGTTGGTACTTCTTAGAGGTTTGGTGCAACAGGATAATATATAAATAAAGTGCATCATTAATGCTACACTATGCCTGTCAGGGATATAATTGTAGCTATATACCGTATTTACGTGAATCTAATGCACCATTGAATGTAATGCGCACTCCATATTTAAAACTTAAAATCATAAACAAAAGTTTGTAATATTGGGAGATAATTCCCTTTATAAAACGATCAGAACATAGAAATTATGAGTGGACTATTGTTATATCTTGGAGCACATAGGTAAAATTTCATCACTCGTGCTTATGATTTTACTAGTAGCAGGTTGCCCGTTTTTCCCCCTTTTATGTACGAAATCCAAAACTTTTTCTTCAATGTCAGAGTGTCTTCCTTTGCGAGAATCAGTTAATTTCTTTCTATTAGCTTTGGCAGCAAATAATGTCAATTTATGATGCGCCACAAGCGAACGTTGCTCTCAGCTACATTGAATTAAATTCCTGCCTTGATGTTATACTTTTTCAGCATAAAAATGAATTACTTTAAGCTTGAAAGTACCATAATACGATTTTTGCCCTCGTGATTACCTACTATTCAAACGCTCTATGCAATAATAGGTACAATAAATGTAAAGAATCGAGAATTACAGCAATGCACTCGAATCTAATAAGCACCAAAAATAATTAAATTAACAGCATATAATAATTGTTTATGATACAGGTGTTGAAAGCGATATTTTAAATTGCGACTAGCCAGAAAATAAACAGCTTTGACATATGTGTCATGCACTATTTTTACACAGTCCTTAATATTTATAATGAAAATTATTGCAGACGTTCCGAAACTTTCGTTGGTTTAAAGAAATAGTTCCCGTATTTCTCACTAGGGGGAACACGAAAAAAAAAAAACGTTACCTAAACTTCTGCATAATGTTCCTAATATCGCTGAGGTAATAGTTACTGATTTTTAAATGTATTTTAGCAGGGTAAAATTATAAATTAAATATTTGTTTTTATTGATATTACTTTTTATATATTGTACGTAATTGCTGTATAAAAATTTAATTTTCCCTCGTTGAAAATAACTACAGTATGAACTTGGGCGTATGAAATGGTGTAGTGATGGGATGAACTGTTACTGAATTTATTCAGACTGATTTGTTCCAAGGTTACCAAAATGGTTACTTATCCAAATAAATATTAAAAATCATTTTAGTAGTTATTATGCAATATCATTAATAACACTAAGCCTGATTTCGATACCGCCTCAAGAAATAACAAAATTTAAAAATGATGATATAATATTATAAAATAGGTAATTTGTATTTGCTTAAATGGATTAATAATAATAATATTTCGTATTAACCGAACGTGGTAACACTGAAATATTAAGTGTTAGAAAATACACTTTCTAATTTGAGTGCCTATTGTTAAAAGAATAGCTTTTAGCATGATCTGTCTAAAATAGTTATTTATACAAGTTCCTAAAATGTCACTTTTTTGGACGACTGTAAATTTAGGAATCGCCTCCCTTCTCAAAAACTCGTTTACATAAAATATAGATTTATAAAAATGTTTCTAATGCATTGTTTTTTCTATGACAGACCAATCTTTACATTAAATAAATATTTGAAGATCAGAGGTTATAATATCACGATTTCATGGCCGTCTAAACCAGCCATAATCAACAACGAGGCAGGAAAAATTGAATACTACATGCAAATGAGTACTACATAACCAGAAAATAATACGGGATAAAATATGAATATGATTATTAAATTTTTTACTTGTTTATGTTACGTATACTATTTACGTCATGAAATATCAAGGTAAATCATTAATTTCTTACTGAATGAATTTTGATTGAAAATGACAATTCTTTTTCGATGCACGAAGCAAATAGAAGGCATAATGTAATAGAATGTTTAGGTACTTTAAAGACTCGCTAACAAGAATTGAGCGAATTGAAAGTTTACTGACTGTTTCGCTAAAATGTGTTTACGTTCTTTAAGCTGTGATGTATATTAAGTTTTCAATGCAGAAAACATTTAAGCATATAAGCAGTAACTAGTGGACAAATTGAAAGAAAGGTACCACTATTTGACATGAATGAACGTTTCGCTTGTGCTTGATTGAACTAATCCTGGGATATTGCAGGCAACCAGAGCTGTCTATCCTGCAGGTATTATGCCTCGACGTGCAATTTATCCTATTCACATGCGATTATTTTTCCAATATATCGCCTCACTTGTCTGTTTTAATCCAATTAAAATGAATGACAGAGGAACCAGGTAGCGTTCAATAACGCCTGGCTGTATAATTATTTTACGATATTATTTTATTAATTTTCGCCCATATTCTTTACAATTAACCATTAGGCTCTGTGTTTAAGCCATTGCCATGACAGCTGGTGCAATTTTACTTCAAGGATACTACAAAAATTTGGATTTACTCTAATTGTATTAATGTTGGCTAATATATTTTATCAAATTGTAGAACCCTGTGTTTTATTACGTTTTTCATTTTGTATAGATAGACTCATCACTAATAGTAAGTGTATGGTAGTTAGCCTCTTGAAGATGATGGAAATGTTATAATTGTGGCACGTGTTTGTCATAAATAATTATGAATGTACTAATAAATACAGTAAAATAAAGTAAACTGTTTGTTCATACTTTCGTCACACAATCTGTTTGCAGTATCTTCTGCATAAATTGAGTTGAATTTGTTTACGGGCTAAAT
Organism: Metallyticus violacea; assembly: GCA_030762175.1. Lineage (NCBI taxonomy): Eukaryota > Metazoa > Arthropoda > Insecta > Mantodea > Metallyticidae > Metallyticus > Metallyticus violacea. The sequence goes on along the minus strand of CM060833.1, from coordinate 52,959,517 downwards.
CTTGACATTTTTAACTTTAAAAAAGTGCAGAAGAATGACATCCTTCGCAACAAACAAGTCCATGCCAAATTAATATGCCCAAACCTCAAATTAGCTGTCTACAAAATTATCTTAACTATAGCCCTGCACTTTTACTAATTGTCTTTGATTTTATTTTCATTAATTCATAAATGTTTATTAATTTAATAAATGAAAATGAACATTAAGCTATTATTTTACATGCTATAAGTTATGATAAATTAAATAAGGGATAAAACTGTCAATGCTTTAATTAATACTATAATTTTTCTTGGCAACTGACTAAGCATTTCTTACTTTCTTGCTGTAATTCAGGATTATATATCATGCTCTACATTTTTTCAATATTTTGATGATATGAACACAAATTTTTCTCATCAGGGTTTCTCAAACAGTTTCACACGATTTGCTTATCCAGTATAAGGCTTTAATTCTTGATTCTTCTAAAATTTTAGTCACTGACTTTAATTAACAACTATGCATGTAGATACAGTCACTTTTAAGAACCACTACTTCAGCTGAGGTAAAAGGCGAGTCTCTAATATCAACTTACCTAAACAAGCAGTACCCTTTACCACTAATTATTGACCACACAACGATTAAGAGAAAGTGTGTGATGCGAATAAAGCAATTTTTATTGTAAATTTTATTAATTCTGCACAGATCAAACTATACTTTTTGTGAAGAATCTCTTAGGTTTATTCATGACCTAAAAGAAAAGAGAATTGATAAAAATGTTTCACCTTTAGACTGAAAGTATAGCATAGAAACCTGTTATGTTAATTTCAGACCTCGTCTGTACAATTCCTGTTTTCTGGTTGTTTGCTTCATTGCTTTGATCAGCTTCGCTTTCTTCAGAGATCGGTGACGTCTTAAACCTATTTCTTGAATCTACCCTAAAGAGTGGAGCAGAAACTGCTACTTTAGGGTATTTCGTGAAGTGTAAAATAATCAAAAATGTTGTCCTAAAAATCTACAACTCTTACCGATTAATTTGATATATAATATTGTTTAAAAAAGATTAAAGATATTTATGTGACATTTTAGTTTGAACCTGAAAAACCCACAGCCTTTTAAATGCCAGCTCCCAACGAGCAGTATAATGAAATTGCGTTTATCATTCTAATTATGAGAGAGACTTTTTATTCATTTATGTTTGGTCATGTTTTTATTGTTATGTTGGTGGTTTTGTTTACCGCCTCCCGTTTCTCGCTTGTTGAGCAGCCAGTTTGTTTACAAATAGGTTATAAGGATCGTGTAAACTAATTGTTTGATGCCAAGGAGGCCAAGAGTGAATAAAAAACGAAAGTTTCATAGCAATAGATATGTAATAATGATCAGAAAACTAAACAGTAATGCAAATACACCCAAGCTTACAACAACACATGTGCCTTGCACTGAGAACAAAGAAATAAAAAGTGATCTCAATCCAAACTTTCCAGTGAATTTCAAGAGCGTATACATAATGAAAACAGTGACTACAGTGACTGGTATATAATTATATATGTACAGTTATTTTCAGAATTAATTAGCAGTAATTCAAATGATAAACATTGTCTTGAAAGTGATTGTGTGACACCGGTTTAAGATGTCGGTGTTAGAAAAGGCCTAGCTTCGAAGTTAATTATAAAGTGTAATTCGTGGCAATGAAAACAGTATAAGAAGCTTAAACTTACTGAAAGTGAACATTATGTTATCAATATAAGATTCCTTTATAAGGAATGAGAGTTATTGGGGAGGGTTTTAGTGGTGGCGAAACATTGTTTGGTATGCTGGTTCTCCCTCCACCTCCTACAAACTTTAGTAATTTAGTAATACAAAATAGCTTGAAAGAGGTGCGTATGGAATCTATGAAGAAAGCTGCTCGCAGAGATAATAGACAGTGATGGTTCTACAGATGGTTGCTCTGGATGGGAACGTGGCAGAAAAGCGTAGATGCTTCACTTCATGGTCCATCAGCAATCGATAGTGGTAAAATTGTAGATGTAGAAGTTCCATCACAACTCTGTCAAAGCTGCCAGGTCATGAATGCAGAAAGAATTGCTTTCGTGGTATTAGTGCTGAAATGAAGGTTGCAGGGGCAGTGAACGGGTATGTAAAATACTTTGGCGATGGGAATTCTAAAGGTTTTATAAAAGTGAAAGAAAGTAAACAATGTGGGGACTCAATTTTAATTGAAAAACTAAAAAAATATTCGGATGTAGACTTAGAAATTTCAAAAAGGATATGAAAGGAGACTAAAATTGAGTGTCAGGAAAGACGGTGGTTTAGGACAATTTGGCGAGAGAACGACTATCTCTTGGCTATTACGAGGAATGCTGGAGAGAAAGGGGATGTGAAATTTATACAGCAAGCGTCACAAGTACTCTGCTGATGCGAAACCCATGCATCAGTTGTGTCGAAAGGGTCTTGGTGCAAATTTCAGCAAGTTGCTGCAACTGGTGGTGCTTAATATAACTTCACTTCCTTTATCAGTTCTGGAGGCTATCATATACAGGGATCTTAGCCAGTCATCATTATTAAAAAATGTGCATATGGTACATCCCAGAACTGCAATGAGAGTCTGAATGAGTAATATGGGGACATGTACCAAAATGTGTTTGTTGGTGTCCAGACATTGTGAATAAGAATATATGATGATAATACTTAATGACGGTGTAATTGCTATAAGAAAGCTGTTGGAGAGAATGGACATTAAAGTTGAAAAGCTCTTTGCTGCATTGACAGCATAAAATTATTTTATACACATCGTGCTTGAATTAATGACCAAGGAGTCCAGGACTCAAGCAACAGCAGATGAAGAGAAAGCACCAGGAGATGTTAGACAGGATGATTATTGCCCTGGAAAATGTTAAGTTTGGTAAGTTCCAGAGCCGTGACTATGTTTCCATTTCTCCGTAAATTTATTTTGTCATAGAAATGTTCCTTATTCTCAGCTTTGGGTTCACCAATCGGTTTGAAAGGTTGCATTCACATATCAAAAGGTACTTAGATATCCAGAGAATAGATTATTTAAATAGTTTCAATATTCACATATAACTGTATTAAATGCATTGAACATTTGTGCTAAAATAAAACATATTTTTTAAAACATAAAAACTCATAATTAATCTCACACATTTCATAGCAAAATTATTATATTTCTAAATCCACAATGAATTTCATAGAAAAAGATAAATTCTTCTATTACTTTGTGAGAGTAAGGAACATTTCCATGCCCATGTTTTAGCATTTTTTAATTTTTTTCTGAAGTTGTTAATTTTTAAAGTTGACCTATATACACTAAATGGATAAAAATTCAGCACATCTTAATTGAATGTCATGCCCTTAAAATTTTGAACAAATTTGGGGTAAAACTTTAAAGATTAGGAAATATGAATAGTTCTATTTCACAGGTTACCAATGGCCTATCCAGTGTAATAAAGTTTAATTGTTGAGAACCTACGAAAAAAGGAGGAAAGCTATACAGTGTTTTTGTAGATTTTAAAATGACGTTAGATACTGCAGAACGAAGCGCTCTATGAGAAAAATTAACACTTAAAGGGCTCTCTGAGAAAATGATTAACGCTCTTATATCAATGTGTAAGGAAGTTAAATTTGTTATTAAGACTAATCGGTATATCAGATCAGAGTACAACGTAGCGCGGAGGGGAGTTAAACAGGTTGTATATTATCACGTTACTTTTTAATTTGTTTATCGGTGATATCCTTAATGCAACTATGAATGAAGACGTAGATGCACTGGTAATTGAAGATCAACAAATGCCAATTCTTGTATGTATCTTGTAATTCTCTCTTGGACAGTAAAAGGCCTGCAAGTTGGCCTAAACGCCCTACAAGATTATTGTCAAGAGTTAGATATTCAAGTATATACGTCTAAAAATAAAGCTCTCACCTTTAAAATTGACAATGTTTATTGCAAGCTAGAAAAATGGACGTAATCCAGATCGTTAAACAATTTGACTATCTTGGAATAAGATTTGACATGAGCGGAAAATGGAGTTAACACACAGTATTTCCCAAGCACAGGGGGAGCGGCCAAACTTCAGATGTATTGAGGCTGATAGTTTGGATATTGGACATGACAGCCAAAACATTAAAAACTATGTGTGTGACAATGGTTAGGTTCTTATTGTTATATGAAAGTGAGGTATGGGGATAGGATAAAATAGACGGTCTAAAAAATTCCATTGTGGTTTCTAGAAGTGAATTTTAGGAGTTGGGAGGGGAATGTCGTGCTATGATGTAGTGGGGTGCTGGGAAGATACAACAAAATAAATGTAATTAGATACTGGCTAAGTATGATTAAAGGACAGCAAATAATCCTGAGGGCAATATGCTACCGGGACCATTTAAACAATATGCATTATCCAAAATTATGGGCAGCGGTTGTACAGCGGGAATTGTCAAAAATCGAATTAAACGATATTTGGCAGAAAGGAATTGAAAATAGATATGGCGTAGCGAAAAAAGTCAACAGACGCCTGTCTGACATAATCCGATAGGTTTCAGCTCTAGACCTGTAGAGCGAAATTAAATTAAATGGGATATTTTATCTTAACAATGCTTAACGCTCGTTTTTACTACTAAGGCACCACAGGCGGTGGACACTGATGATATAAAAAGTGAAATTATATATCAGGAAGGGATTTTTAAGGAAAGAAACATTCAGGCCTAAGTTTCATGGTACCTCGCCGGCATTTGTCATTTATGAGGACTGAGGAAAACCTTGAAAAAACCTCAGTCAAGGAGGATGGTCCTAGCGGGATTCGAACGCCAGAACTCCTGCTCACGAGTCCGCGCCCTAACGACCTCGGCCTAAATGGGGTAAAGAGACCTACATCATGGAGCCAGACATCAAACAGAGGTCGGGAATAGCATGACTTAGACCGGGAGATTGGAAGGCACGTAAGATTGTTGACGAGGAAAGCAGAAAGATTTGCCCATTATGCTCGGAACCGGAAAATTGGGTGCACATTTTGTTTAGCTAAGTGCGCACAGACAAAAGATGCTAGGATAAAAAGTGTCCCGAATTCATCTTTGGCTTCTAATAGGCGGAGGCTGGTTCGTTGCGACGTAATTGTAAACAGACAAGAATGGCTAAATCTGAACATTTTCTTATATGAAATTGTAGTTTGATGACAAGAAATTTATATAAACTTGTTCATAAATAATACGAAAATTTATATGAATATCAGAATTATTGTGTGTATATGTTACTGTGATCTTATTAATGTTTTTGTTTCCTTTTGTTGGAATTAATTTCAGAATTGAAGTGTTTTACAAGAGCATTATCGATCTTGCAACCCATGCGACTGTGCAATATATGTTTAACTGGAATAATAAATACTACTACCACTACTCTTTTAACACTTTAATCCTTAAGTCTTTCAAAAAATTTAGCCACTGACTTTAACTAACGACTATACATGCAGATACAGTCACTTTTAAAAATTATTACTTCGACTGAGGTGAAAGACGGGTCTCTAATATCAACTTACCTAAACGAACGGTGCCCTTTGTTACTAATTACTGACCAAACAACGATTAAGAGAGAGTATGTAACGCAAGTAACGAAATCTTATGTTACATTTCATTAATTCTGCGCAGATCAAATTAATCTTTATCATGAAGAATCTCTAGGGTTGTTTCATAACCCAAAGACAATGTAAATGATAAAGGTGTTGCATTTTTAGGCTTCAAGTATAGCATAGAAACCTGTTATGATAATTTCAATCGTCGTCTCTACAATTCCTGTTTTGTGACAGTTTGCTTCATTGCTTTGGTCAGCTTCGCTTTCTTCGGAGGTGGGCGAAGTCGTAAATTTATTTACTCTGAAGAGAAGGTCAAAAACTTCTACTCACTTATCCTATAGAATTTTGTTAATGACTTTGATTTTCTTCTGTTTTTTTTTTCAAAGTAATTTCTTTGTCATTCTTGAGCTTGTTATGCATTGTGCATATTTTTTTAGAGAAGAATGTGAAGACACGTTTTCCATTATTATAATTTCTAGTTCGTTGTATTCAGAGTGCTCACGAAGTGCAGAAATTCCCAATTTTGTTCCTTTAAATTTATCGGAAATTTTTCCCGTTACTGAAATGAACACGGTTTAAAAATTCACACTTACTGGGTCTCTAACTTCTGTGCATTTTTAAGATTTACCACTTTCAAACTCTTATCGCTTGTAAATGTATTAATAACCAAATATATCGAGCAGAATGGTAAAGTTTGGGATTCGGATTCTGGAAGTCCTGGGTTCAAAGTCCTTGGGGCAGCTATCCTGACCTTCAGTTTTTTCTTATTTTCCTCGATTGCTGGGGATTCCCCTCTTTTCCAGTTTCATTTCATTTTTTCTTTGGTTCTGTTACACGGTCGAAAATACCAGGGTGAGTTGGACCGGTGAGGTGTGACAGTGGCTTGCACTTTGGTATGTCGTCTAGTGTGGAAGTAACCCTTCATAGAAGCTCGAAATCCTTAGAGGTGCGTACACCAGCTTCGGGGTTCAATATGGTAACATGTTAGGGATTACGTTTACGATCAGCCTCATAGAACAGGAGCCCGGTCACCCTCACTTCTAGAGATACCCAATACCCAAACTGGGGGTGTAGGCACAAACGGCCAGCCCTTAAGCAAGTTGAAGTACCGAAAATCCAATCCAACACACCAAGTAATTCCCCCAATAAGCAAACCCCTGGACTATTGAGAATAAATCATTATATTACATTGCTGCCATATTTGCAATTAAATAATACTCAATATTTTTGATAGATTAGAATGAAATATTCATTGCTGCGATCTCATTTCGTTATTAATTATTTCACCGCAGCTCTCCCGCTGGCACCGCGCAGAATGAATATGCGATATGTACGAAATATGAAACCCTCTAGGAAACGTCAATATGCTCAACATAATAGGAGAGGGAATGAGAATATCAAATAAATGCTTTTGATTTTGTTTATTATAATTATTATTATCTTTATCTTTAATTTAATTGATTATTCATTGTCTTTGAGGATGTGCACATTGTGTGATAGTTACAATATATGAAGAGCATTAAGATATTTGTTATGAGTTATCATAAATGTAACACATTAATAAAGCAAAAAGCGAACAAAATCCCAAAAATAAGACAAGGTAAAAATTACATGAACTAAAACGAGAGGAAAGAATGTTACACATGACTCATGCAAAAATATGGTACACCATCATAAATATGTATCTCAGAACTACACTGTTCCATGTTCATTATTGTCCATTTTCAGACCCAAATTTTCTTGTTTTCTCCCCTACTCTTTAATGTCATATTACTCCTTCTGACCTAAAATAATCACAAATTAAAATAATTAAACAATCTATATTATATCCCATTCTACATCAAAACCGTCAATTGCATTTGTCTTTCCACCTCTATCTCACTAATCGAAGGTTTAAGTACTAAATCTATAGACACTAAATTAAGATGCAGTTTATGGATTCACTTGCATACTGCATGATGTGTGATGAAATATACGGGGAAAATGAAGGCAGTGAAATAGCCATTTGCTTTTCAAAACGAGTAGAGGGCTTATTTGAAACCACAGAAAATTTAGAATTATAATAAGATTTTAGTGTATGTTTCTCTGGGCAGAAATTTTGAGAACTTGCAAGAAATCAATCCTAAACATTTTGTGCATTAACACACTCAAATGGAAGTATAAATCATTTAAAGAAAGAGAAAAACTATTTAAAACTCATGCAAAAGTTACACCTGCAATGAATTGACAACTTTAGCTAAAAACTGTTGAGAAAATTTCAGAAATTATAAAGTGGATCTTATTTATAATATTTCCGGAAGTTCAGTTTCTTAATTAAAAGAAGGGATCATTTATATTACGTAAATAAAAAGGAGAATAAAGCTATTAACTCAATATCTCCAGTGCAGTTTGACTACAAGTAATAAGAAAATATCTAGAACTTTATTTTACAAAAATCCCAATGACTGACGTAAGACGCAGTACTGAAACTTTACCAACTTTTCCAAAAACTTTCCCTATGTTAATAAAAATTATCCAAAACTTAAGCATGAAGGAGAGGTTTTCCTAAATTACACATAAAAACAGATAAACATCAACCAGGTAACTAGATAAGCTCTTAGACGTAAGAGGGTGAATCATTTGTAACACGGCTGCATGTTTACGATGCATTGTGCATGCTTAAGTTTTTGACAGTGTTAAATAATACTGAAATTAAATACGTTCTGATAAATGTAACACTTTTTATGTTATATGCTACTATTTTAACACATCTTTATAATTAAAGGATGTCAAATATTTTGTGCGAGTATTTAACTTTTTAATGTAATCTAGTTTTTATAACACTAAATTTTGCAACAGTTTCATTATAAAGATATCCTTAATTTCATAATAAAGGCATAGTTTTGGAGGATACTCCATGAATGTTAGCTTGAAAGCTAAACATTTTCCTGCTATTTTTTAACACCAATAACGTGTTAAAATTTTGTTTTCAACTAAAAAAAAAAAAAATGAAAAATGACACGGTGCTCTTGTGGTAGAGAACGAAGTATGTCTCCTAGCACTTCACTTACTTTAGAACCACACCAAAGTATGTACAGTAACTTTTAATGCATAATAATAAAAAAATAATTTCAAACCCAGGTTATTATCAGCAACGATAGGAAGTTTACAGGGACAATTTCGAACGCAATACCTAATCATTGTAGAACAATGAGCACACAAAGACAGAAAAAATAGTTGTCTTCATATTGTAAAAGTGTTCAAATAAACAGGTTATGTGGTGTAGAATTATAAAACTGTCACATCCTCAGAAAGTTTACTAAAGAAATTGTCCTAAGTTTTCATCCAAAAGTGAAAAAGGAATAATTTATTACCAAATATTTAAAAAATGCAAACCGCGGGAATTCTCCAGATTTCAATCATAATGTAAAGAAAATGCACTTATTTAATCCTCTTCAAAATAGTTCAAGAAATGTGACACAAAACATTAATCAGGAATCATTTCAAGACTTTTACAGAAAACCCTCCAAAGTAATTTTATACCTACACACGTTAAATATGGTTTGGTTTCCCCAATTTCATAAAGTAGCTCCGCAATTGCGCAATTCAAAAAATTTGCCTGTATACCTAAATAGCTGGTTCACTGGATCAATTAGTGCGGAAATCTGACCATGCATTATGACTTTAGAGGAAACCCCAGCATGGAGAAGTCAATCACATTGAATGAATATTGGAATACCATAGAGTAATAAGCCATCTGCTGAAGAAGCCAGATTTTCCGAAACGAATCTACCCCATGGATGTCCACTGACAAACTCACTGTCACAGTCCAAGCACAAGCGGTATATATACATATATGTGTATATATATGTATATATATATATATATATATATACACAACATTGTTTACGGACGCTCTCTAACATCTCAGATCGTTAGCGTCATATTCAATGCAGTGCGTAAAACGGCCGTAAATTTTGCTCAGAGGCCTCTTCTTTCAGGATTGAGGTTCTTTTTCGTGCCGTAAATGTACAACACGGGACCCACGGATTTACTTCCATTCTGAAGGAAGCCATACTTAGGATTTTTACGCCCGAAAAAATCCATCGACCCTGGCCGGGATTGAATCCACGATTTCGGGTTTAGGAGGCAAGTATGGTCGCCACTACACCAACAGAACCAACATATGGTATAAGAAAGAATGACTTCACGAACGGTAGGTAGAACCGATTAATGCTTGCCACAATCACGTGTTCTCACCAATGAACAAAAACCACGGTTCTAGTTATGGGATTTCTGAAAGTGGGCGTAAAAGAAAGGGAGAAAGGGTAAAATGACAGATTATGTATCGTGATATACAACGGCACATTGTGACTGAATATTTCATCACAACTACCAGAATGTCAACTAAAAGCGAGATGCTTTATTCCCGGTCTTAACTTTCGCATTTTATTAAAAAAAATATTACAATTTTAACATTATGTTAGGATAATTTCGTTATAGTCTGATAATTAATAAAAACATTACAAAATATATTGTTTTTCTACTACAACGTATAGTGTTGTTTTAAATTCCAAGACTTTATTACTCTCCCCATGTATTGGCTTTACTCCTTTAGTACGAACACTATGCGATTGGAATCCATTCCTCGCAAAGATACGAGGGTAGCGATGGGGAGGGTAGACCTGCAGCTTAACGTGGAATTCGAATCACCCGGGATTCCGAACTATTTTATATGCAAAAGAGCAAATAGGTTTATGTGCATTAAAGAGGAGCGAAGGAAATTAAACGCGAGAGAAACTGGGCTAACGTCCTAAAGGAGGTCCGAGCGCATCCCACAAAGAAGAATACAATATAGATAGTTTTAGGTTATAAAGTATTTTTGATAAAAATTGGTCCTGTGATTAAAATACTAAAAGTTGCATAAAGTTTGTAGCCTCCTTGGTTCATATGAACGATTATGTTGAATAATAGAGAACTATGCTCATTGTTATCAAAACTCTGAAGATTTTATACAATCATGAGCTGGGTGTTTATTTATTGTTTAATCTATTTGTAGACGACATCATTAATGCACACTTAGCACTGAAATGAATGCCCCTAAAGCGAACGGAACTTGCATTCCTGTACTTTTCAATGCTGACGATCTAATTCTTTTATCTTTATCAAAAGATGGTTTGCAAAAAGGCATTCACATCGTAGAAGATTATTGCCTAAAATGGGATATGGTAATAAGTGTTAGCAAAACCAAAACAATGACTTTTAAAAATAGCTATGTGTATGACAGAGATGAAAAATTGTACCATAGTGGACAAGTACAAGGTATATATGCTTGTTCTAGGGAGAGAGGCAAGATCAGGAATGGAATGGCTTAAACTGGGATATCGGAAGGCTCAAAAAATAATGGGTAGTTCTCATTGGAGAATCTGTCCATTTTGTGAAGGGAATGAGGAATGGGTACATTCAGCCAGAATATGTACCCACTAGGAATATATGAAAAAAAAATCTGTTTCCTGAAAACGTTTTAAGTCACTTAGAGAACGATTGGCATGCTGGGACCTGTTTACGACTAACTGGTAGTTAGTTGAATATAGGCATTTTCCTAGCCAAAGTGCGCTAAGCTAGAAGCAATTTATTACCTGCTTAAAACAAGGTAACTTATATAATTATAAATAATATGTAATATATTTCAATTCTTATGTAAGAAAATATAGTTCTTAATGTTTTAATTTTTAAAAATTTTATTTAATTAATTATTTTTAGTATTGTCTTATTTTTATTATTATATATTCCTCTTTCTTGTTGAGTACCATATTTAAGCATGTACGGTCTACGACCCATGTATAAAATATATTTGTAATGTGTATATAGACTTTTATAATAATGCAGATACAACAACAAAAAACTACTACTATTACAACTACTACTACTACTACTACTACTACTACTACTACTATTACTACTACTACTACTACTACTACTACTACTACTACTACTACTACTACTACTGTTGCAAACCAGGCTTTAGACGCGCTTATCCCTGGCCAGACAGTAAAAGACTTAGAGTGGCATCGCAGAAGACAGAAGTGGTGTTACTGGTGGGGGCCCGGAAGGCAAAAACAATCACAATAAAGATTGATGGCCTAGCTATACAGAGTAAAGAAGCTATTAAATACCTTGAAATATATTTCCATAGACATATGACAATGGGGCACTACATCAGATGGATCACTGAAAAAGCAGGAAAGTCGTTTGATGCCAAATATAGGCGAACCAAGAGAAAATAAAAGACATATTCTTTTTTTTTTTTTTTTTTGTTAAATTCATCATGCAAATTAACCTAATTTAACACAAACTAAACCTAGTCTATTCCATTACTTTATTAACACTACAAATACTTAAACCCACCCTAAGTTAAAACTAATCTAAACCTTGGTACATCTGCCTAAAATGTAATTTTAAACGTCGCTTTCTAAATCTTTTCCCTCTAGGTCTCCAGGAGTTTACATTAGTTTGCGAATATAGATAAATCGTTGACACTAGAGTAATACATTTTTTTGGTATAAACGTTACTTTAAATATGAGTCAGATCGTTGGGCGAGTGCAGAATTTATGCAGAACTATTCTGATCAAATGCTGCTTTGCTACTTCCAGAGCGGATTTCACGATATTGTGCACACTTTTCAATCTACTGATTCTTTGGAAAACAAGAAAAACGTTCGTATTTATTAGGAGAAATACTATGAAACTGGCACAAAGCTTGAATATTCGCCAAAAAAACCACTCTCGAAATTAGTACTAATGGAAATTTCTGAAAATGCAGAAGTATTATGGTGAAACATTTTAATCCTGTCAATTAAAACATGTGTTTTTTTTAATTTAAAATACATGTTTAGACGAGGGAATAACACTTCTAGCTTCTGTAGTTTAAGCTTGTACATACGTTTTAGGAAGCAGAGTTAAAGTTATACGTCGCCGCCTCTGCCACTCTTAGTATCCGAGGCACTATACGTCCCATGAGCGTACAAGATTTATAGCGAAAGCCCGGTACATCATGAGTTGAGCCTGAATAAACTATTATAACTAATACCAAGAGTGGTGTATACTAAGATTTTTGGAAAAAACATTTAATAAATGGCCCTATCAAACAAAATATATATACTATATTATTCAATTTCTTGCTAATCAATTTCATTCTGCGGAATGTCACCACTTTGTAAATATTTCGTAAAAGCCTATGAATCAGGAACGATAATTGCATATCAACTGCAATATTGTGCAGACAATTGCTCATCAGTTGCGATAATTTCAGATCGACAATATTGCAATGACAGTCGATCGTAATTAGTTGAAATTGAACAAAGTATAAACTGTATTGGTCATTATCCAATGCCTTACCTATCTATTATGTGCCTTATGTTGACCAGAAATGACTCAGAGTGGCAATTTGAACGTGGCATAACTGCCGTTCTCAATAGGATTGAGTTATGAACAAAACATATATGTAATGTTACGATCTAGAAACAAAATAAAAACAATTGAAATACTTGGATTCTGTAATAGAGCGATTGTTGTATTAAAATTAATTGCCAAAGTACAGAGTGATTTATACAGAACTAACACATTTTTTCTTTCTTTATTTTAAAATGAATGTTGCTAGCCATTTTTATACCTCAAATATAGTGTGTCTTTGGAAGATTATTAATATCTTTAGAAAATTTGGAAAATGTCCTCCCTCTTGTATAAGGCATAATTAGCACATCGTTCCATGTTACTGGCCACTCATTAGAGGACTATGTTGCCAATACCATTAATCCTCTGTGTAATGTTGTCTTCAAATCGTACAACGTCTGGGGCAGGCGTATGAAGTAAACCATCTCTTTTAAATAATCCCATAGGAATAAGCCTGATGCCCAATCAGGAGATTTCCGACACAGGTTTTCTGGAGATTATCCGGTCGTCAAAGAAACGTTCAATTAGCGCCATGGATTGATTTGGAGTATGACATGTAAAGTCATCTTGATGAAAATAACCTGACCCAGCTCTACATCGTCCAGTTGTTCAACAAACTTCATGAAAATCTGGCGTACTGTGCAGTGTCCACTGTCTTGTCAAGGAAAAAAAAGTCCCACTATTCTCTATGCGGACATTGGACATCAAACCCGACTTTAACTGGGAGTATAGGTCCTTCATGAATGACATGTGGATTTTGGACGACTCAAAAGCGTGAGTTCTTTGAGTTCCTATAGTCGTATAAATGGAACCATATTTCATCTGTATGGACAATATGCCAGGATTTTACACAATGGACAATACTTCCCTGTTTTATCCTTATCTAGTTCCTGCATCTGATGGACAACCGTAACCCTATATGGTTTTAAGTGAGCACTTCTCGTATCTCTCCGACACATTGAGTAGGTGTAGCCAGTAACCTGCTACAAATATCTTAATGGTTTACGTGGTGACCGTAGGCAGTCTTGAACGATTTTTCACTCATTAGAGATCCAGCTGCTTTTAATTTGTTTACCAGTACCATTATTGGGTGTCTTTTGTGGAGATTACGAACACCAAATTCTTCTTGGTATGTCCTTCGATCAGCTGTAATTGAGTAATCCAGTATGGGCTTCACAAAAAGCAGCCGTTGATTTAATGTGTACTGACTGCATTTTCACAGCGATTAGAACAAAATATCGAAAACGCATGCTAAACGTAAAACTCAACAATAAGGAATAAAGAATAAAAATCTGCACATCTCATGACAGGGGATTTAAATTTGGGATATTGGGTTAATTTCCAGCCAAATAAATAAAGAAATGTGTTAGTTATATAAATCACTCTGTATAATGTGAAGTATTTTCACTAGTGGGTTAGCAACGCTAGTAGTTCTGAGAAATGTAAAACAGATGATACGGTGTTTGCATTTCTAAAATTTAAAGATTAATACATATTATGTAAAAGATTGTGTAATTTGCAAGGTGGGTTCATCCTTTAATGCTTCAAAGAATTTATCGGTATTGTCGGACGTACAAGGATAAATTGATAAGTTTTAATACTATTTTACACATAACTGTAAAATCATGTTGCGTTGTCATTTCCCCTTATTTGTAGCAGAATGTAAATCTTACTTAATAAGATTTTTTTTAAATTAAGAGATTAGGGTAATGATTGGAGAGAACTGGTTGTTAAAAAATTGGAATGACACCTCTGGATCTCGGTTGCCCGTATCGGTATCCCTAGTGCGAGCAGATGAACGGAAAAACTTCATTTGTGCCATTAAAGCACTGTCCGTGTATTTCATCAAGGTGAAGGAGTGTTAAAAACATCATTTTCCCTAATGAAGTGTTTGTTTTCACATATTCGGTAAGGATTAAGATATTCTGCTGCAAGGTATCCTTTGACGACATTTCGTTTCTAGACGAGACAAGTTCGTTGAAGAAATGCGACTAATTTAAGTTAAATGTGATTGTTAAAAACCATTACTGACAACTGTAATGCTGAATATTTGAACCATTGCTTTCCTCTTATCCACATTTTAATCTTATAGTGTACATATCTTGCTTGTTACTTGGTTTCAATTTTCCCCAATGTTTTCTTCTCTGTTTCTAATTCTCTCGTGTCTCTACGTCTCTGTTCCTTTCCGTAAATTTTACTCTTAACACCTCTAGGACGCGAGTGTCAGCTTAATTAATTAATTTCCACAAATTGAAGAGATGAATGTGTGGTTACGCTTTGAAACGTATAACTGGAAAGCAATTATCCCGGGAGAGTCTGAGGGTAGAATGGTTCAAGTAATAACAATTAATATGTTGAGCAGGGTACAGCTGTTATTACCACTTCTGTCGCTTGCCATAGAATCGTTAATTTCGGTTAAGGAATCCCGCTGGAGCAACTGAAAATAACAGAGGTATTCAAAACATTATTGCCAAAGAGCAATAAACGCTGATTCATAGCGAACCTCTATGGATCTATTGCTGCGGCGAGCTAGGAGTTTACAGCAATTCAGCAGAGAGAAAATGAATCACGTGATTAGTCTAGAGTCAAAATCTTGTTCGCTCACGCGGTGTTTAATCTCAGTCATATCCTTGAGCTTCGACTTATGAAACTGTTGCCTGCCGGTCTCACGGCAGTATACATTCATTCGCGAAAATGATTAGAGAATTGACTATAGAGCAACTCGTGTTTTTGTATAAGAACTTTATTTTAAATACCAATTAGCATGTGGGGCTGTGACTTTTATTCAGAATTTTCCTAATCGATTGCTACCTTCCAGGACTGCCATTTTGGATAAACACACGAAATTAGCACAAAACATTATCATGGGCTAGCTTGATGGTGTCAAACAGAATGTGATTTCCTGATGCAATGCCTAGAATGAACGACAATTCTAGCAACATCTATACCTACAAGATGGAAATACACGCACGTTTACACGTTTTAGGAAGCGAGTTGAAGTACCGGCTCCACCGGCTCCGTCACAGTTAGTAACCGAAATGTTATAATTGTATGAGTAGACAAGTTTTATAAATAAAACTCTGTATTAAAATTTTCATTTTTCAGCAACTATATTATAAGTAAAATTACATTTTAGAATTAGTAATTTCAATGAGAGTAATTGCAAACCATCAATTATTTTAAGACCTTTGTAAAAGAAATATAAAATTTAAATGAGTTGTGGATAAACTTCAGAAGAATATCTGAAATATCTGATTTTGATCTTTAAGTTTTTAAATTAAGTCGTCTTCTGTTAACACCAAGCAAGTTAGGAAAAGAAGAAGTTTATAGAAATAAAGCCTTCAGAATGTTCGGATGGAGTCTCATAGTAGAGAACTGGGGAGAAGAGTTTCAAATAGGATCTAGTTAAACACTGGTAAACGGCTAATAATTTTAATACACCCTACATAAAAAGCTTCAAATTTTAGCAAAGTGCAATAAATAAGGAGCCAAGACATTCCTATGAATAATATGTAATACCACTGTATTGCCATTAATTAGAGTAATAAAACATACATTGATATAGAGATCATTATGTCTTAAAATGAAAATAAATATATAACAAGACAACTTAACGAATGTGTGTATAGTTAAAAGAATGGATTACACACGAAAACCAAGAAGATTTTCAAAAACAAATTACAATACTGAATTGCAATAACAATCATTGCCAACCTAATGAATGCTCTGAAACAAAATAACTAGCTCAAATATTGATATATCTAAGTTTATAATATATAGATCACTGCAAATATATAGTTATAGCAACTAGGCAAAGGAAAGTCAAACTAAAAACTACTCACGAATTTCGATAAGAGCATCTCAAACGTGCCGCATAGTGCGTACACAGCCAAGAGTCAAATAATGTTTATTCTATCAACCTATTACGTAACATAATGACACATATTTGAAAATAAAGCATTTAATGGCTGGAGGGAAAACGCAAAAATCAAATAGAAAAAGGTTGTAATTACAACTTGCGTAAAGTTTAAATGCTAAATAACCGTTATTTCTAAAATATGAGAGAGCAAAGCAGATGTGAACGATAAAATTATTCAAGGGATAAAGATAAAGGAGGTAAAATGTATAATCTATGGAATAATAAAGAGAAAAAGGATAAACACAGATCTATACTTACAGCTCGGAAACTTTGATACTATCAAAAGGAAGCGCAAATAGTTTGAAAGCTGTAGAAAGTGATATTTGAATAAGGAACTTTATTTGGTATCTCAAGATTGAAACACGTACCTAAAATGAAGAATCATAAAAAAAAAAGGTATTATGGAAGAAACCGCTGCAAATTACAAGAAAATAAAATAGAATTGATTTGATATGGGCATGTCCAGATAATAGAAAACTGTGAAGAATAGAAGATGGCTGAAGAAAAACTGAACTGGAATTATAAAGCGAAAAATAGGGGGGGGGGGGTTGCTCAGAGTGTCCGAAAAACTTTTGCATTGGATTGGATTGGATTGGATTGGATTGGTAAGGACGAGTAGAGTATTTCAGTGCATCAGCCTTAAGGATTGCATACGCTCTCAGTGGCGGCACCTGCGGAGGAAGGGATGAACTAAGGGAGTTACAAGGCGGCCAGGATTCATGGGCCCCTAACATGTTTCTAGGTAGACCATCCGGAAGATGGTGGAGCACTCCTGCAAATAGTTCAAGACCTCAGTCTACTTCCATATCAGACCCGAAACTTTTCCAAGGTGCGAGCCACAGTCACGCCGCATCAGCCCATCTCGCCAGAAATGTTTGGTTCTGTAACAGAATAAGTGGAATAAAGTACTATGTAATAGGAAAGCGGAAAATTCTTGGAAAGGAATTGTCATTTGTAGTATTAGCCTAATCGACCAGGTGAACCGCGAGAAAAAAAACCCTAGGTCAGAGTGACCAACCGAAAGGGTTTTTAATCCGAGACCTCATGGATGCGGGTCCCAACTCAGTAACAAACGCCGAAGAATAAAATAAATGAAAGAAAGCAACTGATAAAAGATTTATTAGCAGCTGACACGCTTGATAAGAAACTATAAACTTGGGAAGCAACATATGGCCTTAAGAGGGAGAGAAGGAAAGGGCGTGAAAATTAATAGGGAAGGGAATAGGAAAACCCCAAGAAAATCCCAAAAGCTCAACTTTGTGCCCCAAAAATCCAACAAGGGTCGATTCCTGATCCACAGTTGTGGTAAGCCAATGTTCTGGCTAACCGCGATGACATAGGCCAAGGCATAGCCCATGCTGCGTGCGATATTTTTCTTTTTCTAAGGATCGATCAAAGAATTTAACAGTTTGAAAAGACTTTGGTCTATCAAAGCGCTAATCAAGGCAGGCGCCTTGGGAAACTACTAAAGTAGAAGAGAGCCGATCAAGTTTAGAAGCGGCAAGCAGGAAAAATAACATTTGCGAGCTGGTCAATGAAAAAGTTTCACTGCTGGCGTTAAACATTTCGAAAATTTTAAGAGTCTAAAGCCACATTGCTTCTGCTTCGGTGGTTTCAGAATTTGTAAAGGCTGCTCATTCTCTCTCCAAGCACTTTTCATTTCCATAAAATTGCTGCCTCTCTTATCGCAGAGTTAATTAATTATGTCACGAAGGGCTCAAGCGCGCATGCGTTTATACCTGCCGTTTCGTCGCACATTTCCTGGCCACTATCCTTATATTATGAACCTCGAATATCTAGTGCGGCAGAGATGAAACTGGTAAATTGCTGTGCCAATGAAAGGAACGAAATTCCCCAAAAATAGAATTAGAGAGGAAATGTTGTCTTATATACATGTATTGTGAAAAAATGTTAAGTAATACCCAGCAACTGAAAAACATTTAGGCACCTACGCAATAATGTACGCAAATTTATGATGCGTTTATTACTAGAGATTGGATGTTCAGGCATTAAGAAGGTTAGAAATAGGCAGACAAAAGGGGACTTAAAACATGCGAATGAATGAATGAATTGAGCCACTTATTTCCCATCTAAGGCTAGGGCCCCCGCAAGTGGCAAGGTTCATTGATTTCTTACATGGTGAACTAGTACATATGAGCTATTGTCCCTATGAATTTGTTAAGTCTATAATATTTCTTATTTATCATTTTAACTAGACGATTCAAGTGTTGAGTCTATTAAGTTTTTGTATTATAAGTTTGGTATCACTTTCACTATTGGCTTCGGTTGCTCTCTTCTTTCTGTAGCTCAGTTCCCAGGCTCTTCCAGGTACTGCGGATCCGTGCTACGCTGGTCCAATGTGCCCGACTGCTTTCCTGAAGGAGTCTACTCACCTCGTTCTCGATTTCGGCTGCCCTCTTCCTCTCCCGATACATAAATCCCATATGGTAGCTATATGTCCCCATCTACTGCTTGGTAGCCTTGCCACATGTCCGCCCCATTTCCACTTCAGGCTGTTTGCACTTTGAGCCACATCGTGTAGTCCCGACATCTTTCTTAATTCCACAGATGATATTTTATTCATGAAGGGTTTCCCTAGTACTTTCCACTCCATTTTACGTTGGCATATTCTAATAGTACTCGTTTGAGCTTCTACCAAATAATATTGTTGGGAATGTGCATAAATATCCACTTCTAACCTCAGTTTTCGGCTCAATTGTCCATCAGTATGAATTACATTGACCAGAATGCTCTCCATGCCGAGGAAATTCTTCTTTCGATTGCTTTGCCCATGTGATTCTGGAATGCAATTATTTGTACTAAGTAGACATCTCTGTTATGTATTTTAGTGTTGTTAAGTTGATTCTAACGGGTGTTACTTGGCGGTTTTTCATCTGTTTTTACTCCATTCTCATTGATAGAGCGGCAGTTTTACTGTGCTCGTTCAGATTTTGTAGCATTCTTTGAAGGCTCTCTGCTGATCTGTTAAATAGGACTATGTCGTCTGCGAAACTTATTAGATTTGTGAATTTGTATCCATTTATGTTAATTCCAAATCTGTTTCCCCATTTTATTTTGCTGAATATTTCCTCTTAATATATAGATATATGTAAATAGCTAAAAAGTAATTGAAATGCAATGATCATTAAATTTGCATAAATATTTATTGTTTTAAATTATTAGTTACCTGAATTTGTAAGCATATCATTTTTTTTTACAATTAGAAAGTAATTTATATAACGATTGTATATTTTTAAACAGAAATATTATTTATAAAGAAAACTCACTACTATGCTCACAATTTTAGTACCGTGTATCTTGCATTTAACTAGAATGTTTCTTCAGATTACCAATACTGAAATTTTGTTGTCTGTCAGTTAATTTAGTTCACAGAAAAAGTAAACAACTGACTTTCTACTCAATATTTTTCTTAACAGTGCGTAGATTGTGAAAGAAGAGCCTATTCCTTGTTGTATCCACCAATGATGTTCCTGATATTCCAAAGCAATATGTTTTAACGCAACACTAGAACGCCCAATGGCTGCCAATTGACCGCCTTTGATTTTCGAACGCTCTTTCTTTTTTTTTTTTTAATTATTTTTCTCTGGTATTGTGACTTTAATCCCTTTCAATGACGTCCAGCTCACCAATTTTTTTTTCAGGCATACCTTTTGAAAATAATACCAAATTTACCATCAGTTCCCTGAAGCGGTCAATTGAACGCTTCCTTATCCACGTTTCTTTCGACGTGTATTGCGTAGTTGTAACCGACAATACTCATCAGTGCGTAACAAACACGTTTCAAAGTCATTGTAGCGTAGTGTTTTATCAGCTCTTGTGTCCATGTCTAAAATTTAGCTTAACTTTTCATTTTCACGTAGCTTTCATCAACTACTGTCACCATTGCTCATGACTGAATATAATCATCTAAGGCCGCTAAACGAAAGACATGGCAAATAAGTTATGTAAGAAAAAGAAAACCAAAGACATGTAAAAAAAATTGTATGTGGTTCTTGTATAATCAAAAACTGTGCAATAAGTGTCATACCAATATCTCTGGGAATGTTTCAATATATCATCTCTCTTTATAGATAGTATAACCCATATTTGTATAAATTATGTCTTTTTTGTACAAACAACATGTCACTACATAGCATAGAGCAAACTCTATTCGTAAAATAAAATATTTTTTATTTTCCAGAAAACATGCACTTATACTTGAAAAATTAAATATTTCTTTTTTATTAAAAACCATTTAACTGGAGATGACCTGTAAAAGATGTTCAAAAGAATGAACGAACAAATGTGTGGATGCATCATTGAATTACCAACAAATTAAATGAATAGCCAAAGGGGTCTGCGGACATAAAGCGCTAAACATACGCGATACTTGAGCAAAAACCGCGAACATAAAAAATATCTGAAACCAGAAGCCTAGATTCGAACCTGGTTCGCAGTTCAGAAGCCGTATTGCTTGCTCTACATTGCATCGGCCTGAGTCAGAAGAGCACTTAAATATGTGATACTGAGCAGACACCAAGTATGTACAAACTCATTCCGGAAGCTAAATGCAAACCTGCCTTGCAATTTAGAAGCAAACTTATTTCCTCTGTACCGTCATAGCAGGCTAGAAAGCGATAAGCAAAATTTCTATGGTTTTCAGTGAGGAAAAATGACTAAAAATGCATGAGAAATTTGATCGCTAACGGGCGTTTTAACGTGTACTTTAAGCTCGGGCGTTCTGGTGTTAAGTAGGCATCTCAATGAACATTTTCCATGACGAGTAGTTTTCATTATGTACGAGCGGCTGCTACGTTACTATTGCTGTTTAAGTCTTTGTATTCGGAACCATGCCGCCCTGTAATTGTAGCGGCGTTGCCAGTTATACAATATTTTATTTTAATATGCCACCTCTTTATATTCAGTATGATATGCATTAGTACTTATGCGATAATCAGGAAATTTGCTACAATTTCACAATAATATGTCCATTTAGAATTCATTATAAAATATTTACCTACTTATTTTTAGAATATTTACGATAATTTCATAATACTCCAGAGTTCGAATCCCGGTCAGCCGAAGGTTTCTGGGTAAGACTTTTTTTCCGGCATTTTCCCTTACGCTAGGAAGGCGAATGTCACGTAGCTTTAAGGTGCCAAGGTATCCGAGTTCATTTGCATCATTATTAATTCATTTTGTTACATTCATCCCTACATACATGTATAGTATTCAGTCCACGATTTGCAGATGTCGCGAGAAGACCAAGTCAAAGCGACAATAAATAAAACATTTAATAAAAGGAATTATCGTTACCTACAAAACAACGGAAAAAATAAACTCAATTCGTATTGAAACTGTTACTCCCACAATTTGGCAACAGCACTTTTTAGCTTCTGCTCTTTAATCCATAACTTTAACGGCAATTGATATTTTGTTAAACAGTTGCATTAAATAAGCAACAATTTTATCTCAACCTGCATTTAATATTTTTTATTCATTCAAGGCGTAACAATCACTACTTATTTTGAAAATATTTCTATATGCTCTACAATATTATTTCGAAGTTGGCAACACTGAACTGCAGTGACTATTTTTACAGGTCAATAAATAAAACTGAGATCGGCAGCTCACAAACAAATTACGCTTGGCAACAATGAAAACAAGACAACTACATCGACATATCATCCCAACTTAAAAATTTTATGAAAGCGTCCCTTAGGAGGGACGAACACGTTTTTAGCGATGCATTTCCTTTATAAAATAAAATTCACTGGAAAACCTCACTTATAACAGATGCGTTGAAGCAGAGAATTACTCTTTATTCTTGCCAATCAAATAGTGAACTATAAGCAGAAAAAGTGCAAATGTAAGAAAATAATCTAAAAAAGGCAATAATATGCAACAAAGATAAAAAACATGGCCAAAATAAAAATTTCCATTATGCTTGACAGTTCACCAATCTCATTTCTATATACTTAAATTTTTTCTGGCGGTCACCAATAAAAGAAAGTATTTTTTCCTTAAATCCCAGCTCTAATTATTACAAAAACTGCAATAGTGATTGGGCAATATTCAAAGTTTATAAAAAATTAAACAAAACACCAATTTCTAATGTCACTTTTAGTGTTCAACATAGTCTTCAGCGAATGGCATTACTTTGTCCAACGAATATCCATTCGAAACACTTGTTGGAAAAATTAAGTTTCGTCAAACGCTGTAAAATATTCCCTGACATCGTGGATGACATCCTCATTTAACGAAAATTTCCTCCTGTTCGGTCTGATTTTAAAATCTGGGGAAAGGAAGAGTTGCAAAAGTTGTTTACAGAATGAATTCTGAACCTAGGGACCATGTTTTCCTGGCGAAAGATAACATTTACTTGCGCTAGTCCAACAACATTGCCTATTTTTACGTTGTTAAGGATTATTTTCCTTAGGAACAAAGAAAAAGAGAGCTGCTGATTTCGCACTCAAACCTATTCTGCAAAAGCACAATCTTAGATGTAGCCGAATTGCTCATTTGTCCTCTCACATTACTGGTTGGATTTGTGGAGAAATATAGCCTTATGTATATTCGACTTAAAGTATTTCTCAAAACAGTAATCTGAACAGATATAAAATTCATCCTTCATCACCTATTAACTTAAATACCATGAGTAGAACTTTACAGGAAGAAATCTTTCAGTCAATCTAATAAAAGGTCTAGTTTTGGCGCCTAATCCAACACATACAGTAAGGGTTATTTGAGTTACGAGCCGACTGAGCACGCCGGCCTCCCGAGGGAAAAGGGAGATAGAGTCGTTGCATTTAAAGCACTTTTACTGAAAGCATAAAATGATAATGTATTTAAATTTGATAACAGTAAGCATTAACTCGTATAATAACATATGTTCAAAAACAATGCCCCTCAGTGGCAATACATTGCTGGCATCTGCAAATGAAATTCCTATAGTTCATCCAGTTTCTCTTACGTCAGAACACGGCGGTTTCTTGTCATTCAGATATCCTGTCTCTTGTAACTCTTAGCCAACGGTTTCTCTATAAGGAACACGATAGTCTGAATATTGACTTACAGCTTCTCGACAAGTATCCGTTTTCACATAAAAACTTGTTCTTTGTAGTGGTATAACAATAATGAATAATTACCACATAATTTACACTCAATGAAGAACACGAATACACTCGCTGACAAAGACTCCCCTAAGCTAACAACAAGCTGCTCCCTGCACATGCATTATACGACTTTAATAATTTAGAGAGCCTCGCTGAATTTAGATTAATTTTTTCAATCCTAATTAATCTTTAGAAATCAGATAAATGTGTGCTCATATATTGAAAAAATCGAGGTGGTAAATGTGTAACAATTGCGTGTCGAGACTTAAAATCAGAGTTGGTTGAAACTCAGCGCATTTGTATGCCGTGATGCCTGAGTGAAATGGCTAAGAACACAACAAAAACGCCAGCATTCTGCCCTGTACAGTAATGACATTATAATTCATATATAGTTGTGGACGACAGTGATAAATAACGTGAGCACCTGAAGTGTGATAGAGAAAGAGGTTTTGCTACGTGCGGTCCAAGAAGCAGGCTATAGCGGTCATTTATCATCAAGAGACGCCATGTTGATGGCAATATGAGACGTGTGCGCCGGCCGGGCTTGCTGCCATTATCACTTATTGGATTCTTCTTGGCACCCCATGGTGGGCTAAGAATCCCGTCACGTAGTGTACTCCAAGCGCCAGGCCCTGGTAACGCACGCCCGCTTTTAAAAGAGATTACCATCACCAACCACTAAGCTTCACCTCCCTTTCCTCCGCATCTTTCTGCTTCACAGCACTGCTGACTTCCCCAGGGATAATCGGGAATTACTTGTCATTAAGTGAAACCTTCTTCGACGAACAAAGGCTGTTGAAGGCAGTGATTACATTTTGCCGTAATATGCAAAGCAGTGGTTTTAGGAAATG
Organism: Metallyticus violacea; assembly: GCA_030762175.1. Lineage (NCBI taxonomy): Eukaryota > Metazoa > Arthropoda > Insecta > Mantodea > Metallyticidae > Metallyticus > Metallyticus violacea. Next base: position 52,934,649 of record CM060833.1, on the reverse strand, counting down.
GGTTATATTAAGGCGAGAGATGTGCGTTGTTTAAGGCTATTCTCAGAGTAGCTGTAATAAATGTGGGCATCTACAATGTAAGTCAACAAAGTCTAAGCTATTAGCATGTTCAATTCAAAATATACACATCAAAATTATCTAAGGAACGCCTTATTTTTCTTAAGTTTTCTAATATAAATTAAATCGCATCCTACATGTTGTGTGTAAACCTTATTTTATACTTAAATTGAATAATACGACGCTATAGTCCAGAAAAGGAAAGTCCATCATTTTCTCAAGTTTCCCGTGATGCTTGTGTAATAAGCAGAGCCCGGAATTTCGGGCACTCAGTCATTTTGAGTAAAATGTGCATACAAAAAGGCACTTAAAATGCTGAAAATAGGCAGTAATGCAATTAAAAGTGAAAGCAGAGAAATTTCACTCATTATTAATTAAAATAGGTATTTAATAAACTTAATAAATTTTATCACTTAATTAAAGTACTTAAACTTACTTTTCTTGATTACAAGCAACATCAAGATGTTTTTCAAGATATCAACTGCCATGGTCAGCCGCTTGTCAGAGAGAACATTTTTCATCATGGAAAAATAACTTTCTACTTTCACTGCAGTGATTGGATCATATTTAAAATCAGCTATTTTGGAAGGAGTCATACCAACTACAACAGAACATTCATCTTTCAGAATATCATAAAAATGTTCACGAGGATAAAGTAGAGTAGTTTTGAATAGTCCTGGAAAATGAGCAAAACATTCACATTGGTTTCTGATCGAGTTCATTTTCAGTTTTTCCTTTTATAATGGAATTAGGTTAGTATCTCTTTTACTTCTGTACTGAACACGTAGCAGGAACGGTTTATTGTACAGTTGTACCGCTCTCATCTTTCTCGCTTGCAATTGTGTGTTACATTTATGTGGCTGAGGAGTTATCCCCAACACATATTTCCTAGAATTTTCTCGCGCAGATCGATACAAGGTCATTCACCAGGACTATTCAAAACTGCAGTACCTCATCCTCTGTATTTCCTGATATTCGTATGCACGAAGTATCCGTGCGTTCCTTTCTCTAATGAAGGTTGTGCTATTTAAACAGCTTCAGTGAATGGGTCGAGGAGAATGTTTTTTTACGTATAACAAGATTCTCAATAAATATTTTTGTGAGGTGAACATGCCATTTGCGTAAAATATCACAGAAAATTATAAGGATGCAAAACAAGCAAAAAAGTTTTAAACCTTGAAATAGGCAACAGAGGACATAATGGGTAAAAAAGAAAAATAAAAACTGGCACTACAACCCAGATGTACGGAAACATGTTCATTTCTATCTGATTCTTAAATATATCCACCCAGATAGAAAAGGCATTTTGCCTAACTTTCGGGCTCTGGTCATCAACAATTTCCATCATCGCTCCTTGTATTAAGTACTGTTCGACACTGCCGTGGCATTTTTTGAATTCGTTGTCCCATGGATCAGAGCGAGATCTATTTGTCATAGTTCCTTCCCGGACGGTGATGGTGCCCGCTTTGAAACTGCTAACTTTCTATATGTCCTAGTATTTCTATTTTACCCATATACATATTTTCCTGGAAACAGGATGATTCATCTGTGAAGGGGGTGTTGCCAATTGACAGCATGTCTCCTGCATCACACAATACTCGTGCCCGATTTTCACAGCGATCCGTGAAGTCTATTTCTATGTTTGGGTTGAAAAAGTTAAATTTTCAGCATTCTGCAGGGCACTCCTTAACACGGCAGCATTAACTCTATTCTCTCAGGGCCTTTAGGGATTTGTCTTGGGTTGTAGTTGTAATCCTTGGTTTATCTGGATATTGTTCTTATGGAATTATAAAGCCCTGATATTGTCTCTATATCCTAGAACCACCCCTTTTCCAATATTCAGAGCTATAGAAGCATCAGCTTGTGTTCCACCATTTCTAATTATTCCAATCCTCAAGAACATTTCATCTTCACGTAAATGACGTCATTAAGCATTCATTTAATTTATTAAAACGTCTCTTACTATTTTTCTAATATTTTGACAGATTCCTGTATTAACATATAACTTATTTACAATGTAACTACCGCCACGAGTGGCCGAGGTCCTTAAGGCGCGGACTCATGAGCGGGAAGTCTGGGGTTCGATTCCCATCAGGATCGTCTCCCGTGACTGAGACTTTCTCCAGGTTTTCCTCAATCCTCATAAATGACAAATGCCGGAGAGATACCGTAAACTTAGGATTTTAAAGCTTAAAAAAGTGGTGCCTCAGTAGTAAAATCGGGCGTTAAACACTATAAAAACAATGTTACTATTTAAATGAATAAATAAATTATATTAACTTGTAGGTAGACAAGATATATCAAAGATATATGTTTAGATATATCAAACTTTTTATTGAACTGTGTATGGTTCCTTAGATAATTTGGATGTTACATATTTTCATATGAACCTGTTTACAAGGCCGTTATCATAAAATTGTAACCTGTCTAATCGTAGATTCAAATGTCTTTTTTATATTTGCTAAGAATGTTATTTATTTTTAAATAGAGTTTTATGCAGTTGAAATGAATAAAAAGTTTTGTTGTTAAGAATAGTTGTGCATTACTTGGGGCTTGTTTAACATAATTATTTATACAGAGTTCTGTTTGTCACACCAGTCACCGGCTTCGCCACTGCACAAATTTTCCTCGCATTTCTACCCATACAAAGAAGATCGGTTCATAGTGATGCCTGTCTGCTGTCATACATTTGTGATCTTTTTAACGAAATTTGCATTTGTACTTGCAACAGTTCTCTTTCCGTGATGCTCCAATTTATGTCTTATACTCTCCTTTAGTTTCTGTACAGTATGCGGATTATTCCTATAAACTACAAATACAGAAATGTTTGCTCTTGTAACAACAAATTGCGACTTGCTGTTCATGTAAGGCATAGCAACTGGCGTCAGCGCAAACTGAGCTCAGCGGCGGACATATGCCAAAAACTCTCGGTTATTCGAAATTATTCTAAAAATAGAAAATGACATCTAGATTTTCACCAATAATCGTATTTTTAATATTCTAACATGAACTACTGCCAAAGACCTATAAGATTTTAAAATGAATTCTTCAAACTAAAAGTAGTATAATGAAAGCTATATGATCTTAAATAATTTAAAACATTTTGCTAAAGCAGAGATGATGTAATGGAAAAAAGTCATATCTGGAAAAATTATTTGATTGTAGTTGTTAAAATGCTTAATGGATTACTGCAAAACTTTCTTTGCATTTAAGGGAACAAGTTTCTGGTCAAAATCGGTCAAAAATCGAAAATCATTTTTGCTGTGAATAGTTCCTTGAACCTTTCAGCGTCCACAGAGAGTCAACATTTGCATGCCGTCTCCCCTCCCTTCGGACTCTACAGCCATTTAATGAGCGCATGTTTCCTTTTAAGTCACACTGTTTCCCAGCATACTTTTTTATAAATCAGCGTTTTTCTTAAAAATTCACTTTCACACATTCAAAATGTCCCACGAGTAACAGTTGTTGTTTAAATTCAATTAAAAATTTCCATAATGTGCAACAATTGTAATATTTTATAGGGCAAATAACATGCTAACACTAATAATAATTAAAAACAATGAAAATTTTATTAATTTTAAAGAATAAAATTTCTTACAGATTTAAAAAATTTTCACAGTTCACCCAACAAGTTTACTTGAAATATCTTTCTATACAGTCTTTGTGTGTGGTTCAAAGCTGCAATTGCAAAAAATACCAACCAAATGTTTTAACTTATAAGCTGCGTGGGACCTTTTGATTGTACGACATATTTACGTAATAAAATTTATGAAAAAATTAATAGCACAAAAGCATTTATGGAAGTTCAATTAAATTTGGTACATGTATTAATTTGGTAGGAATTCAATCAGAGTAAAAGTTTCAACGAAATGCATATTAAAATGTCGAACTTTAAAAATTCATTCCCAGTGTCCCTTAACCATTTTCTGAATATCTTAGTATTAGCATTACAAAAATTTAATGATAGATTAACCCATCTGATATAAATATATTTATTCTTATAAGAACAAGCCAAACAATCTGCTTCAAACTGTAATAGTACTTTTCTTTTCATATTATTCTATCGAGTTTAATATATTGGAGTTGCTCACTGACAAAAGCAACCAATAAATAATATCACTCAAAAGCTGTCACTATAAAAGTCTCTCGAAACTCTTGGTATGCCTGACGATATTCGCTGGGTCAAAGTTTATGGGCCACTTGTTTTATTGCAAGGGCACATATATCGCTAAATATTAGCATTTATCAGAACCGGCTCCTGGCAGGTAGGCTACCCTTTGCACCTGGCACATAGCAGCAATTATTCAACGCTGTCTAGTTAACGAGCCGAGTAAATCACACACCTTATTGGGCCTCGTCCCCTAGGATTGGCACTGCCTGCCGGTAAATCTTTTACAGGTCACTCAAACGAATTGGCCTGACTGGGTCAGCCAGATAAATTTGATTACTAAAGATTTACAACGCAGTCGACAGAAGACGATTCTGTTTTTAATGAAATGTTCGGTACCTTTTGAGTTATATACTTTGACTTTTGGCAAAACTGTTGAAGAGTACACGGAATAAATATCAAGGTTTGTTTACAGTATCTGATATAGTTCGTTTTTAAAATTTAGGTAATAGAAAAAAAGCAAAGAGCTTAAAACATGTTGGTAATAGTGAAAAATGATGAATAAAATTAAAAGTATGAGCTTAGAAATTAAAACTTAAGTTAGAAATGCATATCAAGAACCACAAGTAATTTTAAAGAAGACATACTTACTAACAAGTGTTACTACAAAATAATAAAATACAAAAAAGTAATTTTAAAGTCATCTATAAAACTTTTTTCTTTTTCCTTTGTATATAAACCTCAAATCTGTACAATGTAAAAGCATATAAAGAAATCCTGCTTGCCAGAAATAGTACCGGGTAGAGCATGGACAAAATCATAGGCAACTTTTTGTCACTTGTCTCATTCAAGACATCTATGTAGGCTATGAGCCTCTCTAGAGCTTAGTTAACTTGGAAGCAGGACGCAATGGAGCGTATTCTGTAGAAAGAAACAAAATCACACAAATACATATGAGGGTATTAATAGGTAATCGTTAATCAAGAGTTAAAAGTTTTTTTCTGTATCAAGATGCAGTGTCATTATACTGTTATTGTTGAACATTTGTTTTATGCTTAACTTTAACAGCAGTTCTCTGAGGTTAGGCATATTATGAGTTGGTTCATTTGGAAAACATATTCCAATTTAGCATTAGATATGCCTGGCAATTTTTGGAATGGCCAAATGTAACCTGTAGAAGCATAAAAAGGCCACTAACATGAGTTATATTACTGAGGAATACTCTTCACTGCTTTTGCATTGGAAAGTTAATGTTATTCATATGTTATTGATATTAAATGACTATTAAAAAGCCTTTGAGGCAGAAAACTGTGGGATCATTAGGAATTCAAGAAATAAACACTACTTAGAAACAATGTCACCAGTGAATTCTGAATTATGTTCAACATTTACGTCATGGCCATAGTGGGAAATGCAGTAAAGCAAATATTCATAATTACTGGTTATTGTAAACATGTGGCATATTGCTTGGTAAATATACACAATAGAAAGAAGTAATTGTATATTTTGACACTTTTGCCATAAATTGTTATTTACTGGTAAGTGTGTACATTTACCAATGCAGAATGGTAAATGTTGGCAAATCTATTGAATCCGTTTTCTACCCAAATGTTGATTTTTGAATACTCTTTATTTATTACCCCTTTGGATACATTGATCTTATCGCTACATCTGCAGATTATAAATGTGAATGCTCTAAGTGTAGGTTAGTCTGTAGGGATGATTGAAAGTAATTAATGATGGCGTAAATGAGTTCAATGTTCTTGGCGTCTTTGAGTGCTTCGAGACACACACTGTTAGATGCAACAGAAGAAACTGTTGCAAAGTTGTGAAATGGATTCTTTTGGGTTCTCACGCATTGATAGGTACGTAGAAGAAGGAAAAAAAAAAACATCACCCGGAATAAATGCTCCCAGTGGTGAAAGGGAGAAAATTGTATCCAGTCTAGAATAAGCGTTAGAAAAAATCCTCTTTGATATCTTTATGTTTATTTAAAATCTTTCTTTTTATTTAAAATAATATTACATTACAAGAGATTACATTAAAATGGAAAGTAAATATTGTGAAGGTTATGGATTAGAGAAATGTTGACTGTATAGCATCCTTTGGATGTGTGCTGGCTGTCAAACGCTTTCTTTTAGTATCACCCAATCCTAAGAGCATTCTACGATATCTTAATCTTCAGTGTTCAGCCCCCAGAGGCAGCTGCTTCAGCAGTTAATAAAAAGTTTAATTCGGTCAAAATAGGTTAGGTTAGATCAGGTTGTCGGTCCTGGTGGTCCATACTTGCCTCGTAAACCCTTGGTCGCGGGTTCAATGAGTTTTTTCGGACGTAAAAATCCTAAGTATGGCTTCCTTCGAAAAGGAAGTAAAGCCATGGGTCCGGTGTCTTAGATTTATGGCACGATACAGAACCTCAAGCCTGAAAGAACAGGCCTCTTAGCAAAATTTACCCGCCGTTTCACGCCGTGAATAGAATGGGACGCTGATGACTTGAGATATTACAAGAGTGTCCGTAAATAAAACAAATCAACAAAAAATAGGTTAGGTTAGGTTAGGTTAGGTTAGGTTAGGTTAGATTAGGGAAATAGTTTATACAGGTTGTTTGGGCGCTTTTTTCCCCATCGCCACAGGGTAGCGTGCTAGATTGGGCGTAATTTATTTTATTTGCACAAAGGGGAACCTTCTTCTTGGGCTCTATTTTCCGGCATTTAGTAGATATAACATAAAACATGAATGAAAACTCCATTAAATAGGACAATTTGGCTGTAATATTAGTCAATATTTAAATTAATAAGTACAATTGTCACATGGGCCTCACGGCCGTACATGCTAGTGCCGTCCTTAAAGCAATCAAAATGGCCATATACATACAATACATACATACAAATATACATGTATACATACACATACACAAATACTTCGATATATTTACGTTTTTATTAATAATTTATATACAAAAACATAAGCATGAATTGAACTCTTACTCTTGAGCCCCCCTTCCATTTACTTACACCCGCTTTCCAATTTCCCCCTCTTCACTATAGTCATTAACCTTCTTTGTCGGGTCTTCTCTAGAAATATTCCCAAATTGTGTATCTTGTATGTACCAACGCTTCCCAGCAAATGTTCAAATTTCTATTGGCATTCAAAAATTGCGGTGGTAAAGCTCATTTCTTAAAATATCCGTTTCCCTGCCAAAATATTCCTCCAGATATCGCTTTCTCCGCACAATGAGCAAATTCTTTCCCCGAGAACATTAACTATTTTGTTTCCTTTCCAAGCCTTTGATCTGAGCCATGCAAGACCACTTCTTTCTTCCCCTCCCCCACACTGGATGTATTTGAGCCTGAAGATTAAGCGATATTATCTGCGCATTGAGACATTTTGTCTATGTATATCTCGCAAACGTCTGTTAACTATTTTCCAACGGTTTCGTTTAATGTCCTCTCCGTTAACCAAACATACCCCAATCCAATTTTGTCTAAGCCTTTCCCTATTTTTGTTGCCCATCTCGTATCCCACCTTCCCTTATTAGACAAATTGCTCGATTAAGAGCTTGATTCTCCCATATTATTCTTAGGCAGTATTTAATTATTCCTATTTTAAATTCACACTTTCGTTAGGCATTCTAAACTCTTTAAGACCCCACAATTTGCTATACCCCTCTCTACTTGTAGCAACGATTTTAGGAAATGTGTTTGTACCTGATTAAGTTCCAATTGAAACTAATTTATTAGGAATGCGGTTAAATATAAATTAATATATTTTTCAGAAGTATTCCTGCATTCTAATTCTTAGATGAATATTATTAATTTGTATTATTCATTATTATTTATTTATAGTTATTAGTAACTTGGAAACAAAAAAGTATGGCATGCACAATTGGATGAGTTAAAATTCACATAATAATGTACAACTTTATGCTGTGCTTCAAAATTCTGTTCATAGAACTAGGCCAATGGGATGATTTTTTTTTTTTTTTGAGTAGTGTTTAACGCCCGTTTTCACTACTGAGGCACCACAGGCGGTGGACACTGATGATACACGAGATGAAATGATAAATTAATGGGACGGTTCAACGGTAACTCTTATTGCTTGCATTCGGGAGGTCCCAAGCAAAACCCCTGACTATCTGGCCTTGGTTTCAAGATTATAAGTACAGGCTACGTGAGTTGATAGTAGCGGTGTGCAGTGGTGGAATGTGTTCATTGACCTGGAGTCTAGCGTGACAGCAGTCATTCGGTGGGGCTAGAAACACTTTGAGGGGAACTGCTGATAAACATGTCCGCCCTTCGTATCCCTCACTTTACCCCTTCCTGCCGATGTTGCAGTAGGATATAAAAGACCCTCGTCAAGCTTCCAAGTCTGAAATCCCCCTCTGTCTCATCTAATCCATCTAGTGAAAGAATGCCTTTACATTCTGAACTCAGTTTGTGCATCTTAACAATTCCTGAAACATTTCTTTGATTTGGACCCGTATGGTTGTAGCGTAACATAATTCAGAAGTTCCCCACTCTTACCTCTGTTAGAAATTTATTCATGGCTTTGGGTTTCATTAAAAAGTAAACAACGTCGTTGGGCCTGTATTACTTAAATACAACGCATATAACGCATTGGGCGCTCTTAAAATCTCGCTTCTGCATCTATAAAACAAAATGAACCCCTCCCCCCACCTGGAGGAACTTTAAAAAGGATTCTGTCTTCTGTACGTTTCCTTATCCTCGTAAAACGCACATTTTTTCGTGTTAGCGCAGGAACTGTTCCCTCGCTTTTCCGCAGACTAATAAGTAGGAAAGATTTAAGCGGTTTGTCAGTTATAAAACAAAAGAGTAGCGGAATGGCGCCGGGGCAGAGGGGATAGCGGTTGGAGTAATTAACTACATCGTGACCTGGTTAATGGCTGCCTCATTACTCTGTCTTTCCTTCTCTCTGCTTTTCTTGTTCGCTTGTTTTGTTTCTCTCTCTTCGGTCATTTCTCCGCTACAAGATGTTAACCCATTTCTACCCTAATCTTTATATCTATCTTGTCCATATTTAATCTCTTAATGAGATTTCTGCGATATATTCCTCTTTGCACAGAATTGTACATCTTTTTTATGACAAAGAGGCAGATTTTAGACATTCAAATGAGCATAGACAATTGCGGTTCTGTAGGATCCTAAAAGTACACACGGTTTAGACACAAGACTGTTAAAAATAACCGAAATTGTTCCTTTTTAAAATTTCGGGTTATCTCAGATAAAATCTCCTCCTCCTCCTCCTCCTCAAATACGTCCCTCCCAAGGTATTTGAGCTTCCGAAAGCCGTACTGGTACATGTTTTTTTCGAAATTGCGAATTTTATTTTATCTCCTCAGGTAAGCCAAACCTTCGTCCTTGCATTGTGCATTTCAGCTTTGACAATTAAAAAACTCATCGAGTGCCAGGTCAGTAAATTATGAAGGTTGGAGAACAACATCCTCTTGTTTTTCGTGCAAAAGTCATCAATAGGCTGGTTAGTTACTGTGTTGCAGTATACACGAATTGTCTTTCCTCAATCCAGGGTTCATCCTTTTGACGTTTTCTCGGGCTAATGCGAGGTTATTTTGATAATAACAACATTTGCAGTTTGATTTTCCAACAGAATATTCATGGTGAATAACGCCCTGAAAGTCTAAGAAAGCCACCAACAGCACTTTGACGTTTGACTTTACCTGCGTCAACTTTACACTTTATGGATCTTTATGGGTCTTGGTGAAGATTTTCCAACCCACTGTTCATACAAAAGTGTAATTTTTTTGAACATCGTAATCATAGATCCATGTTTCATCATCAGATTATTCTAATCATAAAGTTGCATCCTCATCAACGCCATCCTCCTACACCCAAGATCGCGGGTTCGAGCCCGGCTAGGACCGGTGGATTTTTTCGGGCGTAAAAATCCTAAGTATGGCTTCCTTCGGAAGGGAAGTAAAGCCGTAGGTCCCGTGTCGTACATTTACGGCACGAAAAAGAACCTCAAGCCTGAAAGAGAGGCCTCTGAGAGGTCTCTGAGAGGCAAAATTTGTCGGCCGTTTCAGGCACTGAATTGAAAGGGACGCTGATGACCTGAGATGTTAAAGAGCGTCCATAAATAAATCAATCAAAAAATAAATAAATAAATAAACGCCATCCAAGAGCTTCTGACATATCGCTACATTGTTGTCTGCTCTTGTGTCAACAGCCGAAGAACAAACTTCGCTGCTTCACGATGTACTAATCCTTTTCATGTCAGAGTTCCTTGACACGAATCCACAGTAACGTTAATACTTTATGGTAATTTTTGAACAGTCAGACATAGAATTTCATTGATGATTTCGTTAATTCTGGGTGCATCAGCGTCGATGAGCACCAGGAACAGTGTTATCACTGTGGGTTTCCTGCACTTTGCATATACCACTTGTAGCACTAAGTACGAGTGAAACATTAATCACAAGTAATATCACGATAGGGTCTGAGATTACTGATAAATTCACGAACGTACTGAGTGAATTTATCTAGAAAGCTCCTAACCTCGAGTGATATTTATTAAGACTATTTCACGAATAAATTAGAATTTAAATATATTTCTGCTAAACTTGGCTTACAAAATTGTAACAATTATATATTTGTGCTTAACCTTTTCAAGCAATCTTGCAACAGAAGAATGTCGATTGTCAGTAATGCCAATAGAGAAAAGCAAAATATGGGTTTAGGCCTATTTCATGAACAGAATAAGCATAAAATTGACTAGTCTTTGAGAATAGGGAACTGTGCTCATTTGTTTTATGTTTCCCAGAATTAACACTAGGGGATGCGCAGATCACACATGGAAAACCATCGAAGTCAAAACATAACTTTTTTTTTCATTACACAGCGGAAGTGACACAGCAGATATATCGAGCGCAATCGCATATGATAATTTATTATTAACACACAACCACAGTAATCACTAAAACATCAAATACTATAAAAAGCACACAAGCACTGAAGGGGTGTAAACTAAACTACTACTATCAGGCAAGTATTGCTTTTTAGGAAGTATTTGGTGGCTCCGTTGGCGCAATTGCGATGAAAAGGTTAAAGTAAAAGGTATACAGTTGCAGCTTATTGGTGCAGGGGTGGTAGATGAAGTAATATAATGGTGGCAGTAAATTTTAATTTTTTTCTAACCAAAAGGGAATTTAGAATATGTTTTATCGAGAAAAGAATTTAGTCGACATTGTAACTAATGGAACTGCACGTTATAAACGACGAAAAATTTCGTGTGTTTGAATGAATTTCTCCACAGGAATTCGTGAAGATAGACGTAAAGAGTGCATCCAAAGTTGCATACTGCCTCCTAATCTTGCGCTTAGCTCTCATCCATATGTTTGTGTGTGAATTGCTGCATTGTCCGGGTATACAAACTTTTGCTCCTGAACAATCACATCATATTCTTAAATCCCCCCATCGATGTCCGAAATGTTAACGTATGCCGCCCACCATCCGAAACAATAATAGTCCCGGGCAGTGCAAACTGTCTAGTTAAATTCGTCAAAGTAACAGCCTTTCGGTCTGGTACTTCAACAAGTGTTTCTCCGTCCCTCTCTCAATGCTCCCGAAAAACCTCTCTCTCCACAAACCAGGATGAAACCAAAAAAATCGATTCGTCAATTTCTACGACTTTAGGCTTTAACACAATGCGTCTGCAACAGACCACGCAACAGAATAATGCACCAAAAACGTTCATTTCGCGGCTATTCCGAACACTTCACGTCTGTTTTCGATATCCTATTATAAGAATATAGACTCTCATTTGACTCTCACAGTTCCACTCTCACAAACGTAAACAAGCCCTAGTGCATCATGGGAGTTCCCTATTCTCAAATATTATCATAAAATTTATATATATTTGAAATTTGTGCACAAAATATTAACACTTGTATACAGTGTTATACTTAAAGTCGACTATTACAATCGCAACCGTTCGATTTTATGATACCAATTGAGAGGAAAAGAAAATGATAGCATACATTGTCAATTTTTCTTTGTATTCTGTAATTTGAAATTTCTAATGATAAGTTTGCTTTGCACATTTGACGCATCACCAAAACGCTTTGAAGAACCCTCTCCATTTTGCGTTATAATAAGCATTTGTCCATGCTTTTGTTGCAATCAATAGCTCCCCACCGCCTCTAGCAAAAGTGGTCAGTGATGCACGTTCAGGAATTATATAGTGGAAATATGGAGTTGGCTACACTGACCACAAGACATATGCACAACGCCTGTTAAAACAGATTTGACAATTTTGATTTGGATAATTTTACTCCGTAATCCGGCTTTGATTGGTCAAATTTCAAAAGTTTTTTTGTTTGTTTTCGTTTCATTGGTCGATTTTAAGATGACGTCACATGAGTGAAATAGTCTCCACAAACATTTCTCATCACCTCACGGATCTCGGTAAAGGATTTATGAAGTTTCACACAAAATGTAATGTCATTCCAATAATTGCAGAACACTCACAACACAATTGCAAAGAAAGCTGCATAAAACCGTGATCACTGTGTAACACGACAAACGGCAGGTGTCTCATCACAGTCGGTGCTACCAACTACTTTTTGCTACCAGCTCTTTGGTGCGAACTGTTCATAGTTCGAATATCTTTTGAACAGACCTCGTATACCAGGAGGGTAATGCATTTGATTGGCATAAAAGTAAACTTGCAAAGCATTTCTGTAATTATAGAATGTAGTACATACATCTCTATTAAAATAGTTTAATATAATTACAAAGTCAGATATTTTGAGCAAGTGTGCGGTAATCCAAGGGCATCCACCCCATACCTCCAGCCTTTCTATCCACAGGAGGTCAGAAGTGTATTAATTGAAAGCTAACAAACCGTTAACTGCATCATATCTGCCTGTCAACATATATTCTAAAATATAATTATTTATATCAACATACCAGTCAAACACTAGACATAGGTGTTATCAGAGGTTCAATGCACAAAATGGTACAATCATTAACATAAGTTTCAGATTAAGCTGTAAATTCTAATAGCTATTTTTATTATTATTGTTTTATAATAACTTTATTTGAAATAATTTAAAAGTTCGTATTTAATATAAATATAATACTCAAGTTTCTTTCAAAATATGTTTTCAAAAAGTAATGCGCTTTAATAATTCAAAACCAGTGGAGAATATCACATGATACACGAAATAGCCTTTTCACCCGTCTAACTGACTCAGTAACAACGTTGCTTACGATGTCATAAACATACAGTAATTTTGAATATACCAAGAAGACAAATTTATTTGAGATATAATTCAGCAATAAATGTCACTGGAGGTATTTAAAAGTTTACCAGTAGCCGAAAATATTTTATATTCGTTTTTGTTATTCATTTACTAAAACATGTTTATAACACAATAATTTCAAGCCTAACGCCTTAAACATGAAAATTCTTTCACCAAATTAGGCATTTGACAACATGGTTTCAAATAAAATGTCAAGAATGATTACAGAATAGCCTTAAAGTTTGTTTGGGACTTTAGATTTGTCATTCTCCCATTTGAAGACCATCGCAGTAATTAACTCCCATTATTGCGACTATTTTCTCAACTCCAAATTTGGTATATAAAGTAACGTTTATATGTTGTAGGAATTTAATAATAAATTGTTACATAGTTTTGAGTTTCAGCAATAGAATTGTTACTTTAACAGTCTTTCTATTCCATGTGTGGAACCCACAAAATTTAAATTCTCTTCTCTTGCTAGGATGAAAGTTTATTTTTGTTCTGAACGTAAGCATGTCTTGTCAGTTAGATGAATAAATTGTAATTTTTTAACTCCAGTTAAGAAAGAAGTGATTGATGTTCTTTCTATTATAATTGGTATGAAGCTGTGATTTTCACCACAGACTTCAGAGCATTGTCCGTCCATAGATGGATATTTACCTACCATGAATGTTGTGCTCTCCCATTTTCTCTCATTTTATTCCTTTGGTTCTGTTTTACTGGATCTAAAGTGTCATGAGATTAAGGCTGGTGCTGTGTGCGGTATAACGATGACTTGCGCTTTAGAAAGGTTTCAGCTCCAGTGTCTGGCATGAAAACGGTCCTTCCGAGGAACTCTTAACTCTTTGGGTACCACTGACGTCGGGATGTTCTACAAACATAATGTCTATGTTTATGCCTCACCGCGTCTGGGTCCTGGCCGCCCTGTATCCCCTTCACCTTATTCCCGCAAGTGTCCCCTTTAGGGGCCTAGGCACAAATACCGAAATGTCCTCCTCCGTCCCTAACTGTCAGTTCAATCCAAACATAAACTTAGCATGAAATTCATTTTATCGCGCGTATGCCGCTGCAGGTCTACATTGTATTCCCTCTGTGTTTTAGTATTATAAATTCTACTCAAAGGTAGTGTCTTTCTGTAACTTTCCAGAGATGAATGATGACTAAAGATAAATTTCAGCATAAACTTTCTAAAACTTGTGCTTCTATCTAAGGAGGGTCTAAATATTTAACAAAGTGTAATTTATGACTTGGAAAACAGAGAGTAAACGGTGTCAATAGCATAAGAATAAGTTTTATTTCCCAGTGTCAGTTAGAATATAAAATGAAATATTCTACAAAAAAAGAAAATCATGGCATACCCAAATTCCTTGTACTAATTTTATTAATATAGTAATTTATAGTATCATCTTAATAGTAGGCATTAAAATTTAAAATATTGGTTTGCAAAAAATCGACAAATAATTACTTTCTTTGAAATTGGCTCACCAAATCTTTAAAAAGATCTTTCTCTTTTCAGGCAATTTTTCCATTGCAGACCGGCGCAATCTTTTATATTCCACATGGGTTGGGTGTTTCAAATTTAGCTTCAATTAGAATTCTAAATAAAATAGCATTTACTTTTCAATTTATGGGGGCCCTAACAATACAAGTCCAACTGAGAAAGCATGGAGACATGTAAATGTATTTGCGAGAAAGCTGCAGTATATCATTTTCGAAGAAAGCAATGTGCACTATACCTCAGAAATAACCCAAGTTTTTACAGAACACTGCAAAGGTCACATTTTAAGAGCAGCTAATGAAATAATGCCAAATATCCAGCACTGTAATCGAAAAGTTTATGCCAAATTGGAAGACCAATGTTGATATTAAGCAGAGACCAGTTGTGTGATAATAGCTTCTTAATGAACTACAATAAATACTCAGAGAGGTCGTCGATTTCCTTGGTCATTGCATTGAACGTGAATGATTTAACTTTTGACAGTGACGCACAGGAAATTTTACTCGGGTTCCTTGCCCGCTAACTATGGGCACATGGTTCATGCATGGTAATAACTTTGCACAATTTGATTTTAGCCTTAAGCGTGACCACAGTTGTAACACAATTACCCCATTAAAACTTCAGCATGCTGTCCGCTGTGAACGCATCAACAGTTTTACTGCAGGTGGCTGACCTGCCTTTAACATACATCAGTTAACACAAACTTTTGTTATTTGTTATATAACTATTTCCTGCCCTTTAAGAAGGAAGCTACAGTCACATACTGGGAAAAATCTGTTTTACTCTCACCTTTTAATTCATATGCAGAGTATTAATGAACTACATTGCAATAGTTTCAAAGATTGCAGAATGGTCTTAGACAAGCAATTTAAGAGAGGGTTATATTCTTTCTGTTCATAATTCAAAGTTATTACCTTAAGTTTCTGAAGGACGAGTTCTCCGCTGATTGATGAATGAGTGAGTTTATTTATTCAAGTTAGCATATATAATATTAATAGTAATAATAATAATCATCATCATCTAAATATTGCCTAATAAAATATTCAAAACGTGAAACCCCCATGCCAGTAGAATAAATTAATACAATATCAAAACTATATATATATTTTTTTAAATTCGGTTTAGTTTCTCTCTCTTCTCCCCCAATTTTCACCCTTTTCGAACCTGAGCTGCATCACTTTCGGCAGGAACTTGCCTATCTACTCCTCATCCTTGCCTGCCAGCCGAGAGCAGCATGCCGCTTGCACTCTCTTAAGAGTCAGTAAAGAAAGAAAACAGTTACTTCTTCCACACCTCAGTGCTGCTACAATTCGCCAGGAATAAAAGACCACGATTTCTCTCCACATAAAGAGCAAATTCCTAGTCAATTTTCGCCTGAGATCCTGATCTGCCTCCATGCTCCAAGCCTAAATCACGCGAGGCCTTGTTTACTGAGTCTGATCTCTGTTTTGTTGTACAGCTCCATTCCCCAACCAGATTATAACTCCGTTTGTACTTCCAACGAGATCTTCTCCCACATTGTATGAATGTATGTTGTCTGTGTATATCCTTCAGGCGGTTCCTAACCTTTCTGCATGCGTTCTCCTGTTTCCTTGACCAGTTGTTCAAATATTGTCCAACCCAATAGTTCCCATCCCTTTCTCACTTTTGAAGCCCATGTCTTAATCCCTTCCAAGCTGGAAACAGACTGCTCTAATTAAAGATTGATCTCCTACAACAGTTTGCAGTCAGTATTTCACCACTCTAATTATACATTCTATTGTATCACTACATATGCGTCCCAAATTACCTTTTAACTCCACAGTTCGCCGCCCCCTCCCTTCCCTCAAAATCACTTTTTTAAAACGCATTATCACCTGATCTAGATTCACCTTTTGCTCCCATTCTCAAATTTCCGCTCCTTATGTCATTGTGGATGTGACCAGAGACCCGTACGGTTTCCAGGAAACGTATCGACATTGTCAATGTGCTTCGCTCACTGTGTCACACAATACGAACGCAAGCATCTCTCCTTGGCGCAGTCTGGCGTGAAATAAGAGTGGACCATTGTTATCGAGTTCCAGCCTTGTCAATTACTTTTATATTCTTCTAATTTTTTTACAGTAGGGCATTGTATTTAGGCCTACATTTTATTTTTATATATTTTAAATAAACCGTTACTCAGTTGAGTTTTAAATTTTAAATTAATTTTATCATCATATATGCTCACAAAATAAAATAAAGAAATAAATAAACCAACTTCACAGAACACAAATCTGCGTTCTTCGAAACCACAGTCTGTTTCCTTATCCATTAGGCCACACAGTCAGTAGCTTACTCTAAATCAAGGTATACAAACGGACTTTGCTCCAATACAACACGCACAACTAAACAGAGAGGAACGAAGTGAACTGAGAGAAGGGGTGGTTTCGGCGCACAAGTGACGGATGTCGCATGTGTGACATTCAGTTTATTTACTTTTTTCGTATGTAGCGTCTTCGTAAAAGTAAATAATATTGTCGCAAGATTCTCACAAATCAAGATCATTATTGGCGATGATAAAATCAAATAAAAACGCATCAATTCTACTTCAGTAAATTTCAAAAGAATGTTAATTCTTGAACACACAGGTTGCATTATCAAAACAAAAGCAGGTGCCATGTTTATTGTAGCCACCGCAACTAAACGAAGCGAGGGTTATTGATATACGCGACCTTTGTTTATTCTTGGGAAACTGTAAAAACATTAACAATTTTTTGTGGAAGCAAATATGACTTCTATTTTGTAAGCAAAATTACTGTAGTTTACATGTATGTGTGGTGTATGTCATATATTGATATTATCGGATGTGCCATTTGCATTATGAAATGCTTTCAATTTGCCAATTAGGGGTTTTTCCTTGTCATCCTGATACAGTTTTTGGTACCCCATCAATCGCGAGAAATTGATGAGAATATATCTTTTATTTCAGCTAGCTTTAAGTGAAGGGTTCTGTTTGTAAGAATGTCAAGAAAAGCAGGAATTTTGCTCGGACGGCAGAGAGACCGTTGTGGCAGACAAAGGAGCAAATTTGTTCATTAGGAGGATGGTTGTTCGCCCCGGCCAGGTATGCTGGGAAAGAACAACGCTGTAATGCCGCTAAGGCCGTTGATCTGTAACGTTCAGTAAAACTTTAAATTAGACACTGGACGAATCAACGAGTGGTTAAGCTCAAATAATCAAACGGGCCAATAATATGAGAGTGGCATGAAGTCACAGTTAACCTATGAGGATGTCTAAAATTCATAGTGCGGGAAAATGTAGCGTCCCCGCATCACGTGGTAAAGCGTGCTATATTGGGTATTTAAGGACGTGAAATCGCTCTTTTCGAGGACTTTTTGGTTCGTCTACTCCGTTACTCTGGGAACTCTGGTCTGTTCTCGTCATCTTGGTCAGCGTTCAGATGTCATAGGAACGGCAATGTTCGAGCGTCACTTCAGCTCGACAAGTCTTCCGAGCGGTCCGCAATCAAATTGCTAGTCAAACATTATAGCTCCACGTGTCTGCCAGACGTCTCGTTACTGCGTTCCGAACAGAAACGCCATGGGATGCACTCTTTGTTAAATAAACGACGTCAACCTTCACATAATGTGTTCTCTCTGGTCGATATAATACCTTTAATTCCCTTCACTCAACCCGGCACTACCAGGTCCCGAAAACCAGCTACATCCCTGAGATCGACGAGAAGAGTTATTGAGTGGTGAGCTGGATCATAAACAACAAACTCCTATCACCATTCTCCCCGCCACCTATAACCCCTTCAAACCTTGACCCTCCAACGCGGGGCAATTATCAAAATTACCCCCCCCCCCGCATCCTCCCACCTATAACTACTTCAATCCCCTTTCATGACGAGCGTTCCATGTGTTGCAGTTTTGTCAATTGCAAGTGATGGGCCTCCATAGATATCCTCCTCAGTTGAGAGGCACCAAATATAATAAGAATTCGTGGACAGTGAAACCGCAGATAAATATGGACATTTGTGATATCAATAATGTTGGGGCAGCCATCTACAGCATTAGAAAAATACATGACATTATTTCCTTGATGACATCACTGGATATCCGTTCAACGCGTATCGTTATACTTTGGTAGGAAAAATGCAAGTTGCTGAAATTTCGAACATCATGAGAACAAGGTTTTCTATCATTCTTATCGTTAAATGTTTTTATATATTACCCGAAATTGTTTCCCAAGTCCCGATATATTCAGAAGTGGTTTCTTCTCCTTTACTGTGGAAGTTTTTGAATTCTTCTTCTTTTCTGTTCTTTTAATTCTAACCATTTTGCAAATTGTTTAACTCCTACTATCGTGTCGTTAAAGTGAAAATCTTTAAATTAATACATACCTAATAATAAAAGGTACCTTGTAATGTTACATATTCTGGATAATTGCGTTGTTCCCTGTTTTTGCGTTGCAGCATATCAAGCGTTCAATATTGTTTTCGTCACATTGGCAGCAAAGCTATTCGTTCTTTCATTCCTTATGAAAAACCTGAATTTTAGACATTCTAATTCATCAAAATACACTGTTCAGGCGGATTAAAACAACACCAGTACCTAACTGGCCATGCTTGCTCTAGATTATTGCGTAACACGATAAATCAGTTAACCGCTATTCAGTGCTGTATTGTTATACGTAGAGACCGGATATCCAGGCATTAAAATACAGGAAAACTCAATAAAAAGACATTACCCAATAGGATTGGCAATTAAAAATTATTTCAGACGTATTGATTATTAAATTGGCAAACATAATCATCATTATTTTATAGTATTGATTAATTGAAGTTGTATATAATTCCTTTTGATATAATAACAAAAGGACTTAAACAACGAATCGTTTGGCAACTATATTATTTGGAAAGAAAAGTTATAAAATACGCAAAACTGGCAACTAGCTTTTCTTCTCTATATATTTATATTAACAATGAGCAGAAAATTGAAAAAAGGCCTCCTCTGAGCTGAAGTTATCGCCTGCTTTACACCCTGAATTGAAAGGTATGATAATGACCATAGATATTTAGTGCCCTTACATAAACCTAAAAGTACGAAATAATAGACCGGAGTCTTGAGTCTGACAAAGGGTTCACCAGAAATTTCAAGGTAAATTACTTGTATGCTGCAAGTGAGCATCTTGGTGAAAAATTTAGGGTTGCTATTCAGGTATAGTAGTCTCTCTTTCATTACTGACAAACGGCATTTAATCACGTCGTCATTACTGATGAAGTCTTTGAAATCGTAACCGCGCTATCAATGCAGTGTATTTTTACAAATTAATAATGCAAACCGAGATCGGCAGCTCACAAACCACTAACAAAAACGACATTATTGCAGCGATCTACTTACCTGACTTTAACGATTTATGAAGGTTTTCCTAGGAGGAATGAACACATTGGCGGCTCATGGCTCATGTAGCAGGGTGGGCTAGGGTATAACTAATGACCCAATGGCCTGGGGGAAGGTCTCGTTTTTCAAGACTTTATTCCTCTCCGACATTCTCTCATAACCGACATCATACGTTTGTGTTATTAACTTCTGGTTTATATAGAACTCTTCTAATTCAGCTATTAAAAAGTACGCCTTGTGCAATCAATTCATAAATAGCAATACATTTTATGAATATTTCAACCGGTATACCCCCACACGTATCGTAACATCACAAGAGATTGGTCTGGTTGGCCTGTATTGAAACGAAACGTGCCCTTTCTATTTCTTGTCTAATCTCATTTCTTTACACAAGATGTTTTTTCACTTCACACGCTGTCAGCCAAATGTTTTCTCAAACCATAAAAATAACTCTCTTAATTTTGTATCGTCCTGTTGAGTAAGTTCCTATAGCTTTCGGTTAATGACGTCCAAATCGTTTCACTTTCAACTTAGATGCGAAAATGGAGTCTTCAATAAAACGCCCACTTTATTCAGTGCCATAAAACAGATGCGCTTTCTATAACTTAACATTTAACATTGTGAAAGTCAACTTTCCATTACAAACAGTAAGAAAAAGCCGCCTAATTTTCAAGTGCGAAAACTATCCCTAGTCAGTTATGCGCGGTGTCAGTAACCCCTGAATATAAATAATCCTGCATTAATAACTTGTTAGCTTATCAAAAGATTTAGCAAATAATATAGTTTCCATTTTAACTAACCACACACATATGCCAATATAATGTTCATAAATGCTTCATATGGAAACTACATGAAGTAGAAATGTCTACGTTTGATTACAATTGTACCTAAAGCCATGGTCTCTAGCCAGATTCCTTATAGTGTACTAAAAAACTGAAAATTAATAGTGTTGTCTTTATGCTTACTCCTCAAATATTGCAGTATTTGACGGCTCAGACGTGTTTTATTTATTTTTCTGACAGACATTTTTATTGAACTTTTGACGTTCAACATGGTTATCGGTTTTAAAATGGGATGAATACTTGACCTTTGGTACATTTCTTGTAGTGTTTCATGTTATCAAGTGACACAAGATTCGTAATCTTAGAGATTTAAGTGGATGCTTTTTTTTCTATAGTGGTTGAATGTTATATTAGTTACGGGTTTCATTCTTCCATTTATTTTGGTGACTGGTTGGTGAAGGTTTGTTTAAGTGCATGAAGAAGTTTCAGGCCCTTAGACTAAACATATTTGGCAATCTTCTGTACGCTTAACACAACTTTCATCTTCTATGACCATACTTGCCTCCTAAACCCAAGATCACGGGTTCGAACCCGGCCAGGAGCGATGGATTTTTTCGGGGCGTAAAAATCCTAAGTATGGCTTCCTTCGGAAGGGAGGTAAAGCCCGTGGGTCCCGTGTCGTACATTTACGGCACGAAAAAGAACCTCAAGCCTGAAAGAGAGGCCTCTGAGCAAAATTTGTCGACCGTTTCACGCCCTGAGTTTAATGGGACGCTGATAACCTGAGATGTTAAAGAGCGTCCGTAAATAAATCAATAAAAAAAATCTTCTATGACCTTTTGTAAGTCATATGTACAACATCATATAATAGAAAAATGTACCTAAAGTAAGGGAAATATAAAACCATTAACTTGTTATAAAAAGTACAACAAAAATTGCTAGCTGTGTTACACATTCTTGTTATAGTAGAATGCGATATTATTACATTCAAAGAAAACGGCTAAGAGCTTAGCTGTTCTCATGTATTCCAGTCAGTTCTGACATCTTGCTGAAGTTTTTCTGGTCACTCTCTACAACAGCAAACGGCTCTACCATCATTGGGAAATCCACCACTGTTGTTCCAGAAACCACTTGAGATTGTTATTATTAAATGGCATTTCTTGCGAACCATTCTTAAGAACTTTATTACAGTGCCTCGTGGGCCGGAGCTGAATCATGCTGGAAGTTCCATTTCCTGTTCTTTGTTGGCATAACGCTGTAGTTTGCATTTCCACTCATCTCTGAAGTTAAAATGCCAGTACCACTACATAACCCACATCCCAAAGAGCAATGCACTGGATATGTTCATACCGAAGGCCAACACTGTCTGCTTCGAAATTGGACCTCGCTGAACACGACCCACCATCGCTACACTGCTCTCAGAGAGTGGGATTGCGGGGGGCGAGTTAAGGGTTCTGATGGTCACCTGTAGTACTATTTTCAATGCAGCGCTTTGCACAATTGTCCACTGATTTTCAGCTTTTTAAGGATGCTTGTTGATTTTCCAACCTTGTGAAGAGCAATTCGAACATTGCGGTTTACATAGTTTCCCTATTCCATAGTTTAAAGCTCAAATAATGTTCTCTTACTCCAGCATGACAAAAAAAAAAAAAAAAAGTAAAAGTGTGGAGTAAAGCTATTATCTGTTTGCCAAAACACCTAGTACAGTCTGTAACAATATGTATGGCAAAACTAGGCACATTTAAATTTATAACAGGTTAAAAAGATATAATGAACCGCCAGTGAAGTTGTCAAATAATACGATAAATTGTTGTAAACTACTTGATATAAATATTTACTTTTTAAGACACTTAAAGAACAAAATTTTCTGTTTGCAATTCAAACTTCAGTACTGCCAACATTAAAAAAGTATGCGGTTTTTAAATTTGATCTGAATGCCGTCTTTATCGATATTGTACCACCATATCCTGTGCGTTTCGAATGTATAGCTATGAACAAATCTGAAACACTGTTGCCCAACTATACAGTAATAAATCAACAGTGGCAAAGCTCAGGGGCACATAGTCCCTGTGACAAAATAGTGGAAGTCAAGCCCACTACAGATTGTAGAAGAAACGGCGCTCAGTAAGATCTCTGGACGATTCAATGCACAATGTCGCAACTTTAAATTTGAATCAAGTTTCGGTAATTGTGGCCAGATTATCTATTTTTAAGCTCGAACCAGCAGAATTGCTGATTACTTATTCTATTCTCCTCTTTTTTCTCATTTTAATGTCTTTCTCGCCATTTCTGGAGGCAATGAGCCAGCAGTGAACAGTGATTGAGAAGAAAGCCTATCATCAGCTCTTCATGGATTTCCTTTTATTTTTATCAATTTTGTAATACATCTTAGCACCGTTCTCAAGTCTTATGGCAGAAAGTATTTTACTATCTTATTTTCTGTGAGCTAAGATCTTTATAATTCTAATTTGATGCAAATACTATGGAATAGAATTTCTTTTCCATTTTTTGTTCTTTATTTTATTTTACAGGCAGAGTTAAAACCATCAGGCTTTTTGATACATTCATAAGTTGTATGATACAATTAACTACCAAAGAAGTACCACATGAATATATACACAAATAAAGAAAAATAAAGTTAATTTATAAACAGTGGAATTATAAAAAACGTATGATATACTGAATAAAACATATACCTAATTTAATAATATATAGATAAAGTTAATATTATTTTGAAATGCTATTTAGAACTAAAAAATGATTTTATATTGAAAGTAAATACATACGATACTATGAACATAAAATATCGACTATTACCACTGATGAAGTATTAAACAGTAAATAACCAATAAAATAGCAGCTAATGTAGGTTTTCCCTCAAGAGTAATGTTGGCCGACAACCCCTCATTTCACTCTATAGCAAATTCCCATTTTTAGTTACAAATATCACGTTCTACGACATCCAAATATGGGGACATGACCTTATGAAGTTTAACTACTTGAAAAGTTGCATAGTTATTACAAACTTACTTGGCAAGTATTATAAGAGAAATTTGTTAAATTAAATCCGTGTTATACACTGATAATATTATGAAATATACTGCAAAATTTCAAGATACATATCAAAATGTATGATACAAATACTCCATATTTGTTTATAGTAAGCTGATTCCGACAACAATCTAACCAATGTTGTGCCACAATACAATTATCTTTTAACAAGGTATATAGAGAAAATTATTCTTTTCAGACCTGGTACTTAAACAATGAATACTCGGATGAACTTGAAACCAAAATATAGTTGTTTAGAATTTGATAGTACAACACAAAAATCGCGTGATAAGTGTGAAACATTATTCTAAGGGAAAATAACTAACCCAGAGAAAATAAATTACTTTCTTAGGAATGTACATATTATGTTTTAACTAATTCACTACCGCAAATGTTCAAAATATGTCCCATTTATTTGAAGACTCAATTCTAATATTGGTCTTTTATACTTAAAAGTTGTGCATGCTGGATAACATAGGCGATATTTTGTTTCAAGAAGGTTAAAACAAGGTTAGAAGGTATCAGCAGGCAGGAAATTGAGACAGAATGTCACACGAAAGTCTCTTTGAACCTATCAAATAAAATTAAATTAACCAGGGGTAAGGAGAGAAATATGCTTGTTCTAGGGAGAAAGCGCAGATCAGAAATGGCCGGGTTTAGACTGGGAGATTGGAAAGCTAAAAAAATAACGGATAGTTCTGTTAGGAGAAGCTACCCATTTTGTGGAGGCGATGAATCCAATCTAGTGCATATCTCATTTAGTTTCTGGCGCATTGTTAGAGCATAATGTGACTTGATCCCATCTAATCGATACTATTTTATCCGTTTATCCAGTAGCATATCATAAAGAAACTCCATTACATTGATGTCCAGAAATGCCCGATATGTGTGCTGATTTACACTTTTATTAAAAAATATTGTTCCACAACAGCACCTAGTGTTCCACGCCACACCAACGCACTTAACAAGTTTTTGCATATAAAATTTATCCGTTCATTCCTCTAGAGGTGAGAATTCATAAACACCTAGTCCTTAATTTTACATTACAGAGCTAAATGGATAATAGCATTTCTTTATATGGCAGGTGATTATTTATAGCACCTTTAAATCTTTGATAGTCCATTAGCATACATTGAGACCCGCTTGCTTAATTACTGTCAGCAACATAAAAAGATATGCTAAAAATATTTCACAAACAAATAAATATTTACCCAATTTCTGCCAACATACATTCTGAAAGTATCAAAAATAAAGATACTAAATATTAAAACATAGGCTTTAATAAACGTTTATAAACTTCAATTATATCATTAGATAATTGAATACTAAACTGTTTAGAAAATGTAGCTATTACATGTTATTAACCTGATTTTCTGCTGCCTATATTTTATTACTACACTACTATTGGTGTTACACATTTTGACTTTGAGGGGGAAAAAAACTTATCTTCTATATATTTTTCTTCGTCCATAGCAGCTTTAATCTCCCTCATTGCTGTAATCATATTAGTTTACACTTTATGTAATCACAGATCGCTCAATTGTATTCTCCTCCCAAAAAATAGATCTATTGAGTGAAATCACAACTTCTCCCCAACTGAAAATACATAAAAGGAATTAACCTAATTACTAATTATCTATATTGGCAGAAATTAGACCATGCACGTGAAGGAGTTTATTGGAAGTAACTGAGGTATGAAATGGAAATAAAGATTGTCAATCTTCCTGTAGTTTTGTGTCCTAAAGTATAAGATGTTTCTGCTGCATGTTTCTGATTGTTGTAAGGTTCAATTCATATCTCATATCCCGCTCACCAAAAAATTAAAAATCGCCTATATTAAGTGCTGTGTAACTCTGAATCATGATTGTTAGAAAATATATTTTTATTGTTACTTCAAACTCTAGGTTAACCTTTCTATTTTACAACAGCTAACATATAATGTATATTTCATTCGGGAGTTTTATTAACTGTCCCAAGGCAATATATTGTAATATGACCGAGATAATTCAGTGCCAACTTACATGAAACCCACAGAAAAGTTGTGGATAAAGTGCATCAATGAACAAAAGATCAATGATCTTTAATGTGGCAGAAGAGAACCAGCTCTACATATATATGAAAGAGAAAAGGTCTTGATGTTGTTAAAGACAGTGAAACATTTTTTTTAACTTTTAACATTTGTGTAAAGAATTTATATATGTAAATAGAGTTTAATTATAGTTGTCATTAATAAGGAATATTGTTGTCAACTATAATTGTGAGTTACCTGGGGATTATTTATTTTTAGTGGTGCTTAATGCCGTTTTTACTACTGAGGCACTACAGGCTGTGAACACTGATGATACATGAGATGAAACGATAAATTGGCATGGGTTTTTTAAAGAAGAAACATTCCAGGCCTAAGTTTGGAGTACCTCTCCCGGCATTTGCCATTTATGAGGACTGAAGAAATCCTGAAAAAAAAAACCGCAGTCAGAGAGGGATTCGAACCCCAGATCTTCCGCTGACGGTCCGCGCCTTAAAGCCCTCGGCTACCCGGGTTGGTGGGAAGTGTTTAGCAACACATTTGAAATGAGACATTTTATTAGCTTACGTTCGCAGTTGACCAAAACCAGTCGCAGGCTCCGTAAACGAACAAGTTCCACTCACATTTCTTTATCAATAAAGTACACAACATAAGTTTTGTTTGATAATGACTACTAACCTATTTTATGGGAGTGTTCTCCCCATTTTAGAGCAATGTGGATAGTCAAAAGTGAAGACAATGCATTTTGAGCAAAAATAGGCCTAGTGCAGATATTCTGCAGGATTGCTGCCACCGGCGTGACTTTAACACAGCGCGGGCCGCGCCCTGTTGTATACACAGACCAAAAATAACTCTAAATACTTCCACACGATATCTTCTTATTTTTTTAGCTGTTTTAGTTTACATTATATCGTCATTTTTCACTGAAATAGCAGTGTTTTATTGTTACACAACTATTTTACGTATTCCTTGTATATGCAAAAAGTGTCTAACTTTTCCACATATTTTTTAAAAATATAAACATTTTTAGTGAATAACATCAACTGGGCCTCTTTATATGCTGAAAATGTGAACAAATTAAGTAAATGTAGTAAAAAGAGTAGCTTAAATAAATGTAATAAAAGCGTTTTATATATATATATATATATTGAAACAGTTCCTAATACCGAACTCCACTGAAATATAAATATAATATATATGAACTGTAATTCTAATCATATTTTGTGCATTTTAATTAGCAATGTAAATATTATGTATATCTGAATCATGAGATATAGTTTTAATATGTTAATTGTATGTCGTAAAAAGAGAAAGTTTTCTGGTGTAACTGTCTATGGTGGCTCAGTCAGAAACGGAGCAGAGTCAAGGAGGTAATAAACTGCTATACACAGGAATGGGACAAGCGCTACGCCATTACTTTAAAAGACCTTCCTTTGGCGAGGATTAATAACATGAAGGCTTTCGAATACATTAGGGCAATGGACTCGCAGCCCTTTGTACAGTTAACTTTAAACCAACCAATATAAATAAATGCTTTAAAGTTTCAAATAGTAGCGGATGGCATGCGTTGGCTGGTGAATTTGAACCAACCAATGGTAGATGTATATTAAAAAATTTAAAGCAAGGCTTGAAACGTGCGCTTGCTTGTGTAACCGCCTGTGGGTTGGTGAAGCCAACGTTAATTTGAATTGAATATATAAGGAGGTGTTGCTCCGCTGGGGCATCAGAAGTTCAGATCGTTCACGTAGTCAGTTCAGATAATCAGATAGTCTGATAATCAGTTAAGCAAAGAAAATCAGTTCAATGCAAAAATTCAATTCAGATAGCAGAGAAGCAGCGCCTAATAAGCTATACAATCGACACCGGAACTACAAAAGTTATACTTCGGACGCAGTTCTCAATTCGTCATTCTGAAAATTCGACGTAATAAAGTTCTATCGTACGCAGAACACCAGAGGACGCGAAAGATCCTGCGAATAATAAATTACCATGCATATTCAAATCTACTCATCGCGTGATTATTAACACAATTGATATACTCTCCCAGTCCTGTTGAGCACAGCTTATAAAATAACGGAAAACCCCTGAGATATTGTTATAATAAAGTGTGAGCAACAACTCCAAAGCGATTAATTAAAGATATGCCACTACTAAATATGGTGATCAGCAGCGAAATCGCTTCATAATTGCCGACCAGCCTGTCTCCACCGACGAAACCGCTTCAACAGGAGGGGGAAAAAAAACTATCCCATACCTTTTTTCTCTGTCTTTATAAGACTTATTAAAGATTATTTCGCTTGTATTTTTGCATCGTCATTTTTTCAAAATAAGAGCAGTATTTTTGTGTGTGTGTATTCCTTTAATATGAAAAGATTGTATAACCATTGCACATATTTCTAGAAAATATAGAAAATTTGACGAATAGCCACATCTGCTGTGTGTGTCTGTCCTGATGGTCTACTGGTTACCCTGGTAAACCCAAGATCGCGGGTTCAATCCCGACCAGGGTCGATAGATTTTTTTTCCGGCGTAAAAATCCTAAGTATGGCTTCCTTTAGAAGGGATGTAAAGCCGTGGGTTCCGTGTCGTACATTTACGGTACGAAAAATAATCTCAAGCCTGAAAAAAAGGGACCTCTGACCAAAATGTGTAGGCCGTTTCACGCTCTGAATTGAATGGGACGCTGATAACCTGAGATGTCAAAGAGCGTCCGTAAATAAAACGAATCAATAGAAACATATCTGCTGTATCTCTTTATATGCTGAAAATGTGAATAGTTAGATAATTGTAGTAAAAAGTGTATCTTCTAAATAAATACAGTAAACGTGTTTTTATATTTCTAGATAGTTCTTAAACTTTATGAAAATATAAACTATCATATTGGAATCTATAATTTATTACAACTTTAGTATAACATTCCAGGGTTTATTAAGCATATCAAGAACAAGAACATCATATTATCATCATAGTGCTGTAAAATATACGTTCTATTTTAATGACAGGATATATTCAAAATTCTTTGAAAATTGAATAAAGTGTATTGCATTTGTTATTTTTCAAGAAAAATTTCTAGTTCGTCCTTTTGCTCTTAAATTATCTGAGTTTGGATTTATCTTACTCCGGCGTTGGATTTTCCTTTTCTATTTAAAAAAGCTTCCTACTTTCCTATAACGGTATGCTGTAACTATTTACTTTTTGTTTGAAGAAAGGCTGATAAATGTATGTTGGATGTTTTGTTCTGTTTCTATTTCTATCGTTTCGTCCCCCAGAAATCTCTGAGGCTGTCATTAAGTTCACGCTTAGCGATAAAGTATTTATGAGAGGTGAAGTGAGCGGAAGCAGAAGAACCAAAAGAGACTGAACGAAGTCTCCGGAGCAACGGAGAGGAATGGATTGTGACAGAAGGAGAAGAAAAAAGAGAACTTTCGTCGGTGAAATGGCGCGTAATCGTCAACTAGCAGAAGCATCACTGCTTGGTGAAACTTTCAAGAGCGAGGATGCGACACTTGAACCCAAATGGAAGGGTTAAAACATCATGAAGCGCATGAGCCACCTACATTGCATTTACAGCATGGTGATTTAAAAATAAGTGCACATTCGATCTTATAGGTTTGTTCAAATGTAATATATGACTTGAAATAACAGGGATTAACATTTGCTTTGTCAATATCTGTATGCGATTTATCTTTTTTAAAAATAAGTTCTTAAACCAGTTGTTGCTGTCGTGGCGTCACAGGACTTGGACACGTATGATATAAGAGGCGAAACTGGAAAGTATTTTTGCAATGGAAGTCTTCTAGACTTAGGTTTGATGAGGACTGAGAAAAACCTGGAAAAAGTTTCGGCCAGATAGGACGTTCCTGGAGGGATCCGAACTACAGACCTCCCATTCAGAGTCCATGTCTCAGCGATCTCATACATCCGTACTTCTTAATCCAAACCAATTCTTCCTTCACACTGCTTTTCCTAATTTAATTAAATCTAACAACCTTCCCTTCAAAAATTGCACCTATAATATTAATATCTTATGTAATCGCCAATAATATATTCATCAATTATTGTCTAAGCCTAGTGCTCATAGTGAAGGTGCTCTATAGAGTATTTTGATCCGCAAATTGTATCCTCAGTATTTGTCCTTGTGAATAGCTTCTTTATTCTTAATAACTAAAGCTTTGTACATGAAAGTTACGTTGCTACTTAAGTTTTTTATGTTTTTTTTAATACCATGCAACCCATCTATTTGGGCTTGCTTTTCGCAGGCACGCAGCGTAGCGATTCCAGCAGTTGGTAGCCGAGCGCGGGCCACTCAAAACTGTTAGGTTTCTATATTATCGGGATTGACAAAATACAATCACACCATGAGTGTAAACTTGTCTAATGTGTTTACTTTTTCAAAGAAACCCGTAAACATAGTTGAACTGCAGAACAGCATACGAGAAGATATGTCAACATTTCGAAAGCACAGCTGCGATGTGTGAATCAACATTTGTTTAAACAGAAAACACAGCAGGGTGAGCGTTTTTGTGGCTTTTGCAGTTCACATCGAGAAATAAGAAACTATCTCCTGACCGATCTATGGATTTTTCCAGTGCACTTTTTCTTTCGATGCATCCTAAAGATGATTAGCTTCGTATAGAGAAAAGTTTACTACATGAGCAGTGGCGGAATCCTGTCGAAAGAATGTGAAATGCCATTTCTTATAAACTCTAAACAAATTCATGTTCACATGCTTATCAGCATTATTATTATTATTATTTTTTGTTAAAATAATCTAATCCTTTTCCACCATATTTCAACTTTTTCGAGATTTTTCACTGAACCGTTTGGGTTTACTTTGTTAATTCATGTAACTGCGTAGATTGAAGCAGTCCCGTTGGAGAAACAAATGAGATCTCAGAGTATTTGTCGAGGTTTACCGGTCACACACACTAATTATTTATAGTTTTTACTTTTTCAATAAAGCGTTTAAACATGCTGAAGTATGAGAAATTCTGGAGAATTATAGAAAATTTTCAGAGAGTGGTGTTTCTTCATCTAAAATCCATTTTTCCTTTCTGCTTCTCATCTATAACATTTCCTGTAGCTGATATCTCGAATTAGAAAAATGTTCTGCATGACTTGGCGAAAGGATTCGTGTAACTTGAGAATTGTACAGGTAAATAAAGCTATTGTTGGACACAAAACCTAAACTCAATAGCATTACTTATCTGTTACAGAAATACTGTCATCTAAATATACAGGCAAAGTTGCAGTGACTCAAGAGTGGCTGAGAGCTCAACTCAGGTGAGTGATATGCTTAGAGTTTCACTCCTAGGAACAGCCGCTAACGAGAGGTTGATTTAACGGCCCACATTTAAGTGCAATATTCAGTATATATAAAAATCCACTTGGAGTACAAAAAATTCCCAATAAATACATGACCTTGGTAGGATTCTGAGGATAATTTTCTAAGTCAATGGTTTGCAAAAAAAATGAAACTAGGGACAGACAAAAATTTCATTTCAGTGTAGAAATGAAATGCTTAAAGTGTTGCAGAAATGAACGGAGAAGTCTACAGACCCACATTCTAAGAATATAAAATAAATAAATTCTTTAATACTTATCTCACTGTTGTACAAAGGCATAAACCACATGATATGAACTCTGCTGAAAAGATGGAATGGTTGAACCGCCCTAATACAAAAAGCGCTTGTCTCCAGGAACTTTGAAATAAATTTAAGGCAGAATTAAATCAAACTCCAAGGGTTCAGAAACCTCAAAAAACTTAATATTGGACATCTCTATAATTAATATCTATTCTTTTCAGTATTATTTAATCTTATACACACACAGAGGGAAGATAGCGGAAGGTTTCCGCTCCAGGAATTCCAGGCGAGTTTAAGTTTCCAGTGTAGCACGCAGCCTAATGAGCGTGTATGTAGAACTTCTGAATGTAGGGCCCTTTTGTGTTTATCTTAATTCGAGATGTGCTTATTGTTTCACCATCTGCGAGTTTAACTATCCCTTTTGTTTCGTACAACGCTGGTAGCCCTGAAAGTTAGACAGCGGATAAGAAAATATTTCCTCTAAGAGCAAAAATGAAAATTTTCCATAGAATTTAGTCCCAGTTACTTGCAAACTACAGAAGTCTAGCTGTATCCGTAAAGTAACTCATTTTAAAAGGTAAATTATTTTGCTTTTTCAGCTTATGAGTAAATGCAGCGCTTCTGTTAGTATTCTATATTGACGACCACCTGTTTCCTTGTGCAGAATTGCTAGAACGAAACCCGTGTAAGGCACAATCACTTCAGACTAGGCTCTACTACCACAAACAATTTGAAATTTGAAATGTTATTTTATTCTTTGGTAAGTTTTAAGATTGACATCGACATCCAACTTAACAAACTATTGTTAATTCCTTTGGCTTAGACCGAACTTGAATCTATGAATATATGAGTCTTCTTATTCGTTTTTAGAAAAAATTATATAAACTTTTTATCGTTATAAAAATTCCGCTTTTCCGGACAGGCATTCAAATTTCCCTTAATTATTTTGAAAGCTATTTATTTATTAACAGCTCTGACTTTTAATTTTTAGAAAAAGTCTCTCTTTTAATGTAAAATAATATTACTATGGTTTAATATTACACAAAATTATTATTATTATTATTATTATTATTATTATTATTATTATTATTATTATTATTATATACTAGGTGCAACTTTTAATTACATAATATCAAATACATATTTCATCACCAGATACGTTAAATATTACAAATATTTACCAATATGGTAAATTTATAAAAAAAAGTCATACGAGGGACATTTCAATTATATACAGTGTGTTCCATTTACTTTGTTCGCCCAAAACACTTCTTTCTGATACGTCAAATTCAAAATCGCTACAAATAAAAGAGTTTTAACATCATGGGGGAGTTATTGCTGAGGGTATACTTTTTTATCTCCATTAATGTAGGAGATACATAATATAGAACTTAGTTTTTTTTAGTGGCATCATGAACATTTTAATCAAGAATACATTATTCCTCTCCAAGAGCTATTCAAAACCGTTTCACACTGATCATTTTTGTCAAGAAAGCAGTAGATGCTCAAATGGTAAGGAATACACATCTATTGAAGAAACCGAACTGTTTAATGCTTTGGTTGTACAAATCACTTACCCAATATTGTACTGTAATACAGTTCTGTGCTTTGTTTATGATTTACAATTTATGTAAACAGTGCCCTGAGAGGGTTGAGGAGATAGATAACCCACATCCTCAAACTGTCGTTGCTTTAACTTGCATACCAGTGCACTGTCGTTACTCATCAGAGTAAGTTAGTACCGCAATGAACTGTTGTGACTACATTTTTCTTACAAGATGTACGCGCATGAAGATAATAGAAACGCTTCTGATCTACGGAGAATGTACGTTGGTTGTCGATTTGTTTTATTTACGAACACTCTTTAACATCTCAGATCCTCCACGTCCCATTCAATTCAAAGCGTGAAACGGCCGATCAATTTCACTCAGAGGCCTCTTCTTTCAGGTTTGAGGTTCTTCTACGACACGGGACCCACGATTGTACTTCCCTTTCGAGGGAAGCCATATTTAGGATGTTTATGCCCGAAAAAATCCTCGTATATAATGATTTATTCCATTACATTATTGAAGTGATTAAATGATTTGGTTAAGCAAATGCCCTTTTGGGCTGTTAAATAAAACAAAGCGTGCATTTATCATTTCCGTATCTGTTGGTTTCTTGACTAAAATGGTACAGTGTGACACATTTATTTAAAATTTTGAAGTTCTATGCTGTATCTCCTACATTAAGGGAAATACAGCAAGAACTCCCCATAATGTGAAGAAAACAAAACAAACAAATTTCAAATTTACGCATTAGAAGAAGTTATTTTGTGTGAGCAAGAAAAATATGGCACCTTGTATGTACATCTCATATTTAGCAAACATCTTTAGTTTGCATTTTACCAACCTTTAGAAATGACCCTCGTATTACATTTTTAAATAAATTTACTATATTTGTAAATATTATATAATTTTTATGTCCTACATGGCTATACTGGCGCATACTCATAAATCAAAAACATAGTGTATAACAAGGCGAGTGCTTCCACCAAGATGTGCTGGACTTTGAGCATGGCTATTAAGAACAGCATGACGAGAACCAGATGAGAGCCACAGTTGGGGATTCATTTCTGAAAGTATTTCCAGTAAAATCACAAATTTCTAAAAAAAAAAAAAAAAAAAAGAATTATTTTTAATATTAATTATTCTCTGTTATATTTTCATTTTAAGCCACAAAAAGATAAGAGAAATTGGGAGCATTTCGCTACTGAAGGTAGGCAACTGTCGTTAGTTGAGGTAGTTTGATCACTTTGTGTGAAATGCTACATGTTGTTAGCCCAAATAAATCTCCGAAGGGACAAGTGTAACGACATATGTTGTGCAATTATTCGGAGTGTTCATTTATTTGGTATCAAAGTTTTTTGTGCAACGTGAGAAGCAGAAGCAGAAGAAAATGCCTACTTGCTACACTCTCGGTTCCAATTCTGGTTATAAAACGTGTGAAAATAAACACCTCCTTAAGCTACCTAAAGATAAATTATATAGCAAAATGGACACAATTCATTTCTAAGAGACACAAAGAGTTTTCATCCAAGCGTTACGTGTTGATGGTCTCATTTTTAAAAGATAAAGATCAAAAAAATGAAACATTGTTGAGGGAAGTAGAGTGTAACAAAGAAAAGGCCATGAAACTGTCTCAGTATGCGAATTACTGGGAAAGAGGTCGCTTGACGTAGACAGCGGCAATTTTTCTAAAGATACTACCTTGGAAGTTACACTATGCATCAAAGATCTAAAGTGACGAAGTGTCAAACAGTGTTAGACTTCTTCAAGGAAATTCAAGGAAGAGCTATTATTGAATTTGATATGGTTGACTGTTATGAAAGTCACGTTGTACGCTAGCTTTACATTACGTCAGTTGCAATTTTGTTGTTGTGACAAGACAGATTAGAATGGAAATGAAATCTTTGAAGTGTACTAAATATACCCGAAAGCTGTTCAAAGTGCCTGACTGGTGAGCTTCGGCAAGAGGAGGTCAACAAAAATCACGGATCACTCAACTCCGCATTATAGTCCGTGAGCTAGACATATCAGCTGACACTGTTTTCACAAGCATTCATACCCATGTGATTATTCCAAAGGTTAGTTCCTAATGGGTACTCCAAATTTGACACCGGACAGAGCAGAAAGCATGTCACCAGGAATTCATTCATGAGAATTTGGACCTCTTCTAAGAAATTCCTGATGATTTTTTTATATAAAAAAAGATTTATGATGAAACAGGGGTTTATTACTTTGATCCACAAAGCAAACAAGAGTATCGGCAAAGGAAGGGTAAGAGTTCTTCACTCCCCAAGATATTCCGCCTGCGTCAATTTGACGGAAAATTCATGGTAACAATTTTTTGGGATAGAGAGGGATCCGGCTCTAGGAATACTTGTCCTTGTCCATCACTGCAGAAACCTACGTTTCTGCAACGTTACTTGAGCTCATCAAAGAAAATTGGCCTATAAAAGTGACAGCAAGCACTTTGCTGCTTTAAGATAATTCACTTGGTCACTACACCGAAAAGCAAGTGCTACAATCAATACTTGGAGCTTAACCATCTAGCCTACAGCCTAGAGCTTGACTTTATTGGGGTTTTTTTTTTCTCTCTCTCTTTAAAAGCCAAAATAAATTATTACGGGAACGGAGATTTTACAATTTTCCAATCCTTCATGAAGAAAGCAGCAATTGTTTTGTTGGAGGACAACAACAAATCTTCCTGTTCTGAAAGGATATATGTCAATGCAAGCGAAGTGGATATAGTGTGTGTAAGCCAAGGGAGATTACATTGAACAATTGTTATGTAAATTTCATCATTGTGTTTGCTTTTCATGCTCTGGTACATAAACTATTGAACGCCCCTTGCAAATCTCCGAAGATAATGTTAAATTACAAACCACTAGAGTAAGGCATGGAGGTCAGCATAAATGTTAATGGTAGAATGAATTCACCTGATTTTTGGAGCAGGCTATCAGATTCTAAGTCGGAAAAAATATAGGAAGAGGTTTAAGAATGTAAAATTTGACTAAGAGTTTACTTATTATAGAAGAAAAATGTTTTGACAAAATCTTTGCTAGCGTTTATGGTGTAGATATCTCTAAAAAAAAAAGAGTCACATATTACGGAAATGCATTTTGACGATCTGTTTTGACGCACTGTTGTGACCGAATCTGAGACATCATCGGCCAACATTGCCGAAGTTTTATAAAACTGGAAAACTTTATTTTGACTTTTCTTTTTCCGGTATGA
The DNA here is from genome assembly GCA_030762175.1 of Metallyticus violacea. Lineage (NCBI taxonomy): Eukaryota > Metazoa > Arthropoda > Insecta > Mantodea > Metallyticidae > Metallyticus > Metallyticus violacea. Next base: position 52,898,118 of record CM060833.1, on the reverse strand, counting down.
ACCTTTTTAATGTTATATACTATTTTACACAGGTCATTTTTAAAATAAATCCATCATTTTATCTCCCCTATCTCCCATACAAGCAAGCCATTGTCATCAAATACGATAACACTGATATAACCTTCACTCGCCTATTTCCTTGTAGTTTCTCTTTACTAAATTATTTTTCCTGCAATTCCTCTTCCTTCCGCCATTAACTACTCCTCAGCAAAGCTGTACGTTTGAGATAACGAAGGAATGCCAACCTTAGCACGAAATATTTACCGTCCTCACGAAGCCGCAGTGTTAACAATCTCAGCCTTGTAGCAGTTCGTGAGACGTTGCAGTTAGCGGAATTTGCTGAGTGATCTTCTTCGTCGCACTCAGCGGTTATTTCCCCCAAGACTTCCCGTTCCTTCCCGGTCCTCTCATTTCCGTTTCCGCCTAGACAGTTGCTTCTCTTTGCTGACGTGGTGTCATTCTTCAGACAAAGCCTTCTGTGCCGCTTCATAGAAAACGTGAGCGTCGCCTCGCACTTCAACAGTGATAGTTTCATCTCTAATAAACAGTTCCATCCATATCTGCAGAAGCAAAGAGCAAGGAAATGCTTGGTTGAAAACCTGGGCTCTTTGCCTTCTCTTTGATCTATGTTTTAGCTTCTTGTTTCTTCCAGCTTATAACACACTATCAAAGAATTCACATTTTCTCTGCTTAGCTCTTACTTTAGAGTCTATACCCGATATCCCAAAATTATTTTAAGTGTGTGCGTACACCTTTGACCGTAAAAAGAAATATAGATATAGATATAAGATATATATGTTCTAGCTTCTTGCCATTGAAGAACTCGCAGTAGTTCGAAATATAGCAATTTCAAGTGTGACTCTTTCTCAGTGTTTTATCTTTATCTACTTTTATTATTAGTGTTATATGTATATATATATTATTTTCTTTCTCTGTTTTTTTATATAAGAACAAACTTGTTCTTAAATATTCACCCATTTTATGAAATTTCGAACTATTGATTCTCAAAGTAATTATTGTTAGATTTGCAATAAAAAGGTGTAATCATTTATTCCCAAGATGCTCATCTATTCTGAATTTCATAATTCTTCATTGCTTTTTATGCTTAACTTAGAATGAATAAGAATGAATCTGTTTAAAACTTTAATTAAATTTTCTGGAGTTAAACCATATCATATACTTCAACTTTTGGATATATAAGATCATACTAGGCTATATCACCGAGGTGGCCAAGGTCGTTAAGGCGCGGACTTGTAAACGTGAGGTGTGGGGTTCGATTCTCGCCAAGACCGTCCTTCCTGACTTTTTTTTTTTTTTTTAGATTTTCCTCAGTCCTCATAAATGGCAAATGCTGGGGAAGTACCCTAAAATTAGGCCTGGAACGTTTCCTTCCTTAAAAAAAATTCTTTCCTAATTCTTTACAATCTCATGTATCATTAGTGCCCACCGCCTGTGGTGCCTCAGCAGTAAAAACGGGCGTTAAATACTGTTCAAAAAACAAAAATCTTAGGTTATGAAGTATGAACCATAAGTACTGGAAGATTTTGAGTCACCTCTTAGGGATAAAATCTCTGACAAACTGAGAGAGTTGCGCTCGGATAGAGCACGATAGATCAGATGGAAGGGCATTGGCACGGTATTGCCAAAATTCCGTGGTTCAAATATCGTCCATGACTTGGAATTGTTCCTATCTGATTCTTCGTTGCATGTTATTTCTAATGTTTTGAAAACTTTTTGTTTCTCATTTTTTAATTTTCCTCGTTTAATTTTCAAACTCTACACAATAGACTGTAAGTAATTGCTATGTGACTTTCGTCTTACTTATAAACTTGTAAGAAGTCTCTACTGGATGCTTTAATCAAATATCTAAAGGTATAGAACAGTGTATTGATCTATTTACGGTGAATGGTTTGCTAAACAATACCAGCAAAGAACAATTACAGTATTTCAGTTAAATAAGAGGGAAGAATGCTTAAAGAAGGATATAGAAATAACTCTTAATGTGAACGTAAATCTGAGATGAAATAAAAGAGCGTTGGGAGACTCCGAAATATCTGGGACATTGGAAAAATGATGTCAACATAGTTAGTGTTTCACACTGTAGTCCCCTGTCATGTCAACAGCACGTTTTCAAATCCTTGGAAGGCGACGCACTTCATCTGCATCATCATTTTCATTATATCTCTTAATGATTGATCTAAAGCCATTTGGATGTCAACTGCTGATTTTCGCAGAGACTCTTTGAAAAGAAGTCAAAATCACAAGGAACATGAAGAAAGTCTTACCTTCATGATCTGGATGAAGTCTTGCTGTCTGCCACTTTTCAATTTCAGGTACACTGTGCAAAACAAACTTTCCGCTTTTTCAGCTGCAATACCAATGTTCCATGAAAACTGCCACGCATGTCCAGCCCCTGCCTCCTTCCAATAAAGCCGTCTCAACATGGGATCGTCTGTAGCAACGACTACCAGCACGCTTCTCTCTTCCTTGACGAAATGCTTCAACCCATCTTGATTTTTTTTTATCCGGTTGGCCTTCTCTCCCACAATTTTTTTGTGATGCTCTAAAGCAATGAGTTGCATTTTTCCCCCTTGCAACTTGGATTTTTATGATACATTTGGTCCATACCAACCGATCATTTTAGGGCGATATTACTTGTACTTACTATACATTAGAAATAGTCACTGCTTTTACAAAATATGGTTAATTCCAGGCTTTCAGATTTATAAAACAATTGCTGCTTTACTGCAGAATACAGGATTCCAGTGGTCACCATTACGCATTTATCTACATCATTGTTGTTGTTAATTTCCGAATGTTCTAATAGCATAATTTAATTATACAAAATTCAGGTTTTATTATTTATTACCAATGATATATTTGTCATTATTTATATTCTCTTCTGCTAAAACTACTAAGGGTATATCTCATTCATAAAATTTTCATTTTAGTTTCTTCAAATATATCCTTTCCTATCACATCTGACTAAAAACTGAAAATATTGGCGTGTGGAACGTACTTTTTTATTGTCAGCTTGTAGAACGACCTCTGAATAGCTGTTCGATAACTCAGTACATGTTTGTGTTGACCTTGGATGCATAAACTTGAACTTTACAATTCTATGCTTTGAATAGCTGTGTGTCGCAATCCTAACGTAATAGCTGCACTGGGGATGTTAGCGATTGAACCAGAAAGAAATTTGCTGAGGACAATGAAAAAAAGTTATTAATAATTTTCTTCAATATTTCATTGATTTGTAGAAAATCATTTTAGAAAAACGAGATGTTTGAAGGCCTCTTCTTCTTTTAGTCCGCTGCTTGTTGTACACTGGATGTGGGAATGCGGCCGCAATCAGGTTGCACCAACTGCATAAATGTTGATACTGGTATTTACTTCCTACGATAGTTATTTCGTGTATTCGCTTTCAACGTTTGATAGACGTACCTACAAATGAAACACGTGTTTATTTGATCTTTAAATGAAAAAATAACAAAATAATATTTTGTACATAAACCTTTACTTCCACGTACTTAAACACAAAATAAAACACAAAATAGGTGAATTCATTTAAGTTGAATTATCAGTGAAAGAAAATAAGACACTTATATTTTACGTAACGTCCAATAAAAGGAGATGAAATGAAACATTGTACTTAATAATTTATAAGAAAACAATACAACTAAAATAATTGCATTGCAAAGTAAATGTTTTTGCCACAATTGTGTGCGTTGTACAAAGGTACAAATTGTAACTGTAATTGTAACTGAACAATCAACCACTGTGTGGCACGCAACCCTTACATCAAATCGGTTTGAAGAGTGTACAAGGTCAAACTTCCCCCAAGCATTATTGTTACGTAAACTCCAGTTAAGCCTTATTGTAACAAAAAGAAGAACAAAAAATATTATCATGTCTTTCAGGAAGTACTGCCCCAAATAAATATTGTTAATATTTTAAAACATGTACCACAATGGCGTCACAGAGCTCCGAGGAGTCCTTAACATCATACATTTGTTTTCAGTGTTTTACACATTAGCTGTCTGGTCGTATTCAATGGACATTTTAATTATAATACCATGAAAAGTGCCCAAAACATTTTTTAAATACTTTTCTTTGGTTTAACACTAGGAAGCCCAATGGCGGTCAATTGACTGCTTTTTTTTTTTTTTTTTTCAAACGCTCAATTTTCACTGTTTTTTTTTAAGTATTTTTCTATGGTTTTTGTGACTTTTAATCCCTTTCAATGATATTTAGTTCACCGATACTTATTTTGCATTTCAGGCGTTAACTTTTAAAATAATAGCAAATTTACCATCGGTACCCGAAGGTGGTCAATTGACCGCCTCCTTATCCATGCTTCTTACGACGTATATTGCGTAGTTGTAACCGACAATAATCATCACTGCATAACAAACACGTTTCAAACTCATTGTGAGTCATTGTTTATCAGCTCTTGTATCCGTGTCTAAAATTTCGCTTAGCTTTACATTTTTCATCGACTACTGTCACCATCATTCAAGGCTGATTACAGGGATGAAGGAACATCTAAGGCCGCTAAACGACAGACATGTCCAATAAAGTTATGCAAGAAAAACAAAACCAAAGACAGTAGTTCAACATGTAAAAAACTTGTATGTGGTTCTTGTACAATCAAAACTTTCATTGTAACAGCTTCTGTGTAGATATAACCCATGTTTATATAACTTATGTCTTTTTTGTACAAATTATATTTTACTACATACCATAGAGCAAACCCGATTCGTATAGTAAAATATTTCTTATTTTCGAGAAAGCACGTGTTTGTACATTTTTTAATACTAAACACCATTTAACCGGAGACGACCCATAAAACAAAAGAATGAACCAACAAATGTGTAAATGCATCATGAATTTCCATCAAATTAATTGAATAGCCAAAGGGGCCTGGGGACATTAATCGCTAAACTACATGATACATGAGCAAAAACAAGGAATATACAAATATCTGAAACCAGAAGGTCTATTCAAGCTGGATTCGCAGTTCAGAAGGCATGTTGTTCCCTCTATATCACTACAGTCGTCTGGAAGTAATTAATTTGATCGGCTTGAGTCAGAAGAGCACTTAAATATATGCAAACACACAAGCTAAATGCAAACTGGATGCGAACCTGGCTTACAATTTAGAGGCAAAATCGTTCCCCCTATTCCATCACAGTAGGCTAGAAGGCAATAAGGAAAAAGATATAGTTTTCAGTGAGAAAAATGATTAAAAATACTATAATGCGTATCGGGCGTTCTAGTGTTAAAATGTATTATATGGTTTCATTTGCCTCTGTATATCGCATAATCTCCCTAGCTGATGGATTTGTATCCCTTCACTTGTTAATTTCCACCTGATAGAGATATGTCATATTATCAATAAATGCTTTTCTTCACAGAAATTTTATTTACAATAATAATTAACAATTTTGAGTATAATTCTACACATACAAAGTTTCAAAACACAGAATGTCTTGTAAAAAGATTAATATTCCTTTTATTGTGCTCTTTTAGTGTTCTAAATGTTGATGCTCCAATGTGCATTTGAAGACAATTTTTTGTTTTCATATTTATTTTCTTTTTGAAGGCAGAATGTCAGATATATACGTGGGATTCCGCTGTTAATAATCTGACGATTTGATTCCCCCTCCGTTGGTTTTAATTTCCATGGCAATAGGTTTGTGTTTTTTTTTTTTCTCTCTTCATGATCCCCTTTTTTCAGGAAATGTTTCATTGCTATATCCAGATCTCTATCATCGTTATTGTTTCATTTTTATCCACTAGTGCAGTGACTGTTCTATTGTGAATTTGTATGCGTCCCGTTTCAAACTAGAATTCGAATGTATTATGTTCTGACACATATTCTGGTTCATATCTGTGATATAGTTTTTCTTCTGTTGTATGCTTTTCATACGAGTTTGTGATGTATAATTGTACAAACGTATTGTGTTGCAATGTCTTTGTGTGATGGCTATATGGGCACTGTGATGTGAGAGGGATTTTAGGGGTACGAGAGATGCATGCATAAACGGCAGCTAATATGTGGTTCTATTGTAATGTTTATCATGCTTGTATAAAATTTAGTTAACCAAATCATTTACTACTGAGCTTCAAAGTTGCCTCTGAAATTTTCAAACAGGAAAAGTACGACATGTATATTAAAAAGGTTGTGATTTGTAGATTATATTATTTTGTTTGAAATGTGTTGGAAATATTGAAATTGACCATTTAGGGGCTGCTTTGCTGTGGTCGTTGTTTTAATTTAATTTAAAATGAGTTATTTATAATTAGAAATTGAGCATCATCCGGACAATATGAAACAAAGATGGAGGTTTTCAAATAAACAAGACTTGGAATCCGTTACTTGTCAACAAACAACGTCTGCGCTACAACTCTCCCAATTCTTCTATCCCCTCCCACTTATAACGGTTCTGTACCTCCGTCTATCTAGATACTTTTAGTCTGCTGTTAAAGCCAATCGTACCATTAGAAAAGATTCTGGTTTTTAAATTAAATTAAACCAACAGCGATGGCAAAATAGTCCCAGTAATGAACAATTTCAATGCTAAACACTTCGACCGTGAAAGCGTAAATAATACATTGGAAATGTTACTCACCAGCCCATTCAAACAGAATATATAACCGAGAGTCCAGAAATATAAATAAAATCAATGAAGTTTCTTATAATAACTTTTAATTCGTTGATAGTAGAAGATAAATTAAGTCTAATTATTAATATTTTATTTACGGATGCTCTTTAACGCCTCAGGCTATCAGCGTTCCACCCAATTCAGGGTGTGAAACGGCCGATAAATTTTGCTCTGAGGCCTCTTCATTCAGGTTTGAGGTTCTTTATACTCCTTAAATATATGACACGGAACCCATGGCTTTACTTCGCTATCTTAGAACTACGAAGCAAGTATGTTTATACTAGATCGTCAAGACCGACATTAAGTATAATATACTGAAAGCAAACGCAGAATTATTTTTTTCACATACTCAAATCAAATGCACAAGGTAAAAGAAGTCAGAAGAAATTGCAAAAATTATCCAAGGAAATATATCTAACCCAGAGGTATCTAATATGCAAATATTTACCGTATCATATAAAATATAAAAAGAAGATTGCTGTGGAAAAATAAACTAAGTAGTTGGAAGAGACAAGCTAAACAAATTGAAATAAGAATTACAAGGCAGCAATTCTATTAATGCAAGATTTTTAAAATCTATAATCAGAGCAGAAATATAACATAAATTTAAATTTATCTACCTAGACCGTGCAGGACCAACTTTAATCCATGAGTGATAACGCGAACACTCGTCAAAGTTTGCCTTGTACACGGGCTAACAGGGGCACTCCTTCCGCAACCTCAGGAGCTCGGACAGAACGCCACCGCTCTCGACACTGCTCGTCTATCTAATGAGCTCAGCACGCGTAATCTGCGATCAGTTCTGGCAAATTAGTGGCAAGTGATGAATAACTTACCCGTTTGGAAACCGTTTCTGGACCGCACGATCAGAACCAAGCGAGTCCCCGTACACCAAATGCATTTCCGTCAATTCATTGTGTGCGTAATGTTCCTTTTCCCCTATGGAGGATGGTGCTGGGTACAAGAAGTCAACAGACTGGGTGGCAGAATAATGCGAGCGCAAAGAGTAATCAACTGTCCGGTAGATTAATGCAGACGTGGACATTCTTACAGTCGCGATTCGACCTTGAGTCTTAGACAGAGTCGCACAGACTCATACAACATGCATACCAATGTAAAATTGAACAGATAGGCTACAGCTCACACCGTAAGGTTCGACCTACTTGTATCAGTCTCATTCTCTTTCCAAACCTATCCCATTACTATTAGCTAGCTTACTCCTGCACTGAAACGAAGCCTCGCATCCTACGAGTTACTTATCGGAATGCTTATCCATTCGGTCGAAAGTCTGTCGGTTTAATTTAAAGACACCTGTATATTATTTTAAAAAGGCTATTCTCGCCTTTCAAAAACAAAGATTATATAGGGTTAGAAAAATGAACTGATTTTAACTTACATACGGAATGGAAATTGAGCAGAAAACTCAAATTCGAAGCACTAGAAACCTGCATCGCCCAGTAATGCTACACGAATGCCAGACGTGGATTCTATATTGTCCTTTATGTTCACATTGTTACACTTGTTCATTAGGTTTCATTCGTTGCAAAGTTGACGCCTTCTTTTCAAGCAATAAATAGGTTGTACATATATTTTTGCACTCTATATGCTATGATAATGAGCCTCAATATCCCTATAAAGGACAAATGCCTCCTACAAGATGGTGGCTATTATTCGCTTATGCGATGAGCTAATTGAACGAGAAACAATGTCATAAAAGTTTAATTGTTTATGCAATACTATCTAGTTTACCTCTGGTACGGAAAGATTTCACGTTGCAGCAGGCTAAACGTTATAAACATCGATCTGGTACCCGGAGCCATGAGGCATGGGTATGACTTTTAAAGATAGAAGATTGTGTTTGGTCATCCCAAAGATTGAACTGCAACCCCAAAGAATTTTTATAGGGCGAACTACATAGACGTGCCTAGAAAATGCATTTAAAAAGCTTAGATTGTCTCTAGGAAGATATACAACAAACATTGAAGGGAATGCGATCAGAATACTGTCGAGAGTTTATAAACCAACTTCATAAATAAAGCAAAGGTGGATACTTTGATGAAAAGAAACTGAGTTTTGATGAACGATACATGCGTGAAAACAATTTATTGACGGAACTGGTGAGGTGATTCCCAATAAAATATTTAGGCAGGTAGAGAAAAAATGTTCGCCAACGTTTTAAAAAGAGAGACAGAATCTATCATTTATAAGAAACCTGTTCCGAATCGCCGTGTTCTTATGGAAGAAAAGTAAGATGAAATACAGGACTTTCTTATGCAAATACCGATCAGAATTGCCGCTTACGTGCACCATTTTTTACATGTCTTATAACACAAGTTAATGATAATTATTGTCAGTTTTAAATACAGTATCATTTTATCTTTCAATAAAAGTATAACAACTATTATAAAATTACTAACTTTACGATTAGCGATTCAATTTACTTTTTCCAAAGGCGGTGGTTGCATCTCCCAAGTAACCAGCGCGCTTAGGCGGCCCGTAACTCAAATAAACTCACCATTTTTTTTTGCCTAATAAACATATTTCTGAGCTAATTTATTCGTTTGTTTGTGTCTCTCTTAGAAAAAACAGAAAACTTTTAATGATTTCAATAAAATGATGTTTCCGGGGTTATTGGTCGTGGTCCAAAAGATGTAAACACACCTGACGTTTCGCCCGTCACTCCGTCGGGCATCTTCAGAGGATATGACTATCACCACTACTCGATTACTGTAGCTCAAGCTTAATCGAGTGGTGATAGTCATATCCTCTGAAGATGCCCGACGGAGTGACGGGCGAAACGTCAGGTGTGTTGACATCTTTTGGACCACGGCCAATAAGCCCGGAAACATCATTTTATTGGATTAACACCGGCCGCGAAAGCCTAAATAGTTATATTATACTTTTAATGCGTGTTTAAATATATAAGGAATGGTGTATGCAATCGATTTCTCAGGATAAAAAAGAGAATATGGTTAAGAAAAATTTTGAAAGATTAAGCATTTGTTTAAAAGCTTAGTAGATTTTCTATTTTAATTTAAATTGTAGTAATCAAACTTGTTTGCTTTGTCTGTTCACCCTTTTTTATGTTTTAAATGACTAGTTATAAGGGCAGAACTGGCTACCTTGTTAATTGAGTTCATTTAACATTATACGAGAATTTAATGAATATAACGTATAGTTGGAGGACAGCACTGGTAATGAAGTAAATCTCTAATTCATACCAAAAAGTTTATTTTTGGGCCAGGAATTGATATGGTTTCATTTTGACTTCACGTATCTCTCATTTGTGGATTAAAATAATGATAATCTTCATAATTGGCGTCAAATGTTGTCGAGCCAATAATATTAATATATTTATGAGACTGCCTTCTAGATGCAGTTTAAAAAGCATTCTAGTAAAACGTTTTTACAGCGAGAGTTGCCATAGTAACGCCATTACATCAGAAAGAAAGTAATTGTGCTTATTATAACGTTAAATTAATTTCAGCTTTAGCATTACTCGGACTAAGTACATAAATTTTTAGAGAAATGGCTAACCTTGCGGCAATCTCGGAGAGGGACTGATATTAATTAAACATTTTACAGACAAAAGTTACAAATGTCTGGCAAACTCTGAAGTATAGGCATGACAAAGTTTGGCCTTAGGGAATCCAGGCTTTATGAGAGACTGAATTTATATCCTCGTATGTAGAGGGAAGGCTTTTTTTTAAAGCTGCACTCTCCAATATTGCGTTCGATTCCGTAATTATAATTTATTGATCGCTTTTTGCATTGCCAACGGCCATGGTCTAAGTAATTATACCCGGAGCGTCTGATATTCCATTATATTCAATGCACATCCATATGAACATGTAGTAATGGGTAATTTCATGCGCTTGAAAAGATGATTTGAATGTATTTCTCTTATCTCTTTCTTTCCGTTTTCGCACACAAAACCTCTCGCCACAAAAGCTGGTGGAACAATTGCATAAAAATGCAAGTCTTTTTGGCTTTAAAAAACCAGAGAGTTTACTTTGTGTTACATTTAGCCAGAGATATTATTGTAATACTTACGTGTTCTTTTTGTTTATAGCTTAGTTTTAAGCTTTAATTGTTTAATTTTCCAGATTTTCTAAAATAAAAGAAAAAATATTTTAATTCCTCATTTAAAAGATAGAACAATACTACCCTGGCTTGCAAGTGTTTCATATAGCAGGTACTTAAGTTGAGTTACGTGTACCAATCTTTGGATTTGGAGGCGAAAATCTCAAATCGTTTTCTTTGTGCTGTTTTGACTGCTGTTTCCATCCTAGCGTCCAGATCTCATGGACAGATATAAATCGATACACAAAATCAGTTTTAAAAAAACTCAGAATATTTTCGGGATATGTTTATACAAATGCGCTGTTGATCTACTAGCGTGGCAATCATCTTGCACAAAAGATCACGGGTTCAATCCCGGCCAGGGTCTATGGATTATTTTTCGGCCGCAAAAATTCTAAGTATGCTTATTTCGTAAGGGAAGTAAAACCGTGGGTCCGATATCGTTGATTTACGGCACGCAAAAGAATCTCAAGCCTGAAAGAACAGGTCTTTGAGCAAACTTTATCGGCCGCTTCACGCCCTGAATTGATGACCTGAGATGTTACAGAGCTCCGTAAAATAAAATAAAAATCCCACCTTGCACAAAGCTTTTACATATGTAACTCTTCATGTAAAATTTAACATATTTCTTTGAATGCCTTAGCTCAAGCAATTACCCGCACTTTAACTCTACGGTGATGCTACCGTGCCATATATTTGATCAATGATTTCTGTTACTGTTGTACTTTTTGACTGTCCTTCACATCTTCAAGGCAATATTTAAAACCAGCAATCCAAATTTTATTCGTTAAAGTAAAATAAAGGAGTTCCCTTAATCTTTTATCTTGGTATGAATTTCATTTGCCGTTAAACCTTCTCTTTCAAAGAATTGTTTCAGTGACGATATTAAATTTTATTAAAGGCCTTAAATGCGTTTCCGGTAGAACATTGAATTAAAAAAGTATTAGAACTGTTTATCTTGCCAGTTGTATGGCCATTTTATGGTCTAGAGGAGAAGTTTTCAGGCCCTAGTATTATTTCTCTGTTTCATTTAATTTTATTACTAGCTTTTATAAATCTAACTGCTTATATTAATTGGTAATCAGCAAAAAATATGTATCTAGATACAGTATATTAATTGCCTTGTTTCCATTCTTTCGTTTTCCTCTACATTTAAATTGTTTTGTTTGGATACACGTCAGATAATATTGATGATGGACACACACACGACTGTTTAATTCTTTGTTAGTATCTACGTTTATTTTATTGATAATTATCATTCTATAAACTTTTAATTTAATTAATCAGATTGAAAAAGTATTCCTCTATTATTGTCCATAATTTATTCCTAAAATACTTTTTAATATAATCCATTTACTGTATACAATTTGTAAATGTCTCTTTTTTTATAATTTGTTTTATGGTAACAATAGTGTCAATATCCGAGCTACAGTCTCTAGATACATTCTGCACTTCTAAAATATTTTCGATTACGGGGAGTAGTTTATATTTACGACTGCTGAATGTATAGCTTATTTTCTGTTATCAGCAGGAAGTACTTATATAAATCTGCATTAATGTAAATTTCTTTAGATTTACTTTCTGTCACGATATTAACAGGTTCGCCACACTACTAGAATTAAACAAATTCAGCACCAGCATTAAATTTAAATCAATAAAAGAAAAATTGCTTACAATTATTCAAGTAAAAAAGAGCGCATGGCTTTAATTTACTTCTCTGTTTGAGTTCTCATTATATATTTTTATTTTTCATTCCCTAAGCCTGTAATATATGCTGTCTATTCAATAAAGAATGATCATAAAACATTTTGTTAACTTAATGTGTCGAGTACACGTGGTATTTGCTTCATTAATGTCATTTACGACCTCCTATGATGAGAGGTGTACAAGTTGAGACATGTTCAGTTCTGTCTGCACCAAAATGGAGGTTACAACCGAAGAACAATATGCTGCTCCAAAATTCTGCTTTCGTCTCAACAGTTCTTCAGCTGAGGCCTATGCAATTTAAAGAATGTATTCTTCCGTACAGCACAGCTGGAAGATAGATTAAAATATTTGAAGAGGGGGGACAAACTATTACAAAAAGGTAAACCCAAAGCTCTAGTTTGGGTTTACCTTAGATGAAAACATGGACACTGCTGCTGTCATTGTGAAAGAGAATCGTCGAATAACATTAAGAACATTTTCAGAGATTCTGAAAATTTCAGTGGGTGCCACCCACATGTTGGTAACTGAAAATTTACACATCAAATGTGTTTAGGCCTACAAATTTCTGAACGAAAGGACGTTCACGTGCAGATTTGTGTAAGTTGAAGATGATGTTACAGTTAGAGGAGCAATTTTTTCCATAAGTAGTGCTGGTGAAATTTGACTACATCATTTCTATTCCTGGAGCAAACAGCTAAGCTCTATCATCTCCGATACAGAAAGTACCAAAAGTTAGAGTCATCTCATTTTTCGATATTCAAGGAATGGTTTACCAGCATGTCGCATCTGCACACACAGCTATAACTGGGCAATGATACATAGAAATCCTGAAAACTCTGCAAGACCGTATGACACGCAGAAGGTTGCAACAAGCTGGAAGCTTCACCCCTGCTGAATATCTCACAAAAACCAAAGTGCAGTTATCCATCCTATATCCCAGATTTAGCCCTTTGTGACTTTTTTCTTTCTGTAAATTGAAGAAACATCTTCATGGGAGCCATGTTTTCCACCATCAGAAGCAGCACTGAAGGCAGAGCGATTCTGAAGGAACTGTCAAAAAAAATAAATAAATAAATAAATAAAGGTTTCCAGCATTTGAAGTCTAAAACATTGGGACAAGTTATTGCATCCAACGAGGACTATTTTAAGAAAGATCATCAAAATTGTGAGGATGAGTAAAGATGTGATGTCAAACAAGTATGGTCGTTCTTTATTGAACCGTCCTTGTAGATCATAACATTAACACGCTTCTCTCTAAATTACAGGGGAAATCGCAATTGATTATCACGGCACATAAAACTTTGGGTAACGTATTAAAGACCATAGACACACAGTGAAAGTTACAAAAAGAAATGATAAACAACCCTTGGTTTCATGAAGAACTTAGCATTACTCAATTAATGTGCCTAAACTCAGAAAAACATGCACATTAAAATAAAACTACCACATCTTTCTCAAAATCAAAAGCACAGAAATCAAAATATCAAAGAATGTTATAAAAATATATTTTTCTATTCAAAAAACGAAACAACTTCTTTCATTATATCTCACCAGGCTTCTCATTTAAGTTCCAGCGCACGAACCCGATGTCATGTTTGGGGAATTCCAAATGCCTATCGGGAATTCAACCTGTGACCTATTGATTCTCAGTGGACCGTTAGTGCAGCGAAGGCACTCCATTAATTCAGATTCCTCACAGCAAGAGTGCTTGCCTCATATTTTACTCACTAAATAGTCCCCTCAAACTCAGATGGTTTCGAAAGCCTGCCCTTTGATCACACATGCAAATACAGAATCGCTAAACTGCTTCTGCCGTAATACGAACAGGTATCTGCCAGTTTGTCCTCCTACACATTGTTAAATATTTAATATTTACACTCTAACCCTTTGAAGACTGAATTTAATTTTGTTTTTTTTTATAATTAACAACTACAAATTCACGGCCTAAAGTCAATGGTCGAAAATTATTGAAGTTGGAACAAAACGAGTTAGCCGAAGCTGGTAACATATTTAAAGTTCATCCTTGTAGGTGGAAGAAATTTAACAAATTTATAATGCGCTGTCCAAGTGGTTGTTTAAACAGTAGATTACTAGTATTTAAAAACAGACTACAAACAATACTTGCTCAAAATACCGGATATCATTTCAGTACTCCAACCCCATGTATATGTCTATGACAAAGACATAACATTACAAGTCATGATTTTTTCATGGCTTTACATTTCAACTTATTTTAGCCAAGCTCTCAGTCGTTTCGGTTTATATTTTCAGTAATAGGAGGTATATTTTCAATCAGATTACATGATACAATCAGTAAATAGTCCCCCCCCTTTTATTTGTTATTTATTTATTTGTTTTTTGCAGAGGCTCACAAAAGTTCAAGGATGAAAAAAAGTATATAAAATGGTATTTATATTTGGATCCGCAAACAGTTCCCAGCATGCCAATCGATTTCTAATTGCCTTTAATTTAAAAAAAAAAAACATCGTTTTTCTCAGGTGTTTGCAGTGGAAGCAGTCGACAAGAACAAGCTCCCATTCCACACCCCCTCCACAAAATGACAGATTCTTTCACCAGAACTGTTCGTTATCTTTTTTTAGCCTTCCAACATCTCAATTTAAATCAGATCATTCCTGATCTTGTCTTTCTCCCTAGAACGAGTATATATGCCCCTTTACCCCAGGTTAATTTCATTTCATTCGTTAGGCTCAAGGAGACTTTCGTCTTACATTCTGCCTCGATTTCCTGCCTGCTTATAGCCTCTAGCATTGTTCTGACCTTCTTCCATAAATGTGTATTATTTTTATTACCTCGTTGCCATATTGAACCCAGAACAATTGCTGCGAGTCCTCTTTCTTCCTCTGCAGCCCAAAACCTGTCTGTCTATTCGCCGAGGGGCGTGCATATAGTTTTCCTAAGATCCCTGATTGGACGTTCCTCAGGCCTTAAATTTAAGTTGCTTTCCCCTTTGGCTTCTATATGTCGGGCACTCTGGTTTATTTCACTCTCATGACTTGTTCTTAGTCTGTTCCATATTACGTACGCTATGCCTTCAGATTTTAACAAAGCTAAGCTTTCCAAAAACCTTAAAGGGGCGATCCTTCGTACACAAAGCATCTTGCTGCAAAAAAATACAAAGGAGGTACATGGTCATCTGTTTTTTTTTTTTTTTTTTTTTGTCCTGCCCAAAACACATTCACAATCAACATTTTTTGGTTTTTATTTCTAAAGTTCCTGTCCACGAGTTTTTTTTTTTCTTCTCACTGCCCAAGAAATACACAATACACAAATAAATTAACTACTAATAGGAATACACATAAACTGCACATATTGATTGTAATAACATTCATAATATATGTGATTGATTATGCTAATTACATTGATTTTTACCTGGGTGCGGCACCTCATAAATATTGCTTCAACTTGTTTCTACTGCTGGATGTCGGTCCTGCTGGTGTAGTGGTTACCATACTTACCTCTCATACCCAAGATCGCGGGTTCGAACTCAGCCAGGACCGATGGATTTTTTCGGGTGTAGGTCCCGTGTCGTACATTTACGGCACGAAAAAGAACCTCAAGCCTGAAAGAAGAGGCCTCTTGAGTAAAATTTGTCCGCCGTTTCACGCCCTGAGTTGAATGGGACCCTGATGACCTGAGATGTTAAAGGGCGTCCATAAATAAATCAATCAAAGAAACACTGCTGGATGGTTTCTCACAATCCGAATCTCTTTATTTAATAAAAAAGAGCATGAATTTTCTGAAAAAGCTTTGTTTCTGGATAAACATCAATTAGGAACATTTTGAGTATTTAACGTCATGCTTCAAATCCTTATATTTGGTAAGTTCATACATGAAATGCATATGTGTCTATTTCTGATGGAGATATTCCATTATCACGAATGATCGACTAAAGACTAAGGTAGAGGTAAACACTTACATCAGAATAAATATAAAAGCAACTAGATGAGCATTTCCAAAAAATAAATAAATAAATTGTAACATAGAGTCAAATTAGATTGGTGGTGGTTAATAGTTATAGGAAAAAGAGAAAATAACATACATATGTTTAATGGTCTTATTTGTAGTTGTTAGCTCTCCGTCCTAAGATGAAATAAGCTCCTTAGTTTTCATTACTGTTATCTGAGGTGAACCTTTGCTATTTGTATCCTTTACAGAGGCTAAAGGTGTGGATATCTGAGATTGAGAAGTGCAGACTGCACAGATGGCAGAATCGTCCAGCTGAAACATTGCGGTATATTCGCCGTTGTTTGCCTTATGTGAGACCTTGTTTAGCTACAAAGCACGAGAAAAGCTTCCCGTCATCAGCTTTTGGAGGTTTCATGGAAAGAAAAGTTTTCGGCTTTGTAAAGTAAGTAATAGATTAAAGTATTAATAGACTATTTGTAATTAAGTTATTAACCAAATATATTCTATACAAAAGAGTGATCTATACTTGTCCTTAAGAAAAGGATGTGTTTCTAGCAAGCGAAACTTTTCCCCAATGCTTTCGCGTTCAGAATTAGGGTGAATAATAAAAGAGTGTAATAGAGTAGGGTAGCCCTGTTTGTTTTCATAGTAAGCTGTAAACAGGGGTACCTACTAAACTGCAACGCCTGGAAATTATTGAAAAATATGACAGTGTACCGTTGTGTGCTTTGAAGCTATTGCGCACAGTTTGTGATTCCTTCTTTGGCCTTATGACGCCATGTAAACTTGAAATGGTGACATTGGGAGAAAGAAGAACATAAAAAGTAATGACGCTGCAATAGTTTCAGTTTAGTGCCTCCTGACCATCAAGCTCTTTATACGGGGTTCTTACCAGCTCTCCTAAAATAAACGTTCAAAAATATGGTCCCTAAATTATTTTTAAGTTACAAGGACACAATACAGAATCGGCCAGCGTTTTATCACTTTACATGAAGCAACTATCAACTACATACTCTCTCTAGACTAGCTATATGCTACATTAGCTTTATATCGGGAAGTTCAGGAGTTTCCAGATTCATTCTCTATGAGCGCACCTTAAAACAGATGTGATATACAACAGTTTACAGATGCTTTTTTCAGAATCACTATCAACAGCCTTGGCACTTTTCTTAATCTCCCCAAGTTGTCAGCCGTAGATCTAGATAATACAGTGCGGGTCATCCAAGAGTTAATGCATTTTTCACGGGCAGAACAAACAGGAACACTAACGGTGATTGCGCGCACTGTCTCCCACTCCCATCCCACCTGTCTCCCTGGCGCGCTGTCTACAATAGCACGCCATTTATCATCAAATGCAATTATGGTTTAAGTGTAAGTTATAATAATGCCTAGCAGGTTGCAATGAGCGGTGATACTTGCAACAGGCATTCCGGAGATTCCGCATTCTAATCCCGGCCATCCCGACCTTAAGGTCTTTCGCAGTTTTCCCAGCTTGCTTAGACGAATGCTGGTATGGATGTTGCCTTTTCGTGATTTTTTCCCCTCTACCATTTCATCTAATTTCTTTCCGTAGGTTCAGTTATACGGTTGACAGTATCAGGACAAAGGGGCCTCATGCAGCTGACAGTAGCTTGAATTTAAGAAAATTCTCTGCCCCGGCGTATGGTATTAAAGCAGCCCTTCTGAGGAACTTCGTCGACGTTGGGGTTTTCTATTTGAACCTTGTCTATGTATGTCACCCGGTGGTCCCCTCATCTTATCCCTTCCTCCCGGAGATGTCACCACTGAAAAAATAGATACAAACGGCTAGCAATTGAGCAAGGTTGAAGTACCGAAATATCCTTCTCTGACTTTAATAATTCAACCCAATTTAAGTTAAAAGCAATGTTTTTTTCTGTTTATTTATGGACGCTCTTTAACATTTCAGGTCATCAGCGTCCCATTCAACTACGGGGGTAAACGGCAGACAAATTTTGCTCAGAGGCCTCTTCATTCAGGCTTGAGGTTCTTTTACGTGTCATAAATCTACGACTTTACTTCCCTTCCGAAGGAAGCCATATTTAGGGTTTTTACGCCCGAAAAAAATCCATCGATCCTGGCCGGGTTTGAACCCGCGATCTTAGGTTTAGAAGGCAAGTATGATTACCACTACACGAGCAGAACTGACTATAAGCAATGTTAAATATACTGTTGAGCACAGATATAAGTGAGCAATTTATTTAAAAGATGAAATTAGTACTAACTAAGGCAAAAAGAGAGTGCCTACAGACGAGATTTATGAAGTATATGAGCTCATGCAACCAATTGACAAGTTTTAATAATATAGAGACGCAATGGGGTCAACCTGCGATTTATATTTGTAGGTAAAGCTAAACAGAAAGCCTATGATGATAAACTTAAAAAAGTCATTAGTGAAATAGCAGATACTGAATTGCACGATTGTTAAAAAACTTTCAACGGATTTCAATAGTGTTTAAGACCCGTTTTACTGCTTAGGCAGCACAGGCAGTCGACGCTGATGACACATGAGAATATAAATTGGGAAAGGATTGCTTTTAAAGGAAGGAAGCAGTTCAGGCCGCCATTTGCCATTTATGAGGACTAAGGAAAACCTGGAAAAACTCTCTGGAAGCCGGTCCTGGCGAGAATCAAACCCCAGACCCCGCTAATGAGTTCATGCCTTAACGACCTCGGCCACCCATGTTGATTTCTTCGGAGATATTACGATATTTGAGCTATCAGCATGTACTATGAAAATCAGATAATTATTAATGAATTTCTTTCTAATTAGTATTTATTTGTCTAAATAAGTATACACATTTATTCCCTCATGTGCGACCCTTTTAGAGAGAATGAAGTGAATTTGGGTGACACCTGGCGCAGTCACTGCCAGCAGCTTTTCTACCCTGCCCGTAACACGCATAAACTCTAGGCTGGTCCGTCCTTTACGGGGGTAAGAAGGAAAAACCCATTTGGAGAAGAGGTGATGAGGTCATTCAAAGAACTCCCTGCAAGTAAGAAGTTTTCACGCAAGAGTACCTGGAACGTTACGTTAAGTATGTACAAACTGTTCACGAGATGTTCAAAATGGCTGATTTTTTGTACTGAATTTTACAAATAGTTCGCAGGATATCAAAGTGAAAAAATATAAATAATAATATTCCTATAATGTACCAGGTTTTCTTATTGAAGCATTTATAATAGGCATGACCCATATCGACGACTTGCTTTGGAGGTTAACACTACAGCACCGCACAAATATTGAATTACTCGCATAACGATCAAATGGAATACAGTTAGGGAAATGGGCAGTTGATATCAATGAAACTAATATCCTGACATCAATAGACCTCACTCAAGAGGCATTCTGCCGAACAGAGGCTGTTCAAAGGATCACTCCGGCTACATGTCTAATGGGTAACTGCTGCGATGAGAAGGCTTTCTGCACTATATCATACTCTCTATCTCTCAAACTTTCTGAGCTGATAAAGGCACGTAGGTGGCCTCCCAAAAACCTTATTAATGTGAGTTTAAACCTCAGAGAGTATTATACATATAATAATAATAATAATAATAATAATAATAATAATAATAAAGTACACGAAAGTACCTCCAAGGGATCCAGTAAAACATGGAAACTATAATACTGATTATTAAATTAAGATAATCTAGAAATAGTAAATGTTAAATGGAGCACAAACATTTTTGTTGAAAATACTGCATGCATGTATGTTTATTTTTTTCTTCCAGCCTTAGAAAAACATTGAATTAGTAATATAATCCCATTTTATTTCTACAAAACAAACGAATAAGGCTAATTAGCTAAAATTTTCAATTTACCCTCTATCTGTGGTTAAGCTTCCGTAGCAAACTTAGCAGTATAATCTTTATACAATTCCAATTTAAATTTTAATTAAACAGCAGGAATACGAGTACCCAATAATGTGGAATTATTTTAAGTCATAGGGAGCCATAAATCATGTTACTTATTTGTAAAGTATTTTCATCATCTACCCCATTTGACCGTTAAAAAAATTTGAGATATATGGAAAAGCTGCCCCCACTTTAGCAATGTTTATAATGTCCACATTGTTTGGACTCCGGTGTTCATATGCGCTATAATTTTACTTCAAGTATGTTATTTAAGTAATCAAATATCATTGAATACGATGGTAAATGTTTCATTTTCTGCCTGTTTCTTTATGAAGTAGTCTCCCCCACTCTCGATACAAAGTTGCATTCTCCATGGAAGCCGCCACACCAACCTATTCTTTGTAGTGTGCAGTAGCTTTATTCCGGATTCCTAAACTAATGGCCCCTCAGTGAAAACAGGAAATGGTTCGCAGAGAGTTAGATATGAAATGTAGGCGGTGGCTCGTCGGTGTCACTGCAGAATTTTGAAGAAATTGCATTGTTTTCAAAGAGCTATGAGCAGAGAATTATTGTTGTGAAGCAGCAATCCTCAAAACCCAGACTTCTGTCATCTTTCTGTTAGTTTTCTGCAGACCATGAGGAGGCAAACTGTGGTGTACCAGTTGCCAGTGACTTTCCTGCATTGGCATGGTTGCAATAAGGGCACTTGCTGGCCTCACTTCAAACTCGCTTGCTGCCTTTTCTGTGAAGTTATACTCACAGAAGAACAATACAATAAAGTTTCCTCATATGAAGATACAGAGTGATTTATATAGAACCAGCAATTTTCTTTATTTATTCTCCTGGAAATTTTCCCATTGCCCCCAGTTTAACGACAAATTAAGCAGGACATTTGGGAGTTTTAATTCCTGTCACGAGATGTGCAGATGTTTATTCTTTGTGAAAATGCAATAAACATTAAATTACCATCTCTTCCTTGTGAAGCAATACTGATTACATTACAGCAATTCGAAGGGCGTATCAGAGAAGATTTGGCATTGGCAATCCCCCCGAAAAAAACAAAATACTGGCATTGGTAAACGAACGTTCTTTAACATCGCTCATTAGCGTCCCATTCAATTCAGGGCGTGAAATGGCCGATAAATTTTACACACAGGCGTCTTTTTTCAGGCTTGAGGTTCTTTTTCTTGCCGTAAATCTACGACATGGGACCCACGACTTTACTTCCCTTCCGAAGGAAGCATACTTAGGATTTATACATCCGAAAAAATCTATCGATCCTGGTCGGTATTGAACCCGCGATCTTGGGTTTAGGAGGCAATTATGGTTACTATTACATCACCAGGACCGACTAATGGATGTACAAGAATAAGCCATATGAAAAAATACCGACATCCGAGGTGAACTAAAATTATGTCCATTGAATAATGAAATACAGAGAAAAGTGTAAAATACGTTTGGAAAGAATTAACGATGAGAGATTGCCAAACAAATTTAAATTACCAAACCAAATGGAAAAAATATGTAGACGGATATCAATATTATTGTAAGGAGGGAACAGTCAAAATCGCCTAAATCCAGAAATGAAAAAGATGAAGATATTAGTACATAGTGCAACAAATCGTCATATTATTTCGCTTAAAGAATCTTGCTGTTATCTGGACAAAATGATAAATAAGAACACAAAGAAGATAGCTCGAAGTTCAAGCCTTTTAAATTGTTTTTCCTGCCTACAAAGTATCATAAATGAATGAATGAATAGTGTATAACGCCCGTTTTTTGCTACAGAGGCACCACAGGCGATGGACACTGATGATACATGAGATGAAATGATATATTGGGAAAGGATTTATTTTAAGAAAGGAATCGTTCAGACCTAAGTTTAGGGTACCTCCCCGGCATTTGCCATTTATGAGGACTAAAGAAAACCTGGAAAAAACTTCCGTCAGGGAGGATGGTCCTGGCGGGATTCAAACACCGGACCTCCCGCTCACGAGTCCGCGCTTTAACAACCTCGACCACCCGTGGCGGTACCAAATATCATAAAAGTGGCCGTATTGTGCACAGAATAAAGAGTAAAAATACAGAGTATTTCATACAAATAACTGCAATTACATAAAAATGTACGTCACTCAGCAAGTTACAAATTTCGTTTCTATCTTTAACACATGAAATAATGGATAAAGAGCTAGTTACTTTTAATATGAAATTAGAAAATTGGAATATCCGCTTTTGAAAAGTTCCTAATGGATCAGTTCCGTTCCGCGTTGTAAGCTCTGTAAAATCCCAGTAAATGCACACTTCACTAATGAAATACCCACTCTTTGATTACATTTCACAAGCATCTTTCTCTTCAACAGTATTTTTTTTTTTTTTCTGCCGCTGTTCTCAACACAGGCAAGTGCACTTGAGCGTGGAGTTTACCTTCCTTCCTGGACTTGCTGAACGGCAAGGAAAATCAAACACCTCACCACCTGTTCTGGGTTTGCATGCTGTTGGAGTGGGTTAACCCACCCACCATGCATTAATCCCGCATCTTTACCTATCTACCAAACCGAACCTTGTTTGCTTCATGCTTATTCATGAGTAGTGCCCAAAAGTTTACACTCAGATGCTCAGTACTATCTCTTGAAAAAGCACTCACCTTTCAGCATCGCATCTCTTATTTTCACTGTTAAAACAGTGCAGCTTTTATGGTGACATGGCATTAATTTGAAAAGTAATTGTTGATTCAAAATATTTCTCGCTCTTTCTCAAATAGAATTTCTGGAGTAGTTCTCAGATAGCTTCGAACTTGCTATATTCTCAAAAATGGAGTAAATGAAGAGTACCTACTTGTGTTGCTGGAGATTATGTACACCATCATTTGTTGCCAGGTAATACATTTCAAAAGTTATCAGCCTGACATACAAGATCCAGTAAATATTAAAACGCCGTAAATACATTGCATCACCTATGGAGAGCTTACAATAGCAGCTGGAAGCCAAGTATGGGCATGCCAAATTCCTTAATATTTCAAGTTGAGTATTCTGCCGCGATAAAGAACAGAGAAGGGTTTTTTTCAAGTACTGTCAAACAGTGATTGGATGCTTTTCTTTTATAGTGGAAAAGATTGCTGAAGAAAGCTGAAGCTCATAGAAAGCTCAACAAGTTTGGAAGTTCGTGTTACAAACATTTTCCGAATCATGAACAAGAAACTTAACATGGGAAGGTGAGCGCGAGTCGGTCCTGGTGGTCTAATGGTAACCATACTTGCCTCGTAAACCCAAGATCGCGGGTTCAATCCCGGTCAGAATCCATGGATATTTTCTGGCCTAAAAATCCTAAGTATGGCTTTCTTCGGAAAGGAAGTAATGTCGTAGGTCCCGTGTCGTAGATTTATGGTACGTAAAAGAACCACAAGCGTGAAAGAAGAGACCTCCGAGCAGAATTTATCGGTCGTTTCATGTCCTGAATTGAATGGGACGCTGATGACCTGAGATTTTAAAAAGAGTCTTAAATAAAACAAATTTTATTCTTCAGCTCAGAAGCTTCTATTACCTGTTCGCTCTACATTTTAGAGTTTTGACTAAGAAATCATTCAGAAGTGGCGGTACCGTTTGTCACAGAGGATGAAGCCATTTGTTCACCATGACCATATGTCCAAAAAATAGCAGCAACAGAAACCTCGTCAAGAAAAATTAACTTGGCATCAATATTTTGCCGCAGAATTATGTTATTCAATTTGCAAGGACAGAAATACCACAATGAATGCACAAACCTTTTGATGCAATAAAGGAGAAAAAAGGGAAATGGTATTGTGTTCACAATGATCAATTCAATATAGCTTTATTGTGAAGGTTTGCGGCCTAAACTTAACATTCGCTGATATGAGTGGAATATGCCATAGTTAATTTATTTCTGCCAACTCAAAAAGTTAACAGGCCGAAATTTCTAGAACGTAGTTCTTATACAGGATGTATCGCTTAACAGCTACATATACAATTTCTTATATTGATGGATTGTTTTCGCAGGATATAAATTGTTTTCAATGACTATTTCCCTAGCAAATTTTAAACTAAACTAAATAAAATAGAATAATAAGGGATATCATTGTACTTTAATGTATATAGTTAGCAAGATATAGCGATACATAGATTGTAAATAAGGATCTTAAAGCTCTACCTGAGAAAATTTTGCTTTTTTTAAAAGTAGTTTGTGTAAATTGTGTTTACAAATTTATCTATACCTATCAGCATGATTATGAAATTATAAAGTGGTGAAATTAAATTAATTTCTATAAATAAGTGAGACATATCAAGCCATTAATGTGGCATTTACTTGCAAACAAATTATGTTTCAAAATTATAGCCATTCGTTGCTATACAACGTTTCAGTATTTGCAACACGATGTTGCATGCCTTAAAGAACTCATTCTTTAAATTAAAACTTTGTTAAAGGACATCAAATCCAGCTGGTGAGGTTACAGGTCCAATGATTTTTAAACATCTAGGCAACAGTATCTCCACTGCGCATAGGACACCTAATTTATTAATACCTAATATTCTTTGTAATTTTTTTGGAGGATATCTTCTAACTTGAATAGCAAATCATATTTTTAAAGCTGAACATAAATTTTAGAATTCATTATTCATAAATTAGACAAGCTGTGAAATATTGACAATATCAAGTCATTATGCAATATTCTCAATTTGTAGATTTATAGTCTTTCAAAATTTATTTCAAACTTTGAAGCGTTATAATAATTGAGAGAGAAATAAAATACAACACTCGCTTTGTTCGGCAAGCAATGGGATTTGATTTTACAAAAAATTAGGAAAATATCTGCCATTTCAATATATTCCAATCTTTCTAAGAGTCTCTGTTTAAAAAAAGATGAAATGCGATATCACAAATGCAAGTGTTTTTACTATAGTATTAACGTCTTATTTCTCCTCTTTTTAAATAGTTCATGAAATTTCTGCTCGGTTCAACCTAGTACTTAAGTTATCAAACAATGAAAATTAATAATCAGCTGTGAGATGTAGTACATTTGAAGTGCTGTACTGATGATGATAAACTGTGGTCATTATGAGATTAATAGAAAGCTATTTACTTTTATGTACATGTCATGTGCTTTCTCCAGCTCTGTCCATGTCCATTCAGTGCCTTTACTCTTCCTCTTCCCTGCCGTTCGACATCAAAGAGAGGAAGGATATAATGTTTGTTGATAGCGTATATCGCCTTTGGGTAGTTGAGTGTACTAAATACAACTTTCCCGCTTGTGAGTATCTTTGAGTGTAAATTGCCACTATTTAAACTCACGCTTTAAGTGAATGTAGAGAATCTTACATTAATAAAATAGAAAAATATACGGTTTTTATTTATTTGTGCTAGCAGGGATTCAAATGTCGTCTTTCACATTTCTTCTCATCAGCAATAGAGCGAGTTTCGTCAAACTTCATGACTAAACCCCCAAAATTACGAATAGAAATTGGTTCTTCTTATAAATTGTTGTGTTCTAAAATGTAGAAAACTTCTGATGCTTTCATGATAGTATTGAGTCAATTGTATTCTAACATTCAGCAACTTAAAATTCCCGTAGAAGTGCATAAACAAAATAACTATGGATTGCAAAAAAAGTAAACCCAAACCGCATTTTTGAACAACTCAGTGGTGATATGCTTTATATATGATATATATATAAATTATTGTAATATTTATAACACTTTCAAATTTAGAATGATTTTTGAGAACATACTATAAATCCGATTTTGCATAAATGTTTTAAACATTTCCATTTCAAGGTCTGTGCAACTCTGAATTCATCTGATTTAATGTTTGCAAATGTTTTGGAACTTTGAAGCTCCTTTTATGCAATATCCTTATCACCTTTGACCTATTTTCATGTACCATATTGATGTTATCTAGTTAAAGATTTAGTAAGGTAATAACTATTCCTTTATTTGAAAATATAACTCTATGCTAAAAAGTCTGTTTTCCAAAATTCCCCAAGAGTCAGTTGCGATCGTATTCGATAGTCTAATGTGATAAGTGGGGAAGGAGTTTGTTGATTCAATGGACTGTTGACGAATTGATGTCTATTTCCTCTTCTACTGCTGCCTATCGAATATCACCGTGTCAAGCTACAGTCGATGGATTGCTGGAAATTTAACACACTCTTAAGCCAATGGAAGGGGACTGGGAATTGTGCAAAAGACGAACTCGAATCGTGGAGCTTACTACAACATAAATATTTAAGTAATTTTATCCTTCAAGGGCAGCCTTTAAGTTCTGAAAATATTAATGAGTGCTGACAACTAACCCGATGGACTCAAGTCTATCACTGCCTGGTAATTGTATTAATTCTTTCACTGTTCTTCTCTTTGCACCACTATTTTCGACACAGCTTCCCGTTAACAGTTTGCATCTTTCTACTCCACAAACTCTCCGATTCACTGCTCTTTTTAACATTTATTTCCTCTGTTTTTCTCCTGGATATCCGTACGTAATGTTGGTTACACGTTATCACATCCACAAGGTTCTGTTGCATCAATAGGTTTTTATTGCTCAGCCTGTTCTGGATTTTAACAAAAACTACCCTTCTCTCCGTTCATGCAATACCTAGGAATCTGACCCGCTCTTTTTCCTTAACAATTTTCAAATTCTTAGTGACGACCCTTCTTATACAAAGCTTCTTACAAAATATATTCACCTGGCTCTTCCCCCCCCCCCTTTCTCAAAACACAACATTTCCTGGTTTATGTCTAAAAGGCTTTGTAAACCAAGGAAATACGTAAAATTGCTTAAATATTGATATGTAGACTTATAAACTGTACAAATTGATTATAATAACAGTTATATACATGTAATTAATTATATTAATATCAGTAATATAAAAACGGCGATTGAAGCCATTTTATACTGTCTCACAGTATGGGATAAATTTTGGGGTCTCTCTCTGTGACCACCCATTTGTGAAAACAGCTGTCATAAGCCGTATTTGTTTACAATAAAAGTTATTGCTGAAGGTTTTAAGCACTTTCCATATTCAGTTATTGCAGTTTCCCAGTTCTTTTAGCTTTCATGCAATTTTAAGACAATTTTTATCATTGTACGACATTTTGTGGGGTTTCGAGTCCTGTTTGGTGAAAGATTTTAGTCATCTTATAGTTTTCAGAAATTAAGAGAAGCGTTAGATTATAATTATTGATAAATACGTACAAACTGTCAAAACAACTTTGATATAAAGTAGACTGTTTTAAAAAGTAAACTGTACATTAAACGATATAGTTTTGTTAATGAATGGACTAATATCAAATTGTAGTTTAAATAAGTGTATCGACGATTTTGTTTTTATATTAAAAGCATCACTGGTCTTCATGCAATTGATATTCATTTTACTGCAACAAGTACAGTAAGGAGAACTATTCACACGGCTCACTAGCCTTGCGTTGCTGGCGTGCTCTGCTACACCAAAGGGAGAAAATCAATTTCAATATATAGCTGTCGGGTTGAGTTTGTTGCAACAACTCATGCTTCCTCTCAACTTAGTGCATGTTCGTGCTGCACTGGATTTGCTACTTGTCATGTTGAGATTTTTCTTACATTATCAGCTAGCTTTTTCAGGCCATCACGCAAATTAATGCAGATTTATTAGTTAACCAGAAACCATTCTTATAAAAATAACTTGAACTAGTTCAAAATGTTATGCTTCATGACTAGAGATGAAATAATTCCTTTGTAAAAATATATCAGCGTATGGTTGACCCGCGCATTGCACATGACGGCAGAGGGAGGGGGTTAGAACCGGATTCCTTACAGTATGGTCACTGCAACAGTGCCTAAAGTGAGTGAATCGATTTATAACCTGTGGTGTAGTGTTTACCTTGGATTGCTGTGCAACGTCCAGAGCCACTTATACTATGGTTGAAGCTTCGGCAATCTCTTGCCCATGGAAGAAGAAGTTTATGCCTAATCAGTTGCTGGCGGTCAATGAGGTAAAAGTATTCAGAAAGGCTTGCAGCTGCGGTGTTAAAAAGTATCACTGTTGTCTTCACATCTGGATGAGATAGTTAATGTAATTTCTAAGGTTACTCTGAAAAAGCCATTACATCAACATGTGATTAAATCCTGCTATTCCTAAACACACTCTCTTACTTTTCTTAACTAATAATAGTACAAACTTCAAGTCATGTGATTTCTCTTTCGCGTCATATTTATATACCTTTCCCACGTCACAGATATCAGACTTAAACAACTCTGGAGGGTTGTTGGTGTGAAAATTGTCATAATAGATAAGTTAATGAAGATTTATTTGCTAAAATTTTGCATGAAAATTGAGAACACTATCGACTTATCAATTAAGGGCATCTAGTTTACAATCTAGTTTACATCTCGAAGCATAGTGCAGATAGAAAGCAAACGTGTAAAGGTGTGGAACTGGCGAAATGTCGACTTCGAAGAGAATACTCTGACATTTCTGCGGACTCGAGCAGTTGTTGCGCATAGATTTTCTTTTACCTTTCTATGAGAAAAGCAACGTAAGCATTGAACATGTAGATATCTAAAATATAGATAAATGTGTTTCTGTACCCTTAGGAAAAGGAACTATGACTTGGTCTCATAAATCTAACACATGCATCCCTTTCTGAAACGAGATGTTCCTTTCTTATCTATTCTTATCTATTCAGCGATGCACGATGCGAACTCAGTTCATCATGTGATTTAAAAAGCCGAAAATTTACTGCAATCACCGTTCGTTATATCACTCGAATCGGTTAAACTAATAAGCAAAACTTGAAATTAGAATATGATTTTAACTGTGTTAGCTTTAATAGATTATAATTACAGATATTATGAAAAATAATTCAAATGATAATTGATAGATATTAATAAAGTAATTTTTCCAATACTGCAAAAGCATTTTGACTATTTTTCGCATATTTCCTGTGAGTTTTTTTTTTATCAAGAAACATCTAGCAACTGCATATTAAACATATATATTGATAATTGTAAGAAATGGTAACAAAATTTAAACAGGCGACCGGCGATGTGCCGGCATACTGTTCACAATACTTCCCTCTATCCCTTTTGATATCGAAGGACGCCACCTCTCTATCAGGCAGCTCCCCAATTTTCCTCTTGATGCTGGGTGGACTTCACTAACTTAGAAAATTCCTAAGCTAGTACTGTTTATTGAACCCGTGACCTCTCGACCAGCTATCAGCAACGCTAACATGGACCAAGCATAAGATCTACTATAAATGCAGACTGACTATTTTCTAATGAAAAGGGACAAATATTAAATTTGATAAAACAATGACAGTGCAATGCAGTGAAGAGACACTAAAGTTAGCAACAAAATTGTATTATATAAAGACAAAATAAGTTAGAAAATAAACAAGTTTACCTAAAATGTAAACATAAAGACATTTTCAAAAGACGCCATTATGACGAGTGCCACAGTGCGTAGGAATAGTTTTTAATTTCAAATTAGCATTGTTTTCATATTGTACAACATATAACTTTATAAGCACACACGATTATAAGTTTTTAATCGTTTTGTATAGCTTTAAGAAAATCTAAACAAACAAATAAAATATCAACGAAATGACTCGCTCTGTAAGTTTCAAATGTCCCCTAAAGTCTCATTAGACCTGCAAGAATAACACATCTTTCTTTACATGCATAATGCATACATGCTTTTTTTTTTCAAATTTTCCGGCATTTACAACGAGTTACAATAAACTACTAATACTCATTTGAGGCCCTGTGTAACTAATATTGCAGACATATTAAATAGAAGTTAAACACATCTAAAGGAATTAAAACTATCTATGGAAATATGTCCACAGTGATTATCTAAAATGAAGATATAGGTAAATGCAGACAGCAGTATTCTGTTATTACTACAGCATAGAGCTGGTAATGGTTAAAAGGTATTTGTACTATTTGCACTGTACGAGCGTCATACCTTCCACCGGAGTGGTGTTGTAAATCAGAATTAAGTGTGGTGACTTTTACACCTCTGGGGCGCTTTTGTAACATGTTTCTCGTATACAGTAGAGGATGTTTCACTGCATTAAGTTAGTTAATAGCTTAGATCTTAACTTTTATTAGGGACACTAGGCAGACATCAAATCCTGTTTTTATCTTTTTGGAGTGATCAGAGCCTAATGATCACCAGTCTGTGACAGTAAAATTCTAAACTTCTTTAGAAAAATGTTGCTGAAATCCAGATTATTATTTACATAAAGTTTGATATTATATTTAAATTGAACACTTAAGAATGACATTTAAATCTCGAGGATCAAAGTTCAGCTTATTGAAACATGATATAGGATTCCAAATATTTACAAAGTAAAGCGAATTAACAATTTTTTGAAATTCAGAAATTGTAGGATTTTATTTAAACTATATTAAATGATTTCACGATGAGTTATTTCTTTTTTTTTGTATAAATATAAAAGTGAGTCTGTGAGGCAAAAAGCTTAAAATCATCACTCAAAAATTTAGTATATAAAGAGTTTTTATGGGAAATAAAATACAGATCTTCATTTGGACACCTGGCCGGCTTAGTGAGGATTTGCCTGCCCTGCTTCTAATCGGTTCTGTTACCCCTCTTCTTTCCCGCCTCTCCATGTGCTAAAACGACGTCTGTACTGGAGTTGAACGTTGTGAGACCATGTATTTCAATGTTATAGAGTGTTAGTGTTGTTATAATGCCAAAAAGTCCGTATACAGAATCTTCATGTATGATCCCTGTGTGACAACATACTCTTGTAGAGAAGAGCATATCCTATAAAACCTATAGCTATTATTAAAAATAAAATAAATATTCCAATTGTTCAAGTGAAGTACAATTTGTATAATCTATTCAAATGCAATCATATTCTCCAACCATAAGGATATTGGGACAGCGATTTAAAGACAAATTCCCTGCTGTTCGTGGGCCTCACAGAGAAACGATTCAATAGATTAGCGTAACGGGATGATAAGAAGCCGAAAGTAAAACACCGTTTCTTACAATAACATTTACTGTTTCCTCCTTCACCTAATAGGGCTCCTAAAAGTCCTTTCCATCTTGACTGGAAAAGATGTAGCAGCGTTTATCGCCGGTGTTCTCGACTGTAACATAATATTTATATTTTATGTATGCTATTTTAATTTCGTGATTTTCATCATAATAATTTATTTGATTATGTAAATAATAATCATTTTATTTAATTATGTAAACAAAAATGATATTCACAGTGACTTATAACACTTTATTTATTTGTGTAAACAGTAAATAGTGCAGATAGATGAAGACTTTTAGTTTGGATGTTGATGATGATCAATGGTGTTTAACGCTCGTTTTCGCTACAGAGGCACCAAAGGCCAATGGAGATACATGAAATGAAATGATATATTGGGTAAGGATTTTTTAATTTTTTTTAAGGAAGGAATCGTTGCAGACCTAAGTTTAGGGTTCCTACCCGGCATTTACCATTTAGACTACCGTTATTCTTTTAATCCTTTAATAATGTATCCTGTGACAATATGTAAAGAGAAGACTTCTATGTCGTTATTATCACTCTCTCCAGCTCGACAATCCCAAAGGGCATAATTTAACGCAAACCTTTTCTGTCCTGTATATCCGTCTTGCGACATGTGAATCGCAAACCGCAACCGAAAGAGCTCTCTTGATCTGGGGACGCTACATTCTCATCAGGTAGCTACCCCAGTTATCATCCCTAGGCTAGGTCGATCCCATTCCAGAATCCCCTGGCTTAGAACAATTTTAAGCAGGTACCGAGGAATTGGCAGTGCTAACGGCTTTACCATACAGACTATGGAGGTCTGCAAACCTTTTGCTCATCTACCAGCATCTTAGGCACAATTTGCAATACTTGAGAACCTCCATCACTGATTCGTGTGGATTTGATGCTGACATCCGTGGCTAGAACCTCTGAAGAAATTCCCGTTTTCACGAATAATGAATGGCCTTTGACGTCCATGCTGGAGTAGCAGCAAATAGCTCATCAAGGATCGATTGTCGCTTGTTTTCAAACTCATACACTGTTCTCTCAACAATCTATTGACTACTTTCTTCATCTCTAAGCAACAAACTTCTAAGGATGCCGCCATTTACGTTCGCACTATTGCCATCAATTGAGCAGTTTCAAAATACTCTCTAAGAATGGATTTTAGATAGAGAGACCGAGGGGAACATTTCAGTACTTTTGCCTTGTTCAAGAGCTTGTCCTTTGTGCCCACGCTCCCAATGGAAGCATCTTCAGGAGGAAGAGATGAGGTGAGAGAATCGCTAGAAAGCCTGGATCTACAGACGTAGAGGAGTTTCTAATGTCTTCAGATATAACACCGACGCGGTTCAGTCTCTCCCTCAAGGAAGTCGAGCACCTCAGAAGGGCCGCTTCCATACGAGACACCTGAGCAGAATTGCACTGTCGTGTGATTTACACCATTTCCTTTCACCTCCTCCCCTCCCGTGACCTTGAGGGCACAAAAAAGGCAACTTAGGCTCCTGAAATACCCGGGGTACGAAATGGGACCCTCGGGTAGATACTCTACCAGGCATTATTATAGCAACATCGTCGACATTTCATAAAAAAAAAACACAAGTTGAAAAGGCTGCAGTCAAATAGAGCTTACTTTGGAGTAAATTAATATTACCAAATGATCGCGGAATTTATGAAAAAGCAATGAGAATTTCTTTTCATATTTGATTGATAAACATTCCTGTTTCAGAATTCACATCTCCGTGATCTATTTTTATTTTCATCTTTATTAAGGCAAACCGAAGAACAGAAAAGTAATTTTTCAATCGGCGATATGATAGGTAAATGTGGGTATAGGAACGCAACTAAAACAGTATCACAATAAAATTATTTTTGAAGATATTAGCTGCTGAATCTTTTTGAATATTAAGGAAATTTTGAAGAAATAACATATATTTATATTGTGTTTATATTAGTTTCCCCAAACTTTTGTTATTAACTTTATTGTGTATTATATGCAAGTAGCTTTATAAGCTAATAGTTATTTAAATCGCGGATCAGGAAATAAATAAATGATAAAGTTTATTTTACTTAGGCATTAAGTTTGGATTTCTAGTTTCTCAATCTTGAGATTAATTTGTTACTGCAGTGAATCAGAGTACTGAGACTTGAGGAATGATTTTGGGCACTAAGGTGGGGGGGTAAACATACGTTCTTATCATAACAATCAAATATTTAAAACAAATTGTGTATACCAACATTTCCCCACATTATATATTATACAGAGTGAGGTAAAAGTCGATTTTCCCAAAAAAGTTTAACAACAAATAAACAATTTCCAAATAACTATTGCAATTGATTCAGATCACGTCGTCTGTGGGGAAAAAACTTCAAAGCAAAACAAGATGCGAGGTCGAATTACAATGGTGGCATTCTATTGTGCCACGATAGCTGATCAATCAATGAAATTGCTTTTTAAAAATAATTGCACACCCTTAACCGTGACGAGACAGTGTTCCATCCTTTTGTCATATAAACTGCATTTCGGCAAAACGAAAACTGTTCATATGTTCTGGAATAACCAGATCTCTTGTAACATCTAGAAACACTCCTTTAAACAAAATGATTCAAAGACCTCTGCAGTCAAAAGTGCAGTTTAAAATATTTCATGATACTTTCATGTGAGTTTTCACTTTCCCATTGTCGGTCGTGGTGGTGTAGTGGTAGCCATACTTGCCTTCTAAACCCAAGATCGCTGGTTCGAACCCGGTCAGGACCGATGGATTTTTTCGGGGGTAAAAATCCTAAGTATGGCTTCCTTCGGAAGGGAAGTAAAGTCGTGGGTCCCGTGTCGTACATTTACGGCACGAAAAAGAACCTCAAGCCTGAAAAAAGAGGCCTCCGAGAAAAATTTGTCGGCCGTTTCACATCCTGAATTGAATGGGGCGCTGATGACCTGAGATGTTAAAGAGCGTCCGTAAATAAAACAAATCAAACAAACTTTCTCACTATATCGGTTTATGCGGGACTTCATCGGTTCTTAAAAAAGTTTTCCAAAACTCTGTATTAACTTATGTCGCAGGACGAATCATTCGCAAATGAACCACGCAACACAAATAACATACCGGTAGGCAGTAGTAAGTAGTACTTCAAAGTTGACAATCGCCTTACTTAACACGTGGGTATGTACTTTCACTTGGTACACGGGAACTCGTTTATTCAAGTAATAACAGCTGTATATATATTTATATGTGAACAGGTATGAAAAGTGAAAACGACTTTAATTTCACTCTATCAAATATTTAAATAGATATTCATTTCAAAATATTTTATAATTATTTATTATACACTGTTAGCTATTAAAATTGCAACGCCCTAAAGAAACACGTTAAATGGACCCCACATTCTCTCAGAAGGACTCATTCCAAGAAATTAGTGCTGGTGTTGGACGAAATTCGTCTACAGCGAAACGAATATGAGATCCATAGAATGAACACACAGACGTAAAGGATCCGAATGCCCCCGCCAAACAACCTATGAAGAAGATGGATATCCTTTTCGCATGGCATTTAAATACGCACAATGTGCTGCAATTTTAATGACCAGCAATGATTTTTATAATCATGTGGATTTACTGCCTGACCCGGATTTACTCGTATATCTTATAAAATATATAAATCTTAGAATGGTCTCTAAGTTTTCTTCTTTTAACTGTTGGATAAAAGACTGTTAAAACAAAACTGAATTATTTTACCCATCTTTATAATCGATAGTTAAATTGAAACATAAACATGCTGCTTTGATATCCAGGGATGTCTTCACTTTGCGAGGGAATTGAATTTGTCGTAAAGTCTTTGAGGATGCAATAGAACAGCAGGGATATCACTAAAGCTACGATTTTACAGGATTCTACAGAACTTTGAAGGAGAACTTTGATATTTTGTCTGAAGGGGACGCAATTAGAGAAGGGATTGTTTCAGAAAAAATTACGATAACAAATTTAATTCATAAATGAGCACATTGCATTTGCCACCTTCCTCGATGCTTTCATGCCTCCTTAGATGTTGAAATCAAATCAGTTGTGGATGTAAAATGTTTGCATATTTCTAAATAACAATTATACAGTGTTTTGTCGAGATGTTTTCAACTTTCGAAACAGAAGTTCGAGTTTTCATGTAAAATAATAGAAGTGGTTTTTTTTTCAAATATTTTAAGTTACTGTATTTGTTGCAATTTTTAAGTATGTGTATTATTTCATTACTGGTAATAACGTTTGCATTAAAAAGTAATGCATTTGTACTCTACTCGTTTTATTAAAAAATATATTAATTGTACCATTATTTTTGACTCACTGTATAAATAATCAGATGACATAATATATTTTTAAGTTCTTTAAGGCTACAGATCCGGGCTATAATTATTACAGAAATTTGAAAACTAGACTCTAGAGTTTGATGTACTTACGAGGTCTCTGACAGATGAATTTAGAACACATATAGCAATGAAGTTCTAACAACTGATGGCAAACCCAGTAATTACTAATTATCCGATATAGTCAAATGAAAATCATCATGCTGACAATCAACTTCAGGAACATAAATAAACGTTTGCAACGTTAATGATGTTTCTTTTGATAGATTGGATTGGAATTTCTGGCATTGCTGTTCCCAACAGCTGTGACATGCCGCAATCTAGAAGTATCCAAACTGAACGGTTTCAACTTGCAGCATGAGAATTTTACTTCAGTTTTACTTCAGTTTTCTTTCTAATGAACAAAAAGATGTTTTTGGAAATGGAAATAAAAGTGAATAAAATCAAGACAATTTACTTATCTTCTTTTTACGTTAATTTGCTTAGTTATTTTGAAAGGAAATAAATAATTTGAACGAGAAAATGAATAGAAAAAGAACAAATGTAAAGAAGAAGAAGCAAATACTGTAGCACATAGACAATTAAAGCAACAGTCAGTAAGAATATAGTAAATCAAACCACATTCACTTAATTAAGATATTCAAACCTAACGGTGTTTTCGAATAACTAAATCTGTGACCCTTTGAATTGTTCACTAATATCTGAATATATTATAACATTTACTGTTTTTAACATAGGGCGCTCAGTCGTAAAACATTTAGCTGACAAAAAGCAAACAGTTGGGAAACGAATGTGAAGTTTTTTAAAAATCCTGTGTGATTTTCATAGCAGATATTGTTGATATAAAGGAATAATATTGTTTTATATATATATTTTAATATACTGCGTTTATATATGCCTTCAAAATATTTCTTCGTGAAATAATACCATAAGATATAAAAATATCCACTCGCGGGTATGTTTTACTTGCATGCTCAATAGTAAGTGGCAGTTACCAAACGTTCATGTTAACTGGATACAGCTTTTCAGTATTTTTGAGGTTAGTAAATGAAAAAAGTGAATATGAATCGTTATTTATTGATGAATGTTTACAAAAGGCTTATGTAACAGAACATTAGAATTAATAAGAATTTAAGGGTTGGGGGGGGGGCACTGATCTCTTCTTGTTCACCAACGGCATCCAATTTCCTTCCTTCGTGTTACTCACGCTTCACATCTGGAATCTAAACCAATAGACTAAGCACATCTTGCAGTAAGTCAGTCCTGGTGGTCTAGTGAAAACCAAGATCGCGGGCTCAAACCCGGCCAGGGCGTAAAAAGCATAAGTATGGCTTCCTTCGGAAGGGAAGTAAAGCCGTGGATCCCGTGTCGTACATTTACTGCACGAAAATGAACCTCAAGCCTGAAAGAAGAGGCCTCTGAGCAAAATTTGTCCATCGTTTCACGCCCTGAATGAATGGGACGCTGATGACCTTCGATGTTAAAGAGCCTCCGTAAATAAAACAAATTATAAATTGATTTATTTATGGACGCTCTTTAACATCTCAGGTCATCAGCGTCCCATTCATTCAGGGCGTGAAACGATGGACAAATTTTGCTCAGAGGCCTCTTCTTTCAGGCTTGAGGTTCTTTTTCGTGCCGTAAATGTACGACACGGGACCCACGGCTTTTCTTCCCTTCCGAAGGAAGCCATACTTAGGATTTTTACGCCCGAAAAAATCCATCAATCCTGGCCAGGTTTGAACCCGTGATCTTGGGTTTATGAGGCAAGTATGGTTACCAGCACATTACCAGGACCGACAGTAAATAAAACAAACCAACAAAAAATATTGCAGTATATTTTTAACTGGTAATGGACTGACTAAATTTTTGCATCATATTCAGCAATACAGTAACTGTTATATAGTGTATAATTTTAAAAATTTGAACCATACTCGGCGTTGGAAATAAATCATGTTTTCACGGAATAGCATTCAAGCGCTACATGTACGAGAATGGAGTGAAATAAAATTTATGGTATAAACATTTATTGAAAAAATATGGATTGAACCTAATAACTAGTGCCGGAATCTATAAACTGGTATCTTTTAAGATGTGTGAAGTTTCATGATAAATTTCAAATTTAACTTTCTCCTTAAAATAGTGAATGGCATAGTTTTATTTGCCACTGATAGTGATACAAAAAGTATGAGGAATTATTTGTGAATTTTAAGGTGATATCCATATCGAATATGAAAAAAATACTTTTCGTAATTTTTAATTACTACTAATGATCTTCACATAATAGGACTTAATTTTAATAACAGTGCCCATTTGTTGATCTAAAGGTATATGTAAATGAGCAAAATTTAAAAATATAATTCTAATAGAATGGATAGGAACATCAATACCAGCGATGCCTTTAAGTCATGTGACTGTATTAGCAAAATCAGAATAAAGTTTTAGAAGGTAAATCAGGAACAATGTTATTTCCATAGATATAATTAATGTTATGTCAGAAAAGAGAGTTTAGTATGTAAGAAAAGCAATTTAAAAATTAAGTAAATAAGTAATTACCTAATTACGTAATTTAAAATATCAGTTTACTAAATAATAGTGAAGAGTAACACTTTCATTTGAATTTCGAAATATGAACTCAATATAGCTACTTCCGAAAATGAACTGTTTAGTCAGACTTGGATTAACCATGATTAACGTCATAGACATGCATCTCATTAAGATGTTCTAGCCCATGGAGGGCCAAGTGTAGCCGCTTCCTCTGGCTCCATTTCACAACTTCATTGACAAAGGGCACTGCAGGGGTAAAGGGGTTTCAAGACAGTATACCTCTCCGTCGTGCAGCTCTTCAGTTGCTCTCACGAGGCTGAGTGGGCCCCATTTTAGATTTCTATAATACTCAGAATATGTACTAGGAATCAAACCAGGAACCTCCAAGTTAGCAGCCTGTAACTCTTAAGCATTAGTTAAGGGGGCGGGAGCTGTCTTATAGGCATGCCTCCATTTCTAACAGTAGCAGAATATATATATATATATATATATAAAGCAGCATTTTTACATAATTTTATCTCTACTCAAAAAGTGAATTTGTTGCATTTTTATCCTATATTAAAAATATTTGAGTAGCGGTAATATATTCTTTAGATGCAATAATCTAAAATATTATTAAAAGTATTTTCATCAAAATTTATTAATACAGCTTCTGATCATTCTTTCTGTTAATTTATCATTCAAGTTTTTTTTATCATTAAGTTCCGTCGATTTGAACTGCACAAACCTCCTTAGGACTCTATACCATCTCTACAGCTAAGTTATTCTGGTTGCCGAAACACTTTTATGACACAGGGGTTCAAAGACCAGACTGGATGCTACATAGCTCAATACGTGTTTGTGACTGGCCTTGGAAGCATTAACTTGGAACTTTTTTTTGAATGACCTTGTATTTAAACACTATCCCTGAATGTTGAAACGAAAAACATCCGATTTAAGCCCCTAAACACTGATTGATAACAGTTGTTTAGCTATATTAATTTAATAAATTCGTTATCATATGTTTTTATATTAGGTAAAAGATATAATGTTCAAAATAAAGCCACAAACATTTAATGTTAATAGCTATTTAGCTATGTTAATTTAAAAAATCCATTTACGTATGTTATTACGTAAGATAAAGGCTATGATGTTTGATTTGAAACTCAAAACATCCAATGATGATATGTTTTTAATGATATTAATTTAATTTTCATGTTTATATTAGGTAAATGCTGAATAATGCTCAATATAAAGTCACAAACATTTAATGATAATTATATTTAGTTATGTTAATTTAAGAAGTTCATTTGCACATGTTTTTATGTTAGGTAAGGGCTTTAATTTTCATTCAAATAACAAATATTCATTGATAATAGTTAAATCGTATAAATATAGTTAACTCATTTATATAGATTTCATGTATCAGATTAGGGCTCTTACAATGTATCTCTTAATGTTAGTTTGTTGCCCTTTATGACAAAACTTGATAATATAAATGTAACGATTCAGAGGAACGACATACATATCCAAGAATGTGAAAAGATTAAAATTACAGATCAGAACATTGTAATACTAAGTGAATCGACCAATGGCAATCGTAACAGCATTAATAATATGTACCAAGAATGAAACACGAGACAACTTTATTGCGACTAAATAGAAATAAACGAATTTCATTCGCTTACTATACGCATGTTAAAAATATAATGAATTGTAATGTATAGTATTACTACAATCCTTTATTAATAAGTGACGGTTTTTATCTCAAAGTTTGTTAGTTATGGTTTGATTCCGTAGAGAGAAGTTGTGTTCTAAATTTCATTAGCAGAAATTATGGTTCGTACTTCATAAAGCGAACCTGCATTTTAACATTACGTAAAGATAGGTGGTGATTAATATTTCTTGGAAGAAATTACAGAAGTATTATTTGCGCTGAATAATAGGAGTTACGAGTTTGAATTAATATCCATTTAGGAAAATAGTATAGGAGTTACAACAGGACAAAATGCACAGTTTTCGGGAGAGAAACAAATTATAAATAACACGTCCTGCTCGTATTCAGTCTAATAATATTCTCAGAGCATACATTAATCAGAAAAGTGTACTGTTGTACGGTAATAACAAAACATTAATAAACTCGGTAGATGTCTATCCATTGTGATTTTGTTATACTTAAAAGTTACACTCCTTTCACCCCAGAAAAATCCAGCTATAATACCAACCCCTGAACTAGCCGAGCATATTGTGATGGTTGTTAGGAACGACGTCTACGGCGCTCTAATTATTAAATTCCGTTGCAAATCAAGCGCACAACCCTATGTTGGCGTCCCATTAATTTCCGCTACAATTTTCCCAGTTAATATTAGTAACTGAAAGTGATAAAGAAGCATTCAGTCCATATATTACATTTTTTTAGAAAGACTATATAGTTTATAGTTACCTTCAAAGTACTAGGAATAATTATAGAATATAACTGAAAAGTTACACTTTTATTTTAAGAATACATTAAATTTTTGTAAAGCCGGTATGAAAATTAATATGATTATAACATAAATTATAAGAACATGTGTGAATTTCAAAGAGTTTTATATTAGTGCTACCTTGTCCTTTGTAACCTAGTAGTTTCAGTTAATGGTCGTAAATAAATAGACAATGGCAGTCCATTATGATCAATAAACGCAAAGCAAGACACGAAAGCTTTGCTTGTACCGCTAAGTAAACAGTTGGCATCTGCATAACGGTGGAGTCACGAAAGTATTTCGCGCAGGCGCCATGTAGGAAGCGAGCTAATCAGCAATCTCCTGAAGGAAGTTCCTTTACAGTAGTAAACGCGTAATTCTGTTTTTCTGCCGCTCGTCCCAACTTGGCGCAGTTTCTTTGCACGCTACGTTGTTTTAAGTACGACTCTAAAGGCTGCGGTGAGGTTTAAACTTCAACAGACTAGGCTAACAAGGTACAGCACAGACTTGTATCGCTGTCTTTTACGTCAAATTGTGTTTTCCACGCTAAAACTTGAGGGAAGTATATCCGAAGAGAAAATTAGCTCGGCGTGTTTATTTTTACTCATACCACTAGAGTTCTTCTTTGAATGTGTTTAAAAGGCAAGAGCGGGTTTTCTTTGTAAGTTATTTATTTATAACAAGTAAAACTGAAATGCGTTAGTATATTTTACAGCATACAAGCCATTGCGCTTAAGACGTTCCTAACAAAATATTAAATTGCGGAAAATAAGCTCGTTCAACGTTTATGTTGATAAAATTACAGTATACATTTAATTTAATCTATGCAAATTAAAATACTATGGTACTGGGCAAGAAAAAGGCTGGTGACGTTTATCATATAAAACTGTATTAATAAATTTAAAATATTCTATCAACACTGTACAGAGGGATTTATACAAAACTAAAAGATTTCTTTCTTTATTTATTTCAAAACGAACGATGCTACCTACAGCTTCTTATACCTCAAATGTAGAGTATCTTTGGAAGATTATTTACCTCCAAAGAAGATGTTGAAAATGTCCTCCCTCCTGCATAAGGTATAACTCAACACGCCGTTCCAAGCTATTGGCCTTCGTAGGGGACTATGTGGTCAATGAAATGAAATGAATGAATAGTGTTTAACGTCCGTTTTTACTACTGAGGCACCACAGGCTATGGACACGTGATGCATGAAATGATATATTGGGATATAAAACGTTGCAGGCCTAAATTTAGGGTACCTCCCCGGCATTTTCCATTTTTGAAGACTGAGGAAAACCTGGAAAAACCCTCAATCAGGAAGGACGGTCCTGGTTGAATTCGAACCCCAGACCTTCCGTTCACGAGTCAGCGCTTTAGCGACTTCGGCCACTCGTGGCGGTTATGTAGTCAATACCATTAACCTCCTGTGTAATGTTTTTCAGATCGTCCAATGTCTGAGGGAGTGTGACGTAAACTCTGTCTATTAAGAATCCCATAGTAGAAGTCCGGTGTTGTCAAATCAGGAGATCTCGGTTGCCACAAGTAACTGGAGATTATCCGGTCGTCAAAGAATCTTTCAATTAGCACCATGGATTGGTTTTATGTGTAGCACGTAGCGCCATTTTATTAAAAACATCCAACCAGCGTCACATCGTCCGCCCAGTTGCTCAACACACTCTGTGAAAACCTGGCGTTACTTGCAGTCTGATAACAAACATTGGTCCCACTATTGTTTGTGCGATATTGTACAACAAACCCCTACTTTAACTGTGTGCAAAGGTGCTTCATGAATGACATGTGGATTTTGGGCGGTCTTATAGCGTGAGTTCTGTGAGTTGTATAGCCGCACAAATGAAACCATGTGATGGACAGTATGCCAGGATTTTGCTCAATAATCGGCAATACGTTACTCTTTTATCCTTATCTGGTTCCTACAGCTGATGGACAACTGTAACCCAGTATGGTTTTATGTGAAAACTTTTCGCAGTTCTCTGACACATTGAGAAGTGTAGCTGGTCTCCGCGATAAACATCTTAATGCTTTACAGAGTAACCGCTCCAGTCGTGTCAGAACGTTCACAACAACCGTAGACAGTCTACATGAACGATGTTGGACTTTTTCAAACACCAGAGATTCAGTTGTTTCCAACTTGTTTACCAGTGCCAGTATTGTGTTTCTTTCGGGGGGATTGTGAACACCA
This sequence comes from Metallyticus violacea, assembly GCA_030762175.1. Classification (NCBI taxonomy): domain Eukaryota; kingdom Metazoa; phylum Arthropoda; class Insecta; order Mantodea; family Metallyticidae; genus Metallyticus; species Metallyticus violacea. The sequence continues at coordinate 52,855,316 of CM060833.1, read as the reverse complement.
AATTCCCTCTGTTATGCCCTTCGAGTAGCTGCAATTGAATTCATAATCCAGTAATGCTGCACAAGAAAGAGCCGTTGATTTAATTTGTACTACATTTTCACAGCGACTAGAACGAAATATCGAAAACACCTGCCAAATACAAAAGTCAACATTAAGGAATAAAGATTAAACTCGTGACAGTGAATCAAAACTCCAAATATTCCGCTAAATTTGACGTTAAACTCGAGACATTGGGTGAATTTCCAGCCGAATAAATTAAGAAAGAAATGTGTTAGTTCTATATAAATCATCTTGTATTAGAAGCAAAATACAGATTTTTTAGTTCGTGTCCAGCTCTCGCTGGATTTTCTTGTAATATCACAATGAAACTTCAAATAACATCTTGTTGACTGACAAGGAAACAATTCGCTTGAGTGATATTTAGAACCTTTATATACAATTAGGCTCGTCTATATAAAGAAAAATCATTGTGGAGTAACATTCTATACTGTTGCAACTAAAGTACTAATAAAAACATGTCACGTAATTGAATGCCCGTTGCGCCTGTTGTTAAGCGAGGTAGGTTTTAATTTTGCATTGTGCTCCATGTTACCTACGTATTATTGCTAAAGGTTAGTCAGCCAGACTCTTGCAATAGTAGATAAAGTTTATTCTTATGTTAACAATAAAATTTGGCACCTATTCGTTGTATTGTGTTTTATATTTAAGAAATGTGGGACTACTACAGGAATATTTTGACATTAAGAATTAAAGGAGTTTATTAATGTTATGACGATGGCGCCTTCGGTGCCGATTTCTCTCTCGGTATTCCAACATCATAATTAGTGTTGATTATCTGTTGTATGCATCATTTGTAAGTGTTCATACTAGTACAAATGGTTTTAAAATATATTTCTAACAGAAGATTCATATACATATTTTGTTGAATGTGCATATTTCTTGTTATTAAAGGTCTTATTAAAAGGTTTATGTCTAGCACTTGGATTCTTTAATTATTTTTCATTATTCTTACTCTAGATTTGTTTTCATACAGTAAAGGTGGCAAGGGATATTGTTGAAGAATATTATTCCATGTTTCTTTACGTGTTTATCTTTTAAATTTTAATACCTTATATTTCTTTAATTTAACATTCTAAATATTTAAATTATTTGCATTTCTCAATAAATAATTTCATCGTTCTTACTGAACCCGACCGTCAACATATAAAATAATGTTTATCGAAATGTTTTTTCCAAGATAAATGATTTAATTCGCGTAATATAAATGATAAACAGTTTTGGTGAATATTGCAACCTTTCGAACGTTTTTGTTAGTAGGAATCTCCTTTGTTAGTTTTTCATTTAAAATTATTAAAGTAGAAGCTTCTTACTGCTCCTATAAAATATATTTTGGTACCTATTATGTATCTCACAATCTCTCTTCTATAATTCCTTTCAAAGTGAATCAGTGCATGGCAATTCTTCTTCTTCTTAAGAAATTCAGGATTCTGCAATATTCTCAATCTCTGACTCAAGGTTCCTGTATATAGCTTATAAACTCTGTCTACAATGCGCATTACTCGGTAATTACTAGGATTTCATCAGTTTCCTATTTTGAGTAATTATACCGCTTTTACCTGAAGATATTTTTGGGGATGATGCAGCATCTCCAGAAATAGTAATAGTTATAAGTGAAATAATGTTCTTACATATTTCAGTAATTCTGAATTTATATTATTTATTTTATGATGCCACTCGAAATTTTCAGAGCTTCTAATAGACTTTCTTGAATCAGTTCGTGCTGGTATTCACAATTTCTGCCTCATCAACATATCACTATCGTCATAATTTTATAACCAAGAGTTTGCCTGACATGTCAAACTGTTTGTATATTCCTAGGCATCGCTCCCACGACTCCCAATGTGCTTTTTATTGCCTTATTTATGAAGATTTAACTAAAATCATTTTAAATTGAATATGTTCTAATTTAAAAAGCATTCATATGAAAACAATAAACATACACAATTTAAATTTTATGTTAATAAAATGTCACTATGAGCTATTTCGCTAGATCAGCTAGTTGAATTTTCTATGACTGCGAACCTGATTTAGAATTCTAAGATAGTAAAAAGCACATTGGTAGCGGGTGAACAAAGTCAGGATTTTTCTTTGAATTATATTCGCTTTTCCTCCCGATCCCTAATTTTATTCTACTAGCACTATCCAATAATATCTCCCCTTTCACCTAACCATATTTAATAGTATGAAGCCTATCAGCTGTAGGGATATTCCTCATTCATCCCCTGTTCAATTCTAACTTGTAGTTCTGATCCCCCCCCCCCTTACGCGATCTTTGAACTCTGGTCTGTGAACTCAAGGGAGCTTGGTCATCCGTGTATAAAACTGGGCGACAGCCAATTGCTACTACAGCACTGGTTCCCCGTGTTCGGCTAATGCGATATGGATTCACTAGAGAGCTTGGAGGTGTGTCTAGTGATGGTAGATGTACTTGTGATGCTTCGTGCTTACATGCAACGACACAATGAACTTCAAATTTACACATTCCACTACTTGTTATTTTTGCTCTTCGTTAGAGTAACAAGCAAGTCAATGTTTACGTCCGTTTTACTTCATGTGCAACAGCTGGACATCTGCATTTGTGTACAAGAAACATCTTTCTTGTACACAAAACCCCGTAAACTCCAAAGGTTATGGTTGAAATACATTAGTCGTTATTTATACTGTTATGTGATGTGTCGGTTTTACCTTCGAACGTGACAATTAATACCGTTTGTCTTTTCCCTCTTTCATTTTCTCGATTCATGACTTGGGGATCACCTCATAGTCGCAGCCTGCGCTGATTGGCTGACACGCCTCTCTATTAACGTACATGCAAGGCAGTTTGTTTTTCTACGTAACGACTGGAGAGAGAGAGAGAGAGAGAGAGAGAGAGAGAGACTTCTGCGCTTTCCTTCTGATAACGCAGACGCTTCGGGCTTTGGGGTAACTTTCTTATTTAGAATTTTTAATAAGCCTCTTGGTTATTATACTCAGTTACTCAAACATAAAGCTGTAAAGACAATGGTTTTTATGTAGTTTCAATTTTAGTGGTTGTAATAATTTTTCGTTGCATTTTCAGGGTTGTGAATGCTTTTAAAATGACTGTATTAACTTTCATTGCATCAGCATATTTTTATATTCATTTTAAATTTGCATTTGGAGGTATCTATGCAACTCTTTTGTAAATCAGAGGACTTTTTTGTGCCCAAACTTTAATACAAGTTGCTAATCAAATGTCAAAATGTAGAGAGGTGTTCTTAGGTTTTTGTTAATTATTTTATGTTGGTCATTTTCCAATTATTGTTACTCTTTTTAAATAGGTTTGCTTAACGTATACACATTTTAATATGCTGCACTTTTGCATTTCCAATGTGAGAATTTCTATTAATTATGTGCAATAAATTATAGTTAAACTATCATTCAATTTTATTAAGTTTTCCTTTTGTTCCTCGTAAATAAGTAGCCTTTTTAAGAAATCTTTCAAGCACATCACGCCTTCTCATAGTGACAATTGCAAACATCCATGGGAAGTTTTGCAAATGTTAACAATGTCCATGAAAATAAGCTGTTACAACTAGGTGGCGTTGCAATAAAGTAAATGTATTTATTACCGTAACAACTACAAATAATCAAAGAGTTGAAGTTACCTATTTAAGAGTTAATAATGTAAGAAGACTATGTATAAAATCAATCTTAAAATGTTTAATAGATACTATTAAACTTATATGGCTTATAAAGCACAGCTTTTGAACTTTCTTTGACTTTAATAAATATGTGCTTAAATGTGCATATTAATTTCTTTCGTTTCTAAAGCTACAGAATTTAAAAATCACACGTATGTTGTATGTATTTATGTACGTACGTACATATGTATGTAATCTAAAATTGGGTTAAACCCGGTGGTAGTATATAGATAGTAAAATTACAATATTTACAGCTTGTACTTCAATTATACACGTCCACATAATAAAATGCATTTCAATCTAAATACATGTCGTCCTAATTAAATACTCGTAAACTTAATTAAACATGTACCAGTAATTAAATACATATAAACCTAATTAAATACATATCAGCCATATTAAATGCACGTAATCTAATTAAATATATTTCAAAATAATTAAATATTTGACAACATAGTTAAATACAGGCCAACCTAATTAAATATTTGTCAGACTAATAAAATGTATGTCAAACTAATTAAATACAGGTCAACACAATATAACGCATTTTAAAAATTTAACGCACATCAACCTAATTAAATACATTTAAACCTAATTATGTACCTCCCGCGATACTGTAACAAAAACATAAAATAATTTATTTTATTGCCTATGTATAAATACTGTCACAACTTATTTTTAAGGGGAGGAGCAAAACAGACTAGGCGAGAGTACAGGGGTCTGTATCCCTACAGGAAACGAAGATTAAACTATAAATAAATAAAAAATAAAAGATAATTAGAGTTTGTTTATTAATATAATGGAAAGTGGTCCACAAATTCACAATTATAACTCTTCCTATGCCATATATTGTGGTTAGCGCCCTGTTTTCAAAATTAAAAGAGCCAATCAACTTGTGCATCCTTTAGTAACATTCAATGACAGTAAAGGATAAAAAATGTATAATCCTTTGCGTCATTATAAATGTTCTAGTGCAGTCTTTTCACCCTGCGACGTTCGGCCCGAAGCGCCTGTAAATCTTAGCCAACGTAAGTTCCAACCTTGGATACCAGACAGTACATGGAGATGCTAAATCTAACCACTATCGTTGTTTGACCCCTTTGTAGAAAGCTATTCATAGTTAATAAATCTACTGACAAGATAGTAAGTTAAGGCAATATGCAATTTCCTATTGAACTTAAAGAAATACTGCTAAATTTTTATTATATTTAAGGCTTATATTAACATATATTTAAAAACAACATTTATTCCGTGCGACCTTCTAAAACCATAAAGTGTGAATTTAAATTTGTATGCAGATACATTTTTAACGCCTTTTTTACTACTGAGGCATTACAAGCGATGGACGCTGATGATACATTGGTGAATTGGGAAAGGGCCTTTTTTAAGGAAGGAAGGAGTTTCAGGCTTAAGCTCAGGGTGTACCGCCACGGGTGGCCATGGTCGTTAAGGCATGGACTCGTGAGCGGGAGGTCTGCGGTTCGAATCCCGCCAGGACCATCCTCCTTGACTGGGTTTTTTTCCAGGTTTTCCTCAGTCTTCATAACTGGCAAATGCCGTGAAGGTACCTAAACTTAGGCCTGGAACGCTTCCTTCCTTAAAAAAAAAATCCTTTCCCAATATATCATTTCATTTCATGTATCATCAGTGTCCACCGCCTGTGGTGGCTCAGTAGTAAAAACGGGCGTTAAACACTACTCAAAGCTCAGGGTACTTCCCCGGCATTTGTCATTTATGAGGGCTGAGGAAGACCCAGGGGAAAAAAGCTCAGTTAGGGAGGACAGTCATAGGGGGAATCAAACCTCAGACCGTGCCTTAACGACCTCAAGTGTTGCTATTAAATATATTTCTCATAAAAATTATTTTTCAGTACCTAAAAGGCTCTAAGGGTACCAGTTTGTGCCAGATAATCCAAACTTTCATAAATGCAACGAAGGACATATGCAAGTTTCAAACTTAGTTCAGCAATATTAAAAAATGTATATAGATGTATACACTTTTTCCTGTTTATTTGTTGTCACTTTGACTGTACTATCGCGATATCTGTAGATTATGGACATGAATACTAGGTGTAGTCTGTAAGAATGAATGAAATAAATTAATATGCCTGAAGTCCTTGGAATCTCTAAGCTATCTGACATGCATGTTCTCAGAGTAACTGGAAATCCAACCCAGGACTTCCGAGTTAATAGCAAATGCTACCACGGACGAAATAATATTATAATCTTAATAGTTACTAAAGTGAAATAAAATCAGTAATGTAAATATAAATGTTTTGAAATAATTTCAATAAATGTATAGAATAGTTCTGTATATTGAATACCCTGTATAAGTTATTTTGAAAAAAAATTAATTCAAAATGCCAAACTTTTCACGCACATATTCTCAAAGTTTATAATAAATTATGATTATATGTATATTTTGAATGATAATTACAATAACAATACACATGAATCAGGGGCAAATACTCATTTGGGAATAGAGAATGTACATGTACTCAGCTATATAATGTCGGTCCGGTGGTGTAGTGGTAACCATACTTGCCTTCTAAACCCAAGATTGAGGGTTCAAACCCGGCCAGGATCGATGGATTTTTTCGGGCGTAAAAACCCTAAATATGGCTTCCTTCAGAAGGACAGTAAAGCCTAAGGTCCCGTGTCGTACATTTACGGCACGAAAAAGAACCTCAAGCCTGAAAGAAGAGGTCTCTGAGCAAAATTTGTTGGCCGTTTCACGCCCTGAATTGAATGGGACGCTGATGACCTGAGCTGTTAAGTAGCGTCCATAAATAAACCGAATCAAAAAAAATCAGCTATATAAGCTTTCCCGTGCAGCCGTCGCCCCTATACTGATTCGTAAATAGTATGATCTCAATTGAGAAACACTCGGCGAGCATACCTCTGTCTACTGTGGGGAAAAACGCCGCGCGGGCGGTCGATACTTGTATGGCTCAAACGGTACCCAATGAGAAACGGAGTTCACCACTATACCTTTTATGTTGTTGGTCTTATATTAATCAAATTAGAGGGCTATCTTTGCACCCTAGAGAAAGTGAAGGAATCATGTAAACCCACATACCTTACTGAAGTTTATGTTTGTCTTTTGCTATACCGAAGGTTGACTGTGCAGCTTGGGGGGGGGGGTTCATCAGATGTTCCACTTAGGATATATATCTAGTTAGCATCAGTTTGAACTTTGTCGGGTCACCTTTTGAATTATCCACGTTCCCTGTTAAAGCGAATGATTTAATAATTGAGATGCTTTGGAGGTGAGCCTCAAAACGTTGAGGGAAAATGTAATTAATCGCAAGAGTAGTGGTTCTTAGAACATTATTATGGATCCTCTTCTCCCAGAGTTCTCCCTTTGATAATAAAATGAACGTTGTTACCGCTGTCAGGTGTTTATCGACCTCAATGATAAACTTCCGCTACAATTTAAACCAAGCTTTCATCTTTTTAATGCTATAAGGTAAAATAAATTAATTACTTTGTATCACATGGTACAGTAAGCCTTGTACCTCTGTTATACCTGACGATCATTAGAAACGACTAAGTTTAGTTACGTTTGAATTTCAATTCATAAATATTATTAACATTTTTAGTAATAATGAGGAGGTTAGTATATAATTTAAAATACCTTTTATTTAATTAAAACTTACTTTAATGAAACATCTAGAAGGGGAAGAATTCACATTCCGAATGTTGAACTACTTAGAAATTCAACATATGTTTAAATATTCTTCACAAGTGAAGATATATCTTCAGAACTCAGCAATAAATGTTAGAGTAATCTAAAAGCAACTCAGATTTAAGCTCGATTCAGATTTCTTTACAATTGGGGGGAACAAAAATGATTAAATTAAACTCTAAAATAAGGAACTACAAATGCTGATAATTATAACTTTGGGAAGACCTGATAATATTCTGCCTTATAGGTTAAAGCTTGTAGAGATCACATTAAGTAGAATAAGTTTTGTGTGTGGAAGAACAATTTAATTTCAATAAAGATATATAATTTATACAAATTTCATAATTGTGACTAAAGCAACATCATGAATTAATTGGACCATTTCAGGTTTGGTCATTAGCGCACATTAATGAATAATGAATATAATATAATATTAAATCTATTAGTTTATAAAGAAATCGGTACCAATGATTAAATACACCAATGTGCAAAGAATAGAACAAGAACAATATAGTTAATAATATTGCAAAGTCCCAAAACGCATTTATGCAAATGTGCCGTTTCATGACCACCATTGTAAATAATTAAATGATCACACTCTTTTCCCTTTGCTGAAGAAAAACTATAGATTATGGTGAATTATAGCAGAATTGTGTGATTGGATATAATCTTAAAATATAAGGTTCTAAAACCAGAGCAATGGCGACAAAACCAATTAAAATGAAAATAATATAGTTGAACAAGTTTTGACCTTCAGTTATTTGGAATTTATTGTCGTTAGCCACTGGCGGGTGAAAGAAGTGCGCAACAGTAAAACTGATTAACTTTTCAGCAACTGAAGAAAACTGTCACTTAACATGAAGTACGTCCGCTTTAATTCACAGGCTGCCATTGACTGAAACTAAAATATTACACTAGCCTGCGAAAGGGGGAAAAAAATATGTTGTTTCAAACGTGAACGGTGATTTTTACTAATTTTGGCATGCTAAATTCAATGCTGAAATCCGTTTCATTTATCACGAATGGTTTTTAAACAAATCACAAAAAGAATGTTAACAGAAGTCGATTTTTGTTAAACAAAGAGCATTATAAAATTAAAACTAAAATGGCATATTTCTATGTAATACACAAAACGGCTACCTAAAATTCTTTAAAAATTTCGGTGTCTGAGGATCAGCATCTTTTATTTGTTTGGGAGGAAGGCTGAGTTGATTTACGCTTATGTTTTGATTGCGTATGTTCTCTCTTCAAGCACTAGCAATAGTCCTTCGTTCCACTGTTCCTGACATCCTTAATTTCTTGATGAATCTTTCATCTTGCTCATCATTCAAAAGTCCAAAATTAGGTGGAAAGTAGCCAAGATGAGGGTTCAAACTCATATTGCAATCGAGAACTAGTAGACTTCATAACATATTTCTTACAATTTCTTCGTGTTGCACGTCCTTTACGTTTCCAAGGAACTTATTGAGAACATTCTTAAAAGCACACCATGCCTGAAGTTCTATATTGATCATAGTGTTCAAAGAGTCAGTATCCTTCATTATCTGTCTGATCTGAGGTTTATCAAATACACTGTATTTTATTTTAGCCTCAGACAAAAGTGGATTACCCTATAAATACTTGAAGCACGCACGAGTCATTCTTGTTTCGCGCTTTGATGAATTGCTTCATGATACCAGGTTTAATACGGAGTGGAGACAATAACATCTTTTTAGACTGACACGTATTACATTTTTCCCCCGACATTAAACACTTCTTAGGCCAGTGTTTGACCGTAAATCTCGCACAAAAAGCGAGGACTTGCTTGTTCTAAAATGGAGTTCTAAGTTTAACTTTCAAATAATCAAAATATAATTTATTAATAAATGGAGTAATATTATTCTTTGTTTTGATAGTAAACGCCCAAGCTCGATGTAATGACTACAAAGCTACTGAAGTTAAAACCTTATAAAATTACTGTAGTGCAAGAACTTAACCAGGTGACCCTGCATCCAGGAGTAGATTTTGTGAATGGATTTTGAATAGTGTGCATGATAGACTAATTGTCCTTAATCTAAATTTCTTTATGAGAATTTTGGTTCCCAGAGTATGTTAATTCATAAAATAACCGATTTTGGATTTCAGAAAAGTCTAACCTGTTTCACTAGGAACTCGTACCTGATGAAATTAACAAATACGAACCACATATAAAACAAATTAATTCGATAGTTCACAAAATGCCGTCTTGGTATTCCACAGCTTGAAGTCATCTTATTATTAGTTCGTGGTACTTTGTACACAGCAAAAAGAAATGCTGAAATATAGCCTAAACAACAAATACACTACCGACTACTGCAGTTAATGAATTTTAACTGACGTATTTGTGATGTTAGACTATGGCGCAAACACTTTTTACTTTCTAGCCATGCGTTGATAAACTCCAGTCACGTTGGAAACTTTAAACACGTGGCAAATGAACTGATAAGACAGTAAATGAGGGTTGCTTTGCATTCTGCATTATATTCTATATAAGCATTTATATATAACGTATATGCACTAAAGTTATTCATTTTTGCTATTGTATCATGATCACCGCAATATAGCAGCATAATCAATACAATGCCAAATTACAAAAAATTTGTACGTGTTAAGAAAAAACTGATATCATTTTCGAAATCAGCAGGGCGTTTTCCATATAAATTGTTTCTTTTCACTAAGACGACAAAATCATCGCAGGCCAATACTATTGATATGATCAGAGAAACCGTCTTTATCTCTAGAAAAGTAAACATTTGATAGCACTCAAAAACCCCCCGTTATTCACCAGGAAAACTTGTCGACTGTACTAAACTCGGTAAACTGTAATTAAGTTGAAATCATCGTGCAAACATTAATAAAACAAGACACTGAAATTAATTTTTAATTGTTTGTTTTTCCTTCAACCCAAGGTAACTTACTCCCCTACAAAAGTCTGTCTTCAGAATCTTCTATAAGCTACCTCTTGTTTATATTCCATTGTTCTGGCGGTTGTCTTCATCTTCTTCCTCTTCGCCTGCTTTCAACATTCCATTCCAATATAACATTTGGAACTCTTTCTTTCTTCATTCTTTTCATATATGCGAATTATTTCAATGTTTTTCTTTTTAATTACTTCAATAGTATTCTCTTCAACTTTTATAGTTTCTCTAATTCTATGATTTTAAAATTAAAATACAATATTCTGTTTGTTTTCTTACTTGTCTTCGCCATACTTTTCGTGTTTATTTGCATGTTGTCTGTCTAATGTTCAAGATTCTGCTCCATATAGCACAATACTTTGGACCAGTGATTTATAAGGGAGTTGCAGCGGAATTTTGTGAAGGTAAGAGTGAATTAAACATATGCAGCTTCTGGATTAATTAAATCAGCACCACGTTGAGGCACCATATATAGCGGTATTTTGTCGAGGGGATAAAGGAGATTAATTAATTTAATTATGGTGGGGAAGGAAAGGAAATTTTAGTCCTAATTATTTGATGAACGGTCCCCAATTCGGTGCTTACAGGGGATGTGAAGTTCTTTGGTGAAAATCCTCCTCTTCTTCTCCCGTCCGATTTCTGGATGATGGATGGAGGTTAATGACCTCGCGACCTCGGCCTTTGAGACTCGGCTAATATTGTAGAGACAATTCGTTGCCTCCAGGAGCGGGAGAGGTTGTAGCTAACTGATAACACCTTTGATGATAGCTAGCTTTGTTCAATGTCCGTTTCCACCTCAGGGTTCAGAAGTTATCTATGAAAAGTAGAAGAAGCCTTAAGAAATTATGCCAGTCGGCCGCGTCAGGTTTTAAGAAAAATTTGTCCTTACCATTCCCGACGACATTCGCCTGACAAAGGTTTGTCCCTATCGGATGCAAAATACAAGCACCATTTTTCGTTCGTTTTCTATCTATTAAGTGACGAAAGTTTATGCATTTCTATGCTTCTCGCTTCTGACGCAGCGGTTACGTCGACAACTAATGCGCTAGGCAAGTCATGAAATTCGTACCACTCTGATAATTTATCACAACTGACGTGACATCTTACTGAGAACGACCGCATTGATGTTGCGACTGATTTAAAGCGCAGAACTCTGACGGACTGATATCGTCACCGACTGCAAACGAAGGACACAGACTGAATCACTGATACTACCCTCGGTTCATACTCGTTTTCTTAAATCTCACTCGGTCGGTTAAATTGTCCTCGAACTCTTGGCATTATAAATAGTTTCCTGGTTCCTTATTGGCCCAATGCCTTAAACAGTAGTTACTGAGATTATCCGATTGGCGTTCTCTCTTTTCTCTGTGCGTGTTTACCGCTAGAAGAAACAGTTACATCATCGCGGGGGATGATACAGCAACAAAATAGATATCTCGGGCAAGCACTTCAGTTTTTGAAGTCTGAGGTTGCGGCTCCCCCCTTTCAAACATGTTTTAAGGCTTCTTCTCTTTTACAAAGGTTAGCGGTCTTCGGGGGTATGTGTAAACAGGAAATAACAATGGAAATGGCAGACTTCTTTTCCTGCGCCACTTGCAAGAACCTCGGGTGTTTTATGTCCTGGGTTGTCGTAAACGTTTCAGGCATGTTCTCAAATAAAACTCTCGCATCCCTACCGATGCCTTCTGCAGCACGTGTAACTAAACAATAAATATAACATGAATATGTGTCCACAGTAATGCCTACAATATTTAAATCTAATCCCACTATATAAAATACGTAACATACTCTGGCGATGATGATTCCCTGGGGGGTTTGAAGCCGATATAAAGCCCACCATGGAGTCCTTTTCTTTTGTTCAAAATATTCTTATTCCAGAGAATTGTTTGCCATGCCAATTATTTAACTTCTTTAATTTATTCTTTTTTATTTTAGATGAGCTCTTTCCATCAGCTTTTAAAATAAAATCCAGCTCATTAAATTTATTGACCATTTTAATTTCTTCTTATTCAATCTCAAGCTTTTCGTCATCTTCCATCTTCAATAAAAATATTTAGTTTTCTTAAAATTAATATTTAACCCCCTATTTTTATAATCTCTAACCAGTTTATTTGTCGTATATGAAGCATCTCTAATGGCTTGGTTTAATATGATTTCGACGAATGGTGATATAAGAACTACCATAAATTCATTGGAACTCCATAACCAGGCATTATCTGAACCATTCTCTTATACCTACACCAACATCCTACATTTTAAAGAGTGGCGGTGACATACAACGTTGAAACCCTTTGTTTTGTAGAATTCTCTGTATACGCTTTTTTCAATCTAATTTCACATCTGAATATACTGCACTTAAGTTGTTATTATTTCTTCGCCAATTAACGCTTTTTTAAACCTTACCATAATGATTTCCTGGTCGCATTATCATACACTTTTTCGAGGTTAATAAAAACCAGTGCTATCTCCTTTATATTAAATTTAGCTGTCTCTCTGTTGGCATGCTCAGAAATCTAAACGCTAATACATCTGATAAATCTAAAATTAAAAAGAAATCAACTTTTTAAGAAGCGTCCCTGGCTATACAATGTTGGATAATAAATAAACTATTGAACATATCCCTCAGCAACTTCAGACCTCAATTTGGCAAGTGACAGAAGCAAAACAGGATGCAAAACAATTGACTATCATCAATAGTTTATATTATGAGATCCGAGAGGTAAGAGAGAACAGGCTATAAACTTACTAGTTAGGAGAAGTTTTACTTGAAAAAGAAACATTACTATGACCTGGGCCTTGACTTACATAGTTTAACATATATTGACATTCACAGTAATAAACAGCACAAGTTAAATGTGTGAAATAAATTCCCTTGTTTCATTGCAACTGAAGAGCATTTCAGCATTTAGCGTTAACGCATAAAGCGCTAATTTCATTTCAAAGGACTCTGTATCCAAATTGGATACACTGAAGCCTCGTCAGAATAGAAAAGCTTTTGTTTATTATTATATGCCTGGAGTATGCTTCCATTTCAATGACAAATGACTTTATGATGATGTTAGCAGAGCGATCATGATAATGCTGGTGATGTAGCGTTTTACTCCCTAACCTCTATCCCTTTTTGATTCCCTCCATATACATCGAATTTCACTTCCATCAAACTCCACACGAGGTAGAAGTAACTGAAGGCAAATTAAATGAGAGAGAGAGAGCAGTTTTCCTAGATCCTCTCAGCAGCTGAACTTTTTGGGACACGTTACAAGGGTTTTAGTTAAAACAGGTGAGCCGCTGCTTTTGTAACGGAAAATATCACAAGGGATAAACTGTCTTCTCTAATTATATATAGTGGCTTAAGACATACTAGGGAGTGCCACTATTAAACAACACTTAAAATTGTTAAATATTGTTAAGTCACACTAAATTTAAAAAAGTGTTTTTCGTAGGACACTTAATTCTACACAGGTACACTTAATTCTACACCTATACTAAGTTCTTTTTCCCGCAACCCAGCCAGTGCCTTCATAACGCCAAATGTATCTTTCTTCCGTCCAGCATTAAAATTAGACTTTAATATTTGCGTGTCCGCCAATTGTACCTCTAAGAACACTGTATATGTTCCAGTGAAATTTTGTCCTGCATTCTACATTGGATTAACCTCTACTGCAGTATCCCTCAAAATGAATAATCATAGACGCTCTGTTAAAACGGGTTCTCCATTCGGTGGCCCAACATGCCAGTTTTCACCAATCGGTTTTCGACAAGTGTTTCTCCTTAGTTGTTATAGATGCCGTACCTCCATCTTCCTTTAGCAGTACACTCAGAGATAGAGAGATGGCGACCATAGTATTGCACAAAGCTCCCAACCCTCCGGGCATAAACTTTTCCCTTCAAGGTTGTCCTTGCTGGCTACCAATTGCTTTAGCCTTGCTTATGTTGGATGGCTAGCCTTCTTAGAAACGTTTACGGTAGACTGGGTACAATAGCGCCCACCTCAGTATTCATTATGTCGTGTGCGATCAAGAAATGTCGTGTTCTTTTAAGTAGCGCTTGGCAGTTTTAAGTGTTAAGTGTTTAAGTCATTTTAATAGTGGTATTCCCTAGTGTTTCTTAAAGAGTTTGTTATGTCTCCACAGGAATTTTTTTATAATTATATTAAAAAGGTATCAAAAGAAAATTGTTTCAAACAAACGTTTTTAACATCATAAGGCAGTTCTTGCCGAGGAAATACTTTTTATATCCCCCTTAATTTAGGAGATACGGAATAAAACTTTTTTTAATGACACCATTAACATTTTATTAAAAAATACATCTATCCTCTTTAAGAACTATTGAAAAATGTATCACACTGTACCATTTTAGTCAAGATTGGTCCACAGGTAGAGTATCAATGTCCGTGGAAAGTGTGAAATTTTTGGCGATACCATTGTTGGCCTTTACTTTGTAAATAGTAAACAAAATGGCAAACGAATGCCACGTTCTTAAGAAATACTTTTCGTGATCTCTTTGAGGCTGTACCTTTGGATAACAGAATGATCATGTGGTATCAGCATGATAGGTTTCCAACACATAATGGCATATTGATACTTTTACAGCCACCAGGAGGAAGCAGTAGAACGATCTAGGGCAACCTTCTTTCATACAATGGACTTAAGTATGCAAAATCAATGATCACTGTTTTGAGCACGAGATATAAACGGTCTGTTTTGCAGGTAGAGGTAGTGCCATAGTGCTGCAAAGGGCTATTTTACTTCTGAATTTTAATAAGTACTGTGCAGTACACTGACAAAATTCACGTACTGCATATTACAGTTCATTCTGCTGCATTCTTCAATGTTTGTTGATCATTATGAAATGTTTAAACGAGTCTTAAAGAGGTTAAATGGTTTACTTAATCAAATGCACTGTAGTGCTTTTAAATATAAAAGGCATACATTTATTATTTCCATATCTACTAAAATAGTACAATGATACATTTCTGAGTAGCTCTTGGAGAGGGTAGTATACTCAAATATATTTTGAATGAAATATATATTGTGTCATTTAAAAAATGAAGTTTTATTCCGTATCTTCTACATTAATATAGAAACAAAATGTACACCCTCAGCAAGAACTTATTAAATTATTTTCTGTGAGCACGATAAATGGGACAATTTGCATATATTTTATGCCTTAATTTAATACGTGTTTACAAAATTCAATTCAATTGAAAATTTATTGAAAACCGTTGTCATAAATAATTTTGAAACGCCCTAATTAATAACCTTTTCATTTCTGTGTTTATATTCTTTTTTCCTAAACTTTCGTTGCCCTTGACAAAATTAAATATTTAATTGAAAAACAACCTCTTTAAACTGTAAGTGGCATACATTTAGAAGGTTGCTTGCGATCTATAGTAATAGATTGAAACAGCTTTAAATTATGAAAACCATGCGTCCATCAGCGATAAGTGCAAGCTATTGCACTGCATTACATTTTTTGCTGCAGCAAGCCGTTGGGAAGTATTGATGTCCATTTTATTTCATTTCTCCTGGCATACTTTCCAGAGATCTATCAGAGTTCTTGATCTTCTGCTTCCAAGGGCTCATTTTAATAACCCAAATGCAAGAAATTGATTGGCGGTGCAAGAGTTAATTTAACAGGTATCTTGCTGTAAGTGATGGGACGTATTCCCGTTTCTCTCTCTCGATTATGCTTAAAAAAAACTGTTGGTCAGGCGGACTGAGGGAGTCACAAATCTTTACAAATGAATTAAGGATACGCGACATACTTATACGTGTACTTATAGCATAAGAATAAAAATGGCCCAATTTAATGTTTGTTCGCAGTGATGTCACTTGTGCTCCATTACCTTGGATTGAATTATTAGGAGCGGAGAAGAACACTCCGGTACTTGTGTTGGACTTTGCTGGCAGATAGGAAGGAGGAAGAGGGAGTAGCTAAATTTTTAAATAAAGTGAGACAGCTCAGAACGGCAGAGGCAGACAACCGGAAGGGGAAGCGGAACACGAGTCACAATACATATTTTTTCTACAAATATATACACATATTTCTACATAAATGTTATTTACTTTTATGTTGTTTTCTTTTCTGTTTATTTTGTTTAGGAATTTAATTTTTTCTTTTATCTTTTGGTTCTATATTTTGTAAATAACTACTCCAATAGTTGCTTGCTCTGCTCTGACCTTTTGTACCTATACCTGTAATGGGAGTAATCCAGGAGGAAGGGACAAGGTGAATAATAGGATAGAGACACGAACGTAGAGGGGTTCCCTAGTATGTTTTCGTATAGAAAAACTTGACGCCGCTGCAAGCTATTCACCAATGAGTTTGAGTTTCTCAGACGGTCCTTTTCCATACTTAGACACCAGGGGCAGAAAGCCATCCAATGCTTAAGCCACCGTCAAACCGCGCCAGCCCACCTCGCCCTGGCATCTTTGACCAGAACCAACGGAATGAAATAATCTGAAAGAGCAGAAAGATAAAATTCATCACAGAATACGCCTAAGTGACCAGGGGAATCGATGTATTGTTTTCAGTATTTCGATTTACCGTTGTTTTATCGAGTTTTATAGAGCAGCGCCTTCTGCACAGTAATAGTTATACACTATTGACCAAGAGTTTAAATACATCGTGCACGAATAGTTCTGAAACCTTCCTGAGAAGGTAGTGTTAAGCCTTTCTCCCATTATTAAATATAAAGAAATTCTTTAGCGGATATGTGTGTGTGGTCGGAAGATACAGTGGAGGTTATGTATGCTTCACTACCTATATGAATAATGTATGCTTCTGTTCTTTCCTCTTTATTTATATCTCTAAGGAAATTCTCTTCGTGGAGCGACTTACAATGGATAGGAAGGAAACGAGGATAAAATAACTGGGAGGAGAAGAGAAGAGAATCACTGACGTCTTGTAGACTATATCTGTAGAAACAAAATAAAAAAATAAGCGCTAGGTATAAGCTCGCGTACAGAGTTGAATCGCAGAGGGAAATATTCAGACATTGTCTAGATAATATTGTGTCTCTTTTAGGTTCGTAGTCTTTTCTTTTTTACTATAGCATGACGCGCAAATTGATTCATCCGAATACTCCATAACCCCTTTTGTGGTCTGTTTGCTTGCCTTGTTTCTCTTCATACAAATTTCAGAGTTAGTGCTTGAAAATCTATTAATTACAGACTAAATGTAGCTAAAAGGACTCGGTTGTTGAATAAATAAATAATTTAAACGTGTACAGTAATCCCATCAGCCTCATGATGAATCACTAACTAAAATAAAATTATCAACACACCAAAAAGACAATAGAAATAAATGACGAGGAGATTCTATATGTGGATGAATACATTTATGTAGGCCAGACGGCCTCATTTACCATAAAATTAATAAAGAAATTAAGAGGAGATTAGCACAAGCTTTGAAAGTCTTCTGGTCTCTAAAGTTCATATTGAAAGACACATCCCTAAACAAGAAATTGAGACTCGTGGCACTCAACTCAAATGTTTTCCCGGTGCTGATATATGTCAAACCTGGTCTCTTACTGATAGACAGCGGCATAGACAGCATAGAAATATGTCAAAGGAAAATGGAGAGGAAGATCCAGGGACAAGATCTCCAACACTAGACTGCAGGGAATCACAGAACCAGAAAGTATCATGTGATAAAATGGAAATGGGCCCGGCAAGTGGCCCGGCAACAGCAGGACAGATGGACGCAGTTAACCGCCATATAGTACCCTTACGCAGGACCCAGGATGGCCGAGTAGAAGAGGGTGAGACACGTTCAAGAAGCATCTCGGAGTTCCTTGGTCAAGTATCGCCCGCAAAGTGAGCGGAGTGAAAAGCGGCAAGGACTCAAAGAAACTATAAAACAGTATAATTTTTTCAGTAGAATTCCTAACTCATGGGGAATAGTTTACCACGCGAGTCACAAATTGAGCCTTTCCCTATAGCAGGAGGTACTAGCGGAGCATAATGGATCCAATCGTTTTATTTAAAGTTAGTAATACTTTAAATACTTTTTATGAAATATGAGAGTATGAACTGAGTGTTCAAAAGTTTATTTTGTAGTTATTTGGTAGGTATATTTTTGTATTTTATTTATATGTGGTTTATGAGTTTTTATTTTTAGAAGTAAACATTTATTGGTTATGTTAAGTTTAATAATGGATTACAATAAATTTTATTTATATGAATTATTAATGAAATATAGGTTTGAAGGTGGATTTAATTGTAATTTTTTGAAGATTATTAAAGTGAGATAGTATTAGTAGTATACGGCGGAATAAAGTCTTTTAATTAAAATTTAATTAAACCTTTTGAGGAGTTACTTGGACAATATAACTTATATTATTTGAAAGAATTATTAATCATTGATCACTTTGAAGATCATTTTATGCGAGTCATTCCACAGCGTAAAAATGTTTAAAATTTCATCAACTTATTTTTGTATTGTCTGCAAGAAATATATTTTTCTGTCACTGTGCAACACTCGTTTGTTTTGCAAAAACATTTATCATTAGACCAACAAAGTAACTTATTGATCCTTTTCATTAGGCCTTGAATTAAAATAAAGTTTTATTTAATGAAACATGAAATAAAGTTTTGAACAGAGAAAGTTTAAAATCTGGTAATATTCTTCATCATCATCATTGACTTCAAGGGTTAGTTTGTTTGACTATTCCGTCTTCAAGGAAACTACTTCTTCTATCCTTTTATGGCCAGTTTCTATCCCTCTTTACCTCAGTTTTGTACCAAACTATATATATGGAACCAGAAATGGATAAAGAAAATTCGAAATCACGGCCGGATTCAGCTAAGAGTCTTCAGCTTCCGTACCGAGTCTTTACCAGCTGAGCTACCGTGATCTACCTGACTAGAGCAGCAAATCTCTCTCTCCTAACAATATAGTAATTCGAGAATCGATCACACCACCTCCAGCTTTCGCATCATACGCTAAAACTGAAGTCTGGACTAGTTGACAACAACAAATGTTCGCTACTCACGTGTCTAGGGTAAACAAGTATAGAACTAAAACAAGAGATGTTTTAAAATCAAACGAGGAATATAAATCGGCCGTCAGGACCAATAGCACTTTTAAACTGGAAACTGACGCTTGTGTGAAAAAATAAAACAATTATGTTTTATTTGTTTCTGATGTCTTCTTCCTCATTTGGTCAGCTCATGCAAATCACAAAATTGGCTTTAAAAAGTTCACCTCTGCTGTCTGCATCCTATTATGCAGTTGTTGTGTAGAACCCCTACACTCTGCACTATAAGGAACTTTATGGATTCCCATAATTTTATGAAACCATTTCCTGTTGTTGTTGAGTAGTTTTTAACGCCCGTTTTTACTACTGAGGCACCACAGGCGGTGGACACTGATGATACATGAAATGAAATGATAAATTGGGAAAGGATTTTTTTTTTTTTTTTAAGGAAGGAAGCGTTCCAGGCCTAAGTTTAGGTACCTCCCCGGCATTTGCCAGTTATGAAGACTGAGGAAAACCTGGAAAAAAACCCAGTCAGGGAGGACGGTCCTGGCGGGATTCGAACCGCAGACCTCCCGCTCACGAGTCCGTGCCTTAACGACCTCGGCCACCCGTGGCGGTGAAACCATTTCCTGTGCAATGGGACCAGCATAAGGGTGCATTTCGTTACTCCTGCGAAAATAACGCAGGCTCCTAACAATATGTTTAAGAAAGAGATTTCAAGCAAATTTTTAAATAATTTTATCATATGCCGGCCTACTAGTATGGTATACAGAGTCAAATGATTTTGTTGATGTCTCTAATATTTTCTAGAAATAATTTTATTTACCTTTATTATAATGTACAAAATGTTTTATACGATGCAGAATTTATAAACCTGATCAAATAAAAATGTTAAATTATAAATGAGATATGAAAACGAATTGCTATATAGACATATTTTTGCATTGCCCTATTTGTCTCATAGAAAGTTTAATTTTCCCAAATTGCATTTTCACATCTTTCATAATTGAGCAAATTAATTATCTTATATATTGAACAATATAAAAGTGTCCTGAGAAGCATTTTATGTTTATTTTACCAACCATCTTTGATTAGAGTTGAAAACGTGAAAAGCTTGAATAAAAAGTGCATCATGATTAGAATTCTGAGTACAAAATGTAAAAAAAAAAAAACCTAAATATAAAAATATGTATTTAATATGTAAATAGAATTTTCGCAACAATTATTCCTTTTAAAGGATATTTAAAATTCAATTAAAAAGCTATGTAGATTATTAAAGTAAAAGTCCGTAGATTTTAAGTATTAAAACATTGATTCATTTGAATATATAGGATGTAACAAAAAGGCATGTCAAAACTTTAGGGAAACATTCCCCATATATGTAGGATAAACAAGTGTAATATGAACATGGTTCCGGAATTGCTTTATTTCCTTGTTAGAGCTCTTTTTCTATATCTGTGTCATCTAGCAGAACATTCAAATAACAGAGCTGTGGGAAACAGAAAAGCATATGAAATGTTCGAAATGTCCTCCGTTAGCGTAGATACATCCATTAACCCTCCATCACATGAACTTCCTGATGTGCTGTTATATCCCTGGAGTATATCGTATTGTCTGGTAGCCTTGCATAATACGAGCACGAAGACTACCGCTTTAGGTAGATCGTATAAGCATCTACCAATTCCCCTTTTAAATATCTAATTTTACTGTATCTGAAACGAGATCCGTAAACACACAGAACTAACACTACGTGCTCGGTTTCATGTCAAGCAATGAAGTGAGTAGCATAACAAGCAATTACGGGTACAAAACAACCACAACAATAGTGAACTTAGAACTAAGCGCACAACACCCCCACCCCAACTAACCAGAGGTAAAAGCGAATCAACTGTATGTGTTAAGCAACTGTTCTGTTGCGGGGTTATTGCCACAGGACAGCTATACAGGCACTCCAGCTTGCATATCACACCGTGTAAGCGTAGCTGTGGACCAAGGGATCTAACAAGAAAATAAAGCATCTCCGGACCCATGTTTATAATAACATATTTGCATCCTCTATAAGCAAGAAATGTTTCTCCAAAGTTTTGACATTCCCTTTTGTTACACTCTGTATACATAACATATTTCCGGTTTGTGTTATATCTGTTTCGTTCTAAATGTGTATATTAGGGGCATTACCTAGATAATTTTACATAATACGCGTATTAAATTTTTTATTTTTTATCATGTAATGTTTCTCAGTGTTGTTCATTTCTATTATTTTATATATATTATCTTTATTATCTCTCTCTTCTTTACTTTTATATATGTACCTGCATATTCATTTATGCATTTTATATAGTGTTATTTAACCTAATTGAGTATAAAGAAGGCCTTATAGCCTTAATCGGGAAAAATAAATAATAATAAAATATCAATATTTGGTATAATTTTACATGTGAATTGTGTAAACAAATGTGGTGAAACATACTTAGTATGGTTCATATTTATAACCTCCCGTCTGTGGTCCCCATAGAGTTTTAAAAGTAGGCAACTTGTATGGCAAAATGATAGTAAAGGATTTGTGGCCTTTAGTGTCAGATACGCCAAGACCAGGGAAAGAGAGGAATATTTATTTGCTGCTGATATTTAAGAAAAAAGGATCGTAGATTAAAACATTTATTACATTACTGTAAAGTGCTACCTATATTGTAAAATAAAATTTAATTAATGTTTTTGTTATGAATTTTTTTCCACTATATATTCTAAACATAACTTTAATGAAGAGACCGGTTTACGTAATATGGGGTTACACTGTAGTAAAAAATGTATCATTTTACAATGATTTTATTTTAAACCATATTGCTGTAGGTTAATTGATAAGTGTATTTTGTTTATTTAACTGTTCACCTAATTGAATCCATTGTATACAGAATTTCAATTAGTAATTTTCTCTTCTTATACACTTGACCCTTGCAAAAAGTTTTGTAAGCAGTATTAATAACGTATAAATTAATTAATCTTTGTTAATTATTGTGGAATGCAAACAAATTTTAACTGAAAACTGCCTCTGTACATACCAAAGAGAGCACAGAGCTTTAGTATCCAGATTTGGAAAGAAACTGAAATTAAGATTCAATGAAGAGATTATCCGGGGGCTGGACTATTTGGGAGCCTTTCACTGTAACATCACTTTGAAATGTCTTGCAGCGAGTAAATTCTGTGTTACGGGGACAAGGTGGTCTGAATACCTGCAATCTGCGTCCTAGTACATTAAAGTTCTGCACAAATTTGTTTGAAACATTTTTTATATGTATTAAATGTTATGAGAATTATTTTGGTTTTAATTTATATTTCTACATTATATGGTTCATAAAAATATTATGTGCGGAAAAGAATAATTCAAACTTCGTTTATTTCATTATTTACAACACAGAAACACATTTTTATGTTATCTCTTAATGTACTTGTTTATCGGTTCTACAACTTTCAGTTCATTACATCAATGATATCCGTAGGAAATTGTTGTTCTGTACTGGGAAGGTAGAATAAAAATTCACTTAATTTTAGTAAATTATGTGCCATAATTATCAAATTTGCATAATAAAATTATGAAATTAGTAGTGATATTACATTAGTAATGTTACCAAATTACAGAATTTTTGCATTTGTAGTTTCTGATGAACGTTTACCTAAGTAAGCACAAATTTAAATTTCATCCCCTTCATCGTGCCCTCTCTCAATCCTTCTGGCTTTCTTGCTTGAAGATTGAGCAGCACACAGTCGATTGTTGTCAGTGAGAGGCAGAGTTTTTCTGTTTTATACCGAGTTTCATTTCTTTGCATGTGCTATACAAGTGTGCAAAAATGTATACCCCTTAGTTCTTTGTAGTTCTTTAATAAATGTACCTGTGTGTGTTGGCAGCACTTCATAATTATCTCAGAACACAGTCATCTGTTACGATTAATGTTTTCTTCTATGTACAGTTAATTAGTGATTTTGTAATATGTATACATTGGTTCTTATTAATAAAACTAGAAAGCAGTCCCTTATTAATAACTGCATTATATTATTTACATTAACTCTCTATACATCACTACATACAATAGTTATGTCATATGTTTCCTTGTAAGAAAGTTTTTCTTAGTTGAACTCGTATTATTTTTAATTTTTAGCACATTACTTTTCACGCGGGAATGGGGGTTGAAATGTATGTTTCTTAAATACTCTCTTTGCTCTAGACATGTTCAGGCACATATCTCACAGTAATAAAATGCAGAAGTTACAGTAAACATAACAAGCTTCCTTTGCACACCACAGCCACAAAACAAAGTAAGTCAACAAACATCATAGCACTGCAGGGCAGTCAAAAGCATAAAACAAAATTTACTTTAAGGTTTTCCCTCATCAAAAAGCAAAGATAGGTCTATTAGTGAAATATGAAAAGAGGGGCTCTTTTGCAGTAAAATGATTTTAATGCTTAAGAATTGCATTGATGCTTTATAAGAACGTGTTTTCTTACACTACAAACTTCAGAGAATTTCTTAGTACTACAAACTTTTTTTTTTGTCATTTTAGAGCACCTTGATCCATTTTAACGAAATGAAAAATGCTTCGGAAAAGATCGTATCTTCGTAAAATGTCAAGGAGAGGACTGTCAACTTGTTCCTTAATGTTCTAATACAACAAGGGCATTGTGTTTTTGAGCAGGTCTTTCTCTCCAGGTTCGCAGATTAAAGATGTCTAAAAGTGTCAAGTTTCATTTGTTGTACCTTTATTAAAGAAGATCCAACTGCTCAGCATCGTAAAGAATTTCAGAAAAGTTTTCCTTGGTTAATCCACTTAACGAGAGTGTAATTCTCATATTCTGGAAGTACAAAACTGAGCCACTGCTAAACAAAAGTCAATTACAGAAATTAAAATACTTGCTTAAAAAGCTCTGTAAATTTATTCACTTACAACTTAAGATTATTTTAATAAATGCCATGCGTTTTATGCTTCTTATAATTTTGTAAAGGTGCTTCTGGCAACAAATATGTCCTATTATAGATACAAGATTTAGATTAGGATACATAAGAAAAATTCAAATATGTTTCATTGTTATATAAAATGTTTTTGTTATACATAAGCCGTGTGTTAGGATAAAGTTTGGAGGGAGGAAAAATTGAGGTCACAGTACGCAGTTCCAATTACACAGCTTCGGCTCGCCGTGCCGATACTCTTACCATCTGAACTACCGTGCCTTGTCCGACAGTAACCGCGAAACATTCTGAGTATGTTGTACCCTCGAGGCGATTAGGTAATCTCATTATAGATATTTATTCCTAAAAGGCGTCTCGAAGTCTGTAAGTACTCTAAGTACTTAGGGCTAATTTTGAGTTTAGCTGTATTTTGGGCTAAGGTTCACAATCAGAGTCAAATAGGAAGAATTTCAAACCACGGATCTTGGCTTACCCTACCGAGAGTACAGTAGACTCAGATAGGGTAGATTCGTGGCTATGGTCGGAAAGAGCACGGTATGTAAGATGGTAAGACATCAGCACAGTAATCCGAAGGTTCGTGGTTCGAGTTTCGGTTATGACCTAAAGTTTTGCTTGTGTGGTCCTGGTTACAGGAATATTCACAGTTATAAAAAACATCTAGCAATATAAATCGAGTGTTTGCCGTTGGTTTTTTACTGTCATTAGGCTTAATACTTGTTTCACATTTTTGTTGATACATAAACCCATCTTTATTCCATTTCACAACAGACATCCACCCATTTCTACTCTTTTTTTATAGGAGTCCACCTAACTGCGCGCATATTTGCAGCTTTGCCTAGCCCTTTAAATGCACAAATTTACTGGAAGTGATTGCATTTTACCAGATTACTACCTATAATTATCTTTCTTTTAAAGCTTGTATTACGAAGAAAATAGCTGTCAAGGTGATAAATAAATTAAGACTTTTACTACTGGGGCATTTAATCATCGCAGAGATGAACGCGGTAGCTTGTGGTTCCATTCTAAATGTTTGCAACGTGAAAGATGCTGAATGTGAACTAAAATCTCCTGCAATTAAAGCTGCTTCTAATGAAAGAAGAGCAATCTATTGAACGAAATTGTTATGCTTAGGTGTATATGGGGTACCTTCTTCTGCAGCAAAGTTTGTTTTTGCGTGCTATAGTAGGCTTGAAAAGATGGATACTCTATGAACGATGATGATAAAGTTGCCACTTTAAGTTTCTTGTGCTCTCTAGGACAATCCGCATAATTTATGATGTTAACGACAGAACTGAATGTAGGAGCTATTTTTTAAAAAATACTATTTTGTCATTTTATTGCAAATATATAATTTCTGTAACATTTTTTATGCTAAAAATCAAGAATACATTTTTATAAACGTGCCATTACATATAAACATTAGGGTAAAAAAGAAAATCTGCACAAAATTATTGGTAATTTATCTTGCTATGAAAAAGAAAAGGTAGTCCATTGTGAATATGTGAGAATATCTAATACATTCCCCCAAAATTTCAATTCTTATTATTATCAAAACAACAAAATTAAAAATCTGCTCTTAAAGAATGCCTATGTAACAAGCTCTATTATTCCATTGAAGAATTTGTAAATTAACAACAAATTTTCTGTTTTTCTGCTTTGATAACATATAACGATGTATGCACATAAAATGTTTAATGTGTGTGTGCGTGCGCGTGCGCACGAGGATTTTTGGAAAGTATTGAACATACATTTGTTCTAGTTCTCCATAGTTACTCAATATATATTACTTTTCAAAAAATCCTAGTACATTCACTGCCTTTGGAGCCATCGAAAATAACGGAACATTACTTAATATATATTCTGAATTAACTCCCATAAACACTTTGAAATGAATATAAATCTGCATTACAATATTCCACTCATACAAGGTTGCCTTTAAGTAAAAGATCCCTTAAATTAAATTTATTGAACTTTCGTTGGTTCCAAGAAGTAAAATAGTTCCTTATTGGGGAACATTTATTCGTCAGTTGAAGAACAGATAGCAACAATAAACGACTGTTATAACTACCTTAAAGAAAAAAGTATTTTAGAAACAGCGTAAAAACCCTGGAACATCGCTGGTAAAGTGTGATTTTTAAAAAATTCTCATAATTTTAACGTATTAACATTTATATGGCTACTTGATGTGTTACGCTCAAGTTAGTGGTTACCATACTTGCCTCCTAAACCCATAACGCGGGTTCGAACCCGGCCAGGACCGATGGATTTTTTCGGGCGTAAAAAGCCTAAGTATGGCTTCCTTCGGAAGGGAAGTAAAGCCGTGGGTCCCGTGTCGTACATTTACGGCACGATAAAGAACCTCAAGCCTGAAAGAGAGGCCTCTGAGCAAAATTATTCGGCCGTTTCACGTCCTGAGTTGAATGGGACGCTGATGACATGAGATGTTAAAGAGCATCCATAAATAAATCAATAAAAAAACACTCAAGTTAAGAAATGTATTATGAAAATTTAGAAATATTTTAAAACATTGAATGTTATTGATATTTCTTTTTGTGTAATTATAACAAGAGTCAATAAAATAGGTCACGGATCCTTGACTAATGTTGTCGTATTCCTGCTAATTTTTGTTTCTCTAACTCTCAATATTAGCATGTAAAATGTAACATCTTCTCAACTCTTTGCATTTTTTGCCACATTTAGACCAAGCTTTCTTTCTTTCTCACGCTAGAAATAAGAAATTATACGGCAAGTAAACTTCTCAACTGACGTGTAACACAGAGGCAAAAAAATGCGGTCGCTTTTGCAAGCAGTGTCAGCAAAAAATACCAGCGTAGGAGGGAGAGAAAAAATAACACATGCGCGGAGACCACTTTTAATTCCAACTCTTTCGCAAGAGATTTATTAGTCGTCATCCTTTTCACGGCATGTTGCACTTGCATACTTAATTTGTAAGATAATATCTGCAGAAAAACCTCGCGATCCTGTAGTGGAAAATTCCTTAAACTTCTCTTATACAAAATTATTGCAGTGAATTATCTTGCGGCGTTGAGAAAGTCAGAAGTTGGAAGTTAACGTGGTGCCACAAGAGGAAAAAAAAATCCCAACTTGCTAGACACACGCTTTTCTGCACCAACATCAATCCTACAAGGTGTGGATTAAAAGTGTGAGTTTTATCCCAAAGTATTTTTAAAATAATAACGTTGAGACGCAATTTTGAGGTTTAAAGTCGAGTTCGGGTAGAAGTTTGAAGCCTGGATTTGAAGGAGTGTCGACACAACTATTGGCTACTGTCATCGCTATCAACGCGATGGTTTCCTTAAGTCTGTAAGTCCCGAAAGACTGCAGTTCGCCGTAGAACCTGCTATTGACATTGTTCAATTTCTAGATATTTATTTTTTCATACCGTGCAAAAATGTTATAAATACATAACGGATACGACGTTGCAATCAGGAGGATGTGACAATGATGCCTTTATGAGAAACGCCATTGTAAACACTCGTATACATTATGAATTTATGAACATTACGTTGTTGTTGAGAGTTTTGTTTGTTTCAAATGATAATTGTACTTGTTAATACATTTATTATTGTAACATTGCATCATATCTTATGCAATCTCTCAAATCAGGATCTAATACTTTGCACTCTCAGTGCCCTTTAGTTTATAGGTAGCTTTCCCTTATCGCATCTTGAAGTTATAAAAGGTCGCTCTTGTTCCGCAGTAAATTTACCCTACCATGAATTATTCAAAAATGGTAATAATTAATTTGCGAATCTGTATTTTGTTCAGAGATTACGAAAATTCGATAAAGTATCACAAGAAAACCAGGGGAGATAATGAAAAAGAGAGGATTACCATTACACGTTCAAAAGTCTGTTTTTCACACGTCATCATTCCGCTACGCAATCGGAGTTTGTGTACAATGTGCAACCGGCTGAGCTTCAGTGAAAGTGCGATTCCCGGTAAGACTAAAGTTAAAGTTCCGTTGACACAGGCAATAGTGTTCATCATGCCAACTGTTTCAGTTGCATTTCTGTAGGGAGTGAATGTTAAGACTTTTTACTGCGCGTTTATTGTGAAGTATGTCGAATATTGAGATATACGCTAGAACAAAGAATATTTATTTATGATTGTTATGTGAAAAAGAAACCGCACAAGTTCTGTAGGAGAAAATTTCTTGCCAAATTTTGTTCTGAAACGTGGAATTTTCAGGTTGATAAAGTTCGAACCCAAAGCGCTTTCGTTGCCATGAAATCGGGGCTAAAAAGTCAGTTTTAACAGAGCAAAAGTTTAGTGAAATAGGCTATGGATCAGAAACTTCTCCTCTAAAGTCTTTAATACAATTAGCTCAGTAAGTTGG
Source organism: Metallyticus violacea (assembly GCA_030762175.1). Lineage (NCBI taxonomy): Eukaryota > Metazoa > Arthropoda > Insecta > Mantodea > Metallyticidae > Metallyticus > Metallyticus violacea. Next base: position 52,826,664 of record CM060833.1, on the reverse strand, counting down.
TATATCTGTCGCCAGTGTATATAGCTGCTGCATCTTTATCCACACAAAATTATTGCTGTATCTGAAATAAAATCCATAGAGGTGCTGAAACAAGTGGTTTACAATATTACACAGGATGCGACGATTGTCTCAAAATGTTTCAAAAGGACTCGGAGAGAGGTCAGTTATTTCGAGCGTATACTTGGTGGCGAGTATAATATTAATTACCTATAATAAATAAATAAATGATCAAAACTGACCGAGCATCTTGATATTTCCGTTTGCAAATATTCCAGCATTATGCGCATGTGTGTCTATTCCTATTTCTTGCGCTATGTTAATATTTTTAATTATTCATTGTAGCATCTATATGACCTATTACTACTACTACTACTACTACTACTACTACTACTACTACTACTACTACTACTACTACTACTACTACTACTACTGCTGCTGCTACTGCTACTGCTGCTACAAGACTTGTCTTCTTGCCATAGGACTCCACGAGTCCGAAATATAGCGATCTCAAGTGTGACTTTTTCTTTGTGTTTTATTGTTTTCTACTATCATAATTACTGTTAATTTGTTACATTGTTAATAGTGTTACTTTATTTTTCTTTTATATTATATATATATATATATATATATATATACATACAAAACGAAATATTGCAAGGCAAGGAAGATCACACTGTACACTTCTAAAAACATACAAGGTGTTTTAATTATATCATGCATTCAAATATCTTTAATTGACGTTAAATTATCTTATAGCATATATGCTCATCATCAAAAATCTAGTTATCTTATACATATTGACATATGTGTGAAAATGTTTCTTCAAGTCATCGGTGTTTCTAGTTATGTTTAATATACATCAAGTAATTATTTTAAAAGTAATTTTCTTTAATCATGTCTCTTTATTTTTAGGGCAAGAAGTAACTTTGGCATGAAAAAAAAATTACAAATTGAGAAATTAGTAGCATTTTAACGAACATTAATTTTGGAACAAAAATAAATTAAAAGGGATATAAATAAATGTATATGAAATGTTTATATAGATCATTCACATCCTTCTGAATATGTGTACCAAAAATTTAAACTGTGTTAATTGTTACAAATTTTCCGTTTTACATTCCTGTGTGCCTTTACTTGAGAATTAATGTTGCTATTGGTTATCAGATAGTAAAGTATTTGTTTGGTATTATAAATCCAGTATTTTTATTTGTGCTTTCTCTGTATTGTTCTTTCAGTCTGTATGTACTAAAAGCTGAATTGTTCGTACTTAATAATTAGGGAATATAATAATGCAATTGATATAAATGCTATTTATCGGGTTACATAACGTATTTGTACTTATACATTTAGTATGATTTATTTGAAACAGTTATAGTTTGCGAATTATTAAATTACTCCAAATGAAATAAGGAAAATACAGAGGGTTTCTTGCTTAGCCGGGCCGCGGATCGCATGCTCCTCGCCTATTACACTAGTAATTTTCCGTTCTAAAGCTCCCTCGTTACTTACTCATGAGTGATAGGAACATGCACCATAATGACTATTAACCTTGCTATGACACTCCTGGCATCCAAGGATGAAATTCCCATCCTCGTGCATACGCTCTTCTTGCGTATTGTTTATTATTTCTGTTCTTATATTATATTATATTATATATATATATTTGTCTATGGTGCGGGGATTGTTCCTATTTAAATGAAACCGTGCCTCATCTGAGAAAATTATTAAATGTTGGTCAACTGTACCGTCAACAATATTTTGTAAAATCTAGTTACAGAAATTTACTCTTTTTTCATCGTCTGGAGGTTGTAATTCGTGAATTACAGACACTCTGTAGGGTTTCAATTTTAAAAGTTTAGCAGCTCTGTGAACAGAGGTTTGTAAAACTCCCACTTGCTGTGCAACACGTCTTAGAAACTTCTTTGGAGAGCGTTCGAATGATGCGCCAATTTCGTCAATTTTTCCTCCGTTAGAACATTTCTTTTTCGCTTCTTAGGTTTAGAGTTTAGCGATTTCGTTGTCCTAAACTTATTAACCGGATATCTGACAGTTTCTCTACCTGGAACTGGAATACCAGGAAATTTATTCTAAAATTGTATATACACTTGTCTACATAATTCGGCTTTTATATATAATAAGAGTGACTTTTTCGGTAACCAGGTACGTAACAATAATCTAATGCAATTCACACACAACACAGATGTCTTCAATAAACTTTCACTTTGAGATGCACAATGAACAAACTCTATTCTTTACAGTTCGAACAGAAGGCAGCAACTGACAAAGTATAATACAACTGATAAACGTAGCCTTGAACGAGTCATTCACCGCTAGTGTTCTACTGGAATAAAACCGGGGTCGCTGCAGTGCAAGCGAACTGCATATACGCGATCTATGTCCCGACTATAAATGAAACTCAGGATATGTACTGGCCTTCCTATGGCACACGTACATAGAATCTTTTAATGTTTTCAAGTTTTGAAGCTGGTAAATATAGTGAGGCTAAGAAATTCTTGTTTTGCAATTTTTTCTTTCATTTCCTTCCTCCCTCTCTTCCTACCTTACTCCCTCTTTTTTTTCAACAGACTATAATTTGCATCTGAAAACCTTCCTTTCTAATTTTAATGTGTTGTTTATTTATTTATTGTTTTTGAAAACGTTTTATTATTTTCCTCTCCCTAATTATGTATCTTGCTTAAGCATCCACGGTCAATGACCCATACATTAAATATACTTGTAATCTGTAAATAAAATGCTATAACCGACCACTACTATGTATTACTAAAAACCTAAATATTAAAAATACATGTAGAAAACCAAAAACTACTTTTATGGCCTAAAAAGTCGTGTGTAAGTAATAACTCACATATTAAAAGAAACCATTTTTAATTCGCCTTGGATTTCCTGGAACTAGACCATGCTCGTTTGCGAGTCGCTCGGCAAAAAATAAATAAATAAACCCCTATTAGAACTGAGGATATGTAGCAGGTAGAATTATTACGGGAAAAGGCAAAGTCTGCTATCTTTTGTTCCGACCACCGGCAGTTTCCAAAGCTGCTTACAAAAGCTCAAACATGTTATGTGCTTTTTTATTTTTTTATTTTTTTGTTTTGTTTTTTATTTGTTTTTTTTTTTTCTGAGCACACACACGCCCTTACTGCTTTGTTCTTTCTGACGCAGAAGGAATGAAAACAGAAAACTTTCGTTTACAGAATAGCTCTACCTCCATCCCGCTTTCTCGCACCCTGCTCCCTTCAACACACGCAACAAAACTCTTATCATCTCAGCATTTGAGTCAGAGCATTGAATTCAGACTGTAGACTTTTCGCTGATTGACTTGGCCGTCCACAGATATAATGAAGAGCTGTCGGCAATTATATATTACTAACACTCAATCTGTAAAAGACAAAGCGACTTTCTGGTTGTAACTGGCAGACCTATAGCTTGCAAAAGAGAAGCTTGTCAGGTAATAAACTTTCACCACAGTACATACTGTATCTAGTGCCTCATTAAACTATTGTTTGGAATTTATGAAGGGAATTTGATTGACGGTCTAAATGTTACCTGCATTTTTCTGCAGAATAGCCACACACAGTGTTATTTTAGTTGCATATTTCTTGGTAAGCAAAACGATGCCCTTATATGGAGGAAGAAGAACGTTTCTTACATATGCGAGGTCATCCGGTCCTGCTTTCAGTTGATAATAGAGGGAAATCTAGCACTGTCTCTCGGCTCTAGTTTGCAACCTACATATTTAATTGGGGGAATTATGTCAGGCTGAGATTGCACACCACCACGCTGACACATCTTTTAATTCCATTAGAACCATTACCCGGACATTTTCAACATCTTATCCGAACAGCAAGAAATGCATCAAATGATAATTCCTAGACTTTTCTTTAAGCAAGTTGCATCGAAAATAATCCAAGCCAAAGTATAAACATGGCTTGTAAAATGATATAGTAACCGGCATATAACTTTGTTGTTGGTTTGGGTGAGAGAAACAGAGCTAGTTTTTCATACATTTGCCAAGTTCTCGATAATGAAGTTGGTTTGTCAATTAAATGCGTTGCCTTAAGGCGCATATATTACTAGAATCTAATTACTATATACATAGGGTGCCAAAAATATATACACACTTCAAGCAAAGGAAAAACTGTATTAACTTAATAAAACTGAATTCACACATACAGAAAATGATGAGCTCTAATCGTCTTAGACTTTCACAGTTACAACAGTTACTCAAAATGCCCATCATCAACGTCGATACACTTCTGAGTACGTTGAACTACTGATTGAGCAACGTTTCCGAAAGTGTCCTCAGCGAATGCAGCATGTGCCGTTTCAATTTCTTCCCGAAGTGCTGTCAGTAGCTAATTTTCTACGGTATACAACTTCCCTAAGAGTTCCCCAGAAGTAGAAGTTCAACATTGCATGACCCGCAGAACGCGGGGGAAACTCAATCGGACCTCTTTGTCTTATCCAGTGCCTTGGAAGATTGCCGTCAAGATACGCACTTACATCTAGGTGGTAATGTGGTGGTGCACCATCCTATTGGCAGATATCCCAGATCTGCCCCTGTAAACATCGCCTACGGTACCAAGAGTCTCGACTTTGTCTCGAATGCGTACAATTGTTAACTCGCGTTGGCGGTTCCGTTATGTATACACGTCTCTATTGCCTTTGAACTTCAACAACATTCTTGGTTTTCCAATACCACTTCAAAATTGCTTTCCATTGTTCAAATGATAATCTTGGCTCCATTTTGTTGTAGCAACGCTACCATAACGTAATGTGAATCACATCAGTTTACGGAACATAATACGATAATCTTGGCTTTATTTGTTCATTGTTGATTTACCTGCCACGTAGCAATACTATCATATTGTATGTGAGTCACATCTGTTTACAGTACATCATACTACACATTACTGTTTTCCGGTCCACTTTGAAATATATTAAATAGATATCTACTGTGAAAGTGTGTATACATTTTATTAGCATCCTCGGTATTTTAATGCACTACCTCATTTATGCCATTTATTTATCTACGTATAAAGTTGCGTGAAAAAATTTTGGATATAAAATGAATTTTACATTATTGGGTATTTTGTTTTGTTTTAATATGAGTTTTACACGCCTTGCACACTCACATACACTACACTTTAAATTATTATTGTTGATTTGGTTTATTTACGGACGCTCTTTAACGTCTCAGGTCATCAGCATCTTATTCAATTCAGTGCGCGAAACAGACGATAAATTTTGCTCATATGCCTCTTCTTTCAAGCTTGAGGATATTTTACATGTCGTAAATCTACAACATGGAATCCACGGCTTTACTTCCCTTCCGAAGGAAGTCATACTTTGGATTTATACGCTCGCGATTATTGAACCCTCGATCTTGGGTTTAGGAGGCAAGTATGGATATCACTAGACCATCAGCATCGATTCTTTAAATTATGTATGCATAACCTATGTTAGAAAAATTAATGCAAAATGCAGATCTTTTAAGGGAATAATTTTTAAGTCAATATAAAAAGTTTGTATGAAGTACAAAATGAATTTTTAATAAGAACTTTTGGTGTTACATAAACGCTGAAGGAAAAATAAAAAATAAAAGAAAAATACCCTTTGTTTGTAGTAAAATTCTAAAAATAAACAGCGGGCACGATTAGGTCGAAATCACCTATTCCAGTAATTTTCCTCTTTTACATACAGAAGTAAATAGAACATAGGTATGTTTTAAAATATGCTACATGTTGCACCTATCCAATTAACACACCGTAACGTTGCATACTGCCCCGCCAACAGACTCTTCCTCCTTGACCTTGTAAAATAAGTCCTTCGCTTGCTTGTGTAAGACTGCCTGCTTCCTTTTCTGCCCTCCCATGGTCTTGTTAGTTTTTTTGCAGCATGCTAAGTCTTTCATGGTTTTGTTGCCGTATTAAAGGAGATGAATATTGGTCATTTAATACAGGATTATGACCAGTATAGTTTTTCTGATCTGACACTAAGTAAATTTTATTTATGAGATAAATTTAAAAGAAATTATATGTAACAAAATCAAACACACGAGAAGAAATGGAAAAAAAAATCAGGCGAGAAATTGACTCAATTTTGGAAGATGAACTGATGCATTTAAATGACAATTTTCTAAAAAGATTCCAGAAGTCTGTGAATGTATCACGACACATTTTCAACATATCCTGGCTTATTTGCATTGTAATTTTAATTGCGAGACTATTACGGAATCTTCATTGGAAGCTGCCACTCCTTACCGCCAGCTGCCAACTGCTGTGAAACGGGCGACAAAACCATGAAATACCCAGTACTTCAAAATGCAGCAGAAACGTAGGTAATTGAATATGAATTTCTCTGTACTATAGCGTATAAATTACTGTTTCCTATTGACGAACAAGAATAACATCAATATTGATGCCACTGTGCATTCTGCTGGAAACGCCAAGTTATATAACGGTCAGCAATAACGGATCAACATTGTTTTATAGCTCGCACTCGACATCTAGCAACGTTCATCTGTTACTTGCGCTCAAAATCGAGCACTGTATGCAATCATACTTATGGTTTTATAAATAACTATTCATATCAAGTTGGTTTCTGCAGTGTTTATGATACATCTGCTCTCCGGTTATCATAAACACTGCACATAGCAGCTCATGCTTTAAGTTTCTCCTAGACCGGTAATCATTTAAATAAATAAAAAATTAAATGTGTTCTGGCACATAGATTTTTTTATGATTACTGTGTGTTTTCATATTCCAATCTTGTATAAATTAAGGAATGTTACCGAGAAATTTTCTCCATCTTATTTCAAACCCTAAAGACCAAGGTTTTAGGCACTTCTGCCTTCTGGATTCATAACTGTTATTGAACTTTTACTTATTAGGGATGTGCAATGGCCTGGCATTTTAAGGCATATAAGTAGATAATTCACGAACTTGTAAATTGCAGGCTTTCATAGAGATGTAGAGAGGAGACAAAGAAAAGAATAATATGGTGTAAAGTCTTATGAATGATCTGGGTAAGACACAGAAGTATTTAACATGAAGGGACGTCTTTACACAGGCTCCTCGTCTTCAAAAATTGTATGTAGTATCTATAAATGAAATCACCGGAGGGTGTAACGCTGCCATATTTTGTGCGAAAGGGGGTGACTGACTTTGCAAACGCTTACATCACACCGAGCGTAATTCTGAATAACAGATGGTAAAGAACGAAACTTTGAGAGCCATAATTAGGAGTGCCATTTGAAATTTGAAAGTGGCTAAGGGTGAGAGGGCGAAACTTAAAATGTAATCAGCTTTGGTTTTAAATTTCCTTCTCCTATTTAAATATATGTGTGTTTTTTATTAATTTAAGTTAAAGAGATTGCTTTTCAAACTAAAAAGTTTTGAAATGAAACCCCAAATAACAGTTAACTGCAATCAGATTTTAAAGACATTAACTGGCCTTTTATTAGGCTTGTAAAAATGAAATTTGAGGCTTTTAAACTCTTTAGCTCAAGATGAGCCTTATAATAGGACCAGGGATCTAACTACAGTTTAAGTATTCAAAGAAAAACAATAATAATAAAATAACTAATATTTTATCGAAAAAAATCAGCTTAAATTTTCTTATTATACTTTGAAATGTTAGAATCGTCCTGTCTTAATTTATAGATACATTTGTCAAGATAGATTCCAAGTGTACAATAAAAAGTCGGTAACTTAAATAATGCAAATTAATTAAAAATACTTATGATCACTGTTACTGAGATAAATGGTAAATCTTGACATTTACTAATAAAAAGTTTATACTTTAAGGTTTTATTGAAAAACAGCACATAGCTGTGTGAGAATTTCCAGCGTCTCTTCTCTGCCTATGCCCGGCCTTTAATAGTGAAATGGTCTGTGTCACAGTGAATAACACTTACATCTGAGGAAAATGTCTGCATAACTGCGGGAAATGAGTTGTGCAACAGGACGCCATTCGTATTGAAAATGACACAGCAGTTAATAACGTCTGCGTGCAGACCAGCTCCAACTCATTATGAGAAGCCTGAATTTCAATTGAAGCAGCGTGGAGTAATTTCTCATTATTTCGCTGCTATAATTAATTGATCGTTATTTCCATGCATAGAACAGCAGCACGCGTGAGTTTTGATAGAATGCATAACATGGTCGAAAGCAATTCCCTTATAATACACGTGTTTTCGTCATGTAATTAAATCGTGTATAAATTTGTCATTACAAGCTCATAATATCCCAGTTGCCGACCTGTTACTGATGCAATACCAATTGCTATTTTAATTAGTTGTATTTCAAAATAGAATTAGTACTAATCTCTTTATTTGAGGAGGAAATAATTAGAAGCAAATATGCCCATCGTAGAATAAAATAATCTTAATGTTATATTTTCAGCATAGGTTTTATCACAAGTTTAATCCTTTACTTATTACTTATTGTCTTGTATGGGGGTCGTTACATAAGCTGCTATTTGATATCTTCCGAAAATGTTAACAGGCATAGCGAATATAGGTTTGGAAGGCTGTACTATAAACTTCTGAATGCTACCACCAATAAGCAAGCATGTCCTAGGTAACCGCGCAAATATTTAAGGTGTTATCGACATGGAAATGGAAATGACTAATGAGAAACAGCTGTCTTAAGTCAAAATAGCATCTGGAAAAACTGCACAGGATTGTCATGGAGAGCTACTGAAAATTTGTGATCCTTGAAACCTTCAAACGTGGATGAATATCAGCTGCAGGCTCCAGACCTGCCTCTAGTGGACATGGTGCGTCCGTTCAGACCTAGACGAGTCTGTGGCGGTAATTGACCAATGCTGAATGAAAGATAGACTGTGAAGCAGGTATATATTGCATTATGATATTTTTGTTCGTATTTTACAGCAGGACTTTGCTGCCAAATGCCACATCGGTTAACTGAGAAACAGGAGTGGATTTGATATAAGTAGACAATATAAATGCAACGCTTATTGTGTTAGATTCGGTATAGTATACAGATGTAACATTAAGTATGGCCAAACTTTCAGGACACATTCCTTTCACGCAGGAGAAGAAAAGAATATGGACATATGTCAGGAAACGCTTTATTTCCATGTTAGAACTCATTTTATACAACTATTCATGGTATATCAATCATGGTGAACACAAGAACAGAACGTACCAGCATATCACATGAAACTCTTCCTTACATGAAATGCTCAAATTCCCTCCGCTATCATTGATATGTGTATCAACCCACCGTCGCATTGAATTCCGGAAGCGCTGATGTATCCCCGACCCGGGGTTAGATACACAAGAGCTTTCAAGTGCCCCCACAAACAAAAGCCTATTGGGTTTAGGTCCGGAGAGCTTGGAGGCCTGGGAATTGGTTCATCTCTACCTGTCCATCTGTGGCGAAGACGACGGACATTAACACTGAAAAGAGGAGGAGCTACGTCGTGCATGAAGTACATGTTTCTACGCAATGGTAAAGGCACATCTTCTAGCAGAACAGGTAGAGTCTTCTTTAAGAAGACATGGTAAGTTTGAGCGTGAGTGGAATAACACGAGGCCCTAAAAAACAGTCGCCAACAATGCCGGCCCAAACATTGACAGAAAATCTTTGTTGATGACGTGATTCAACAGTTGCGTACGAATTCACGTTAGCCCATACAAATTTACAATCTGATCACATTGAAACGAGGTTTCATCCGTGAACAGCACAGTTGACACCTTGTTGAATAAAGCATTCTCAGAAGTGTGCCCATGCAGGAAAATCAGCTGCTGATAGTGCCTGCACAGATTGTAAATGGTATGGATACAGCAGGTTCTCATGTTCAGGCAGTAATGTGTTCAACATTACTTGTTGCATCCGATTGTCTCACGCTAACACTAGGGTTGTCGTCAACTGTATGAAGAATTGCCTCCTCTTCCTTCTTGGCCTACCACAGTAGTGAGTAGCAGGTTTAACGTCCCATGCTCCCTAAGACGACAATCAATTGCTTCCGACGTCTTCCTGTCGGGGAACCATATTCTGCAAATCTCTCCCGATACAAACGTTGAGCGGCACGGCCATTCATGCATCAAATGAGCATCGGCCAACGTGTATTTGTGTACATTTCCATTGCACAGCACCGGAAACCAAGTCCATGATGAACATAAATAGTTAATACTATGTGTGGTAGTAAGGTAATGAAGGGAGTCGCATGTCAACATTAACTTCGTTCAAATGGAACACAAAACCTAAGAATTATAACTTAAGCAGATGTAACCAAGAGAGAAGTTTGAACATTTCGTGCAAGAAAGAGTTTCATGTGGTATGCTGGTACGTTCTGTTCCTGTGTGTTCCAGTGATTAATGTACTATGAAGAGTTGTAGAAAATGAGTTCTACCATGAAAATAAAGCATTTCGGGACCCATAACATACTTTCTCCTTCTACGTGTGAGGAATGTGTCCTGAAAGTTTGGCCGTATCTTATTGTTATACCCTGTATGGAGGATGTAATGAGTAAATAGTCTTTGCTTCCGTTGATCAAAGAGTTTGAGATCTTTTTGTCGCCTGGAGTTTCTCAGCTTAAAAGGAACATTTTTCCTTCTTGTTTACAATACAATATGATGGAGGGGAAAATCTTTATGTATTTACAAGCATTTAATGAATCAGTTTCTTTCGAAATTTGACAAAGAGACCGAGTTAGTATATAGAAAAATGAAGTGGGTTTTATTCCCGTCATCTCACTGCTACAGACCATGTGAAAACGGCGAATAGTTTATTATTAGTTTCATAAAAAAATTTAGAACATTGGTGTGAAACATTCTGAATTCTATAAAAGCTAGTTCCTCACGTACATAAGGCCAAAAAAGAAAAAAGAAGGAGAGGACACTCGAAGCGTAATTTGTCTTAAGTTCTGCAGGGCTCTGCGCTCGATTTATAATGGAATGTTTCCGTGCACGGATATTACAGCCTTTAAGCCTCACTCTGTCATCATCGAGTTCGTACCGCCACGAGTGGTCGAGGTCGTTAAGGACGAGCTTGTGAGCGGGAGATCTGGAATTCTATTCCCGCCAGGACTGTCCTTCCTGACTGAAGTTTTATTCCAGGTTTTCCTCAGTCCTCATGAATGTAAAATGCCTGGCAGATACCGTAACTTAGACCTGGAATGCTTCCTTCCTTAAAAAAAAAATACTATTTCCCTATTATCATTCCATCTCGTACGTCACCATTGTCCACGGCCTGTGATGCCTCAGTAGTAAATTAAACATCAATAAAAAGAAAAATTCATGGAGTTTTCCATAGCAAACGTAATTGATAAGGTGAAGGTTAAAAGCATATATCTCGGTGGTGATGTCGTGGTGCACCATCCTGCTGGAAGTAAAATTCTTCGTTTTCATAGAGTGTATGAATGGCCGGTAAGACGGATGTGCGTATCATGTTCAGGTACACTGAGCCAGTTAGATCACAGGATGACAATACACCAAACATTAATTCCAAGTAAATTAACAGCCTTTTCCAAAATAACATGTGGATTGTTTGCACACCAGTAGACTCAGTTATGCCGGTTAACAGTTCCATTCAACTTAAATTGTGCCCCATCAGACCAAACAACGTTCCCTCATCCTCTTGCATCATGTTCCGAAACCACTCACAGTACTGCATTCTCCGATCAGGGTCATCTTCAGTTAATGCATGCAAAAGTCTTGGGATGAAAACTTTCCTGTTTTAATAATACGACGTACGCTGATTCTGTTAACCCCTGTCTCACGTACATATTGCTTTGTAGATTTCTGCTGTAAGTACTCAGAATGTTTCAAAATCATAGCCGAGGAAGCGAAGCTTGTTGATGAGCGAGGTTTCTCAGATCTGCCCTTGTGAACATCACATACGTTACCGTCAGTCGCAAATTTGTCTCGAATGCGTACAATTGTTACTCGCATTGGCGGTTCTGTTCTGTACGCCCTAAAGCCATGTATTATACAAGTATGGACACGCCTTGCGGCGGAATTTGCCGACAACCAAGCTTCGTGATTGGTTCTCCAGCATCAGCCGCCATTTTGGGTCTGATGTCTGTGTGTTGTGCCATAGGTTTATATGGAGAACATTTTTAAAATTTTATTTTATTTGCGTCAATATTCTTGGGTGTTGTGCATTTGGTTAAACAATTCAAGGAAAGAAAGGCGTTATGTTATATTGCATTCCTTCAGGAAAATATGACGTCGAAACACGAAATGTTTGTATACACAAAATTGGAAGAAAGAACTGGATTCCATTAAAGAACTCTCGACTGTATTATGTAAGATTATGTAAGATTTTTTCTTAGTGTTTGATGTTAGATAGAATAGGCTAACTTAAATTTAACGCTTATGTTTTGGTGATTTCATACGTGAAAATACATAATAGGAATGTTAATAAAAGCTACACTTGAAGCCTAAAGTAGGGTTATAAATATTTTTAAAACTTGATGCATGCTTATTTCGTTTCATTTCTTTGTTGAAGAAGATTTGAGGTTTAGTGAGACTTTTGTTCTTATAAAATTTTTGTTCTAAATTGAATTTGATAGGAAGCCCTTTTAGTCCTATAATTCTTATAATTCATTCTCAGCTGACAGGTTAACTGTAGGCCTTATTCAGTTTGTCAACACGGATATAATAAATGCATTACAACAAATAATTTAAATAGTGAATAGCAAAATAAGACCAAAATTTCTTATTTTAAATTTCACGTGTTAAAGGGTGTAATTAATAAGGCCTACGTTTAATATTGCGATTTCTGTTTTAACCGATAACTACCTTTTTCTCTGCCGGCGAATGATCCGTCATTGACCGCTGAGTTCGGATGCGGTACTACGCGAAAGTGCGGTAACTATAACAGACAGTCTCAAAAGTAAGCATTTTCTGTCTGACCTAAGTCTTCTAATACAAAAAGAGGAACATGAGCAGACCCAGAACAGTATAACACAAATATTTTAGGAACTAACTGTATGACATTGGAGTAAAACGACAGAAACTTAACACGTAGTCTTATGGGAGTTAGAGACGGTTAGGCCCAAAATGTAGCGTGTCCATACTTGTATAATAGAGGGCTTTTTAGTACACGCCTCTTCGTTACCCTTAAACTTCAACAACATTCTCGGTTTTCCAATACCACTTCAAACTTGCTTTCCGCTCTTCAAACGATACCTTGGCTCCATTTGTTCATTGTTGATTTATCTGTCACGTAGCAACGCTATCCTAATGTTTGTCAGTCACATCTGTTTACAGAACATCATACTACACATTACTGTTATTTTTCGGTCCAACTTTGGTATATGTTGTATCTTGCCGTAGGATTTGCCATCCTGTTAATGATATCATCATCATCATCATCATCATCATCATCATCATCATCACCATCGTCGTCGTCGGCGTAATTTTCATATCATCATCATAAAAACTTTCATTTTTTCATTCTGCATGTTTTACTAGTGGAAGTATTTCAACTTTCATGATTTCATGATTTACATAGGTTCATGTGTGTTTAGGTTGTCTTTGTTACTGTTGTACTCCGATTATTATGCTTATTGTGTTAAAATGTTTCATTATATATGTTTATTACCACATATTTATTTACATTCTGTAATGTTTTACATAGATTCATATATATATATATATATATATATATATATATATATATATATATATATACCAGCGTAGTTAGTGCATGTTTTATTGTGTTCTTGTCATTGAAACTGAGTGTAATTATTACTAAATGGTGGGAGTGGTGGAGAAAACACAATGGCCTTAGCCCTGCCACAATATATAAACATTTTCAGAGGAACTCTGCTATTTTGAGCAAATGTGCCAGCTAAGAAAATATGCAACACGTTTATTTAAACTGCACCGTATTCATGCCGCAAATCGCAACTCTGTCGTCCGCCAGATATATGAGATGACCTCTTATCGGCAGCGCCCGCTTGGCTTTTCAGTTTCACTGTAGGTTCAGATAAGAGTATAATATCCATGTATGTTTGCAACAGGCTAAGACATTCCGCTTGCAGTATTGAGCAATGGATATTTATGTACAATAATTAAGTGTTAAATTTTCCCGAGAAGTTTAAAGACGATTTCAGGAAAGATGCCCGCACACTAGCGTTTCACATCATTTAAATCTAGCGCCTTTTTAAAATTATTCTGGATAACTGGAGATATTGAAAAAGGCGGGGAGGCTTTCTCACCGAGGAAATTTTGTATGATATATCGTTTGGAAAAGACAGTTATAAAATCGCTTCCTCGTCTTTTCAGTGAGATTGTTTGGCTTACTCGATCCCACTATTAGCACTCCCGGAGATATGAAAGGATAAGAGTTCCAAAAATAATTGAAAATTAATATCGTGGAAAGTGCCGCCTTCATTTTTCAAAGGCAGTTGCAGGGAGTGAGACATAATTTATTAATCAGTTCCCAAAATATTTTAAAAATCAATACAGTTTCAGCAACTCGTTTCTCAATAAGAAGGAATCCACTACTGTTTAACCACTTATAATTAATACTAGTTTTATATTAATACTGGTTCTTTATATCATCCATACTGACTGCACTTCTTCCGTCACCGGCGTATGACAGAGCATGAGCCTATAGTTGTTACTGCTTTTCCGGTGGTCACATAACTGGATCTCTCTGTATTTTAGGCAATTAAATATTCCCACTTAACCTTTGTGTTATTTGAATTAACTTAAAATAAAAAACATTAATTTGCTTGTAAATACAGAATAATTTTTGTGGAAATAATCCAGTTCTTTAATATTTAAAAAAAATAGCTTCCTTAAAATAATGGCACCGTAGTCCGTACCCTTGAAACTTTGCACACTTTCTTAGCAAAGTCTTCAACTTTAAATTACCTCGTTGCATTTTCCTTAATCTGATGCACAGTTTGAAATCCCGTCCTTTTTACATTTAAATGTCAGAAGTTTCAGAAAACGCATTCTGTCTTCTAAGGAGAGTTACAAGAACTAGGCGATAAAATGTCTGCAAAAAGAATCCTATAGGAGGAGGGAAGAATGGACTGAAGTCTTGCTGAATGCATGCCGTACAGTCTACAAACTGATTTAAAATCTTTTTATTTCCAATTAGATAATTTCTAGACAAACTGTATGCTTTATAATAATAAATTATAGATATTTTATATATATTTTTATGTTTAACAACATTTCCTTCTTAGCCCAGCTCTCTTTTATCACGATGTTGAAAAAGTAATTATTATTTTCTGATACCTACTTACATTTCTGTTGATACTAAGTACATTAGATACAACGCAATATAACGCCACGTGCTGACACTAAATAAATGTAATTTTAAAACCATACTGAGATTCATTTAAATATCTATCACTGAGAATATATTATCAGAATGAACTACAGAAGTGTTCTATAATTTGATATTTTTTATTTCTTTAATATAAGTTAATTTAGAATGAAAAGATAGCAAAGGCAGGAGAAAAGCTAGTTCTAGAATATCTACTGCAAAACTATAAACATGACAAATCAGAATTATATGTGCAGCAAATTATCATTTAAATAATATATGCATATTAAACATCTACTTAGTAAAATCAAATCAAACAAATGCTCCAAACTATAGCTTTAATAAGGAATTAGTGTTAATTAGTGATTTCATTTCTGAAAAATGAAAATTTCACAAACTCAAGTAACACGTACTTGTAGCTGATTCAGAAAATAAATTCCTTTCTTTTACCCGATGCTTTTGCTAGAGTAAAGACATTCTGAACCAAATTTATGTTATCGCTCAGTGCGTTAGGGAAAATTTACTAGCAATAGTAAATAGTCATTGATAGCAGAAATAATACTACATGAGAACATTGTAGATAAGGATTTTGTTTTCAATTTAGCAACTAATCATTTTAATACTTTGTAAAATTATGTATAAAACTGAATTCTTGTAACTTATAAAAAAATTAAATTTAAGAAAATAAATGCTGCCTTTTATCACTAATATACATAAATGTACTTTATATATCTAGGTAACAATCAAGTGTAGCAAGAAAACGTTAATTAAAATTAACAAAGTTAATAACTGCAATCCACCAGTTAAAATTTAAAAAATATATATGTGAATACAATTAATGATGAGTAAGTACTTAATTTTAGTCTGTTGATTCGAGGAGGGAAGAGCATTGAAAAACTTTATGGAAGTATTCTTAGTGTTATTGTAATTGCATCTAAATAAACCTAAGTTTGCCTATTCTTAGTGTAATAATATGGCTAAGAATTCTCCTTTAGGCATTAACTCTTTCTCAAGCAGTTTACTGTGTTCAGAAAAATAATATGCAACTATTTTTATATGCTTCGGTTTATTTATGGACGCTCTTTAATATCTCAGGTCATCAACGTCCCATTCAATTCAGGGAGTGAAACAGCCGACAAATTTTGCTCAGAGGGCCCTTATTTCAGTTCTCAGGGCCCTTGAGGTTCTTTTTCGTGCCTTAAATCTATGACTCGTGATTCACGGCTTTACTTCTCTTCCAAAGGAAGCCACACTTAAAAGTTTTACACCCGAACAAATCCATAGAACCTGCCTGGATTGAATCCGCGATCTTGAGTTTAGGGAAGCAAGTATGGTTACCACTATACCACCAGGACGGACTTATATAAGTACGAAGAGGTTACA
>CM060833.1:50957500-51005000 GCA_030762175.1 Metallyticus violacea | reverse complement strand
TGCTAAAGAGCGTCCATAAATAAATCAATCCCTCCCTTTTACTGTCTCACTATTTATAATATCTTCAATGTCAGAAAACCAAAATTCTCTGCCTTATCTGCTCGCTTTTTCTTTTGCTATTTCTAAGATTTCCCCTGTTTTCTCATTTCTTTCCTTGACTTTTTTTTTTTTCTGTCCCCTTTGTAATTTTTCTTTTTCTCCGTTTAATGCTTCTACTTCATCCGTATTCAGATCTCCTTTTTACCTTATTGTTTATTCCCTCTACTTCTGTTCCTGTTTTTCTTTCCTCCTCCTCTCATACTCCCTCACTCCTTTGAGCAACAAGAAACATTAACAAATGGTCTGACCAGAGATCGAACTCCAGTTCCCTCCCTCTTGTAGCCGCTGCTGCTGATGATGATGAAGAAACATCAAAGTCCCCTACCCTCATCTTCACCCTCTTTTCTAAATCACAACATCAAGCCACCCCTTCATGTCGCATCACTCCAGTATATATGTTTTTGCTGGCACTTAGTGTATGTGTGTGCGAACCATCGGCGTCGATGGCATCGTGGCGTCGTCGCCGCCGGCAGAGACGACAGCCTGGCTGGTGGTAAATGACGTCATGCTCACCATCATGGGCTTCGCTGGGCTCCAGTATTCCGGGCTCCGGTGGTGCCCGCTGGTCCGTCGTCCTCGAATGTTGTTTGGGAGGCCGCAGACTCCGGCGCCAGGATCGTCGTCTTGCTTCTTCCTTGTGCCTCTTCTCCAGACGAACCTGAGCAATCATTTCTGCAATAGTGACACACGGCCAATAATTGTCTTCTCAGATAACCGCTCTGCGTAATGTTCAGTTCGCTCTGTTTTCTGTAACTTCTCATTCCTTTTTGCTTTACCTCTGCCTTTCTAAATGCGTTTGTGCATTTTAATTATTTCCTCGTAACTTTTTAAAAATTTTTTTTTACCCCTCTCCCTCTCCTTTTTAAATAAAATAGTCTTATAATATGTATCATTATTTACCTTTTTCTTTTTCCAAACCTGAAATTATTGCATTTTAAGCAATTTTCCAGTTCATTTTTGTTGTAATGTTGCCATACCCCCCCCCTTACATTCCTCTTTGATGCAGTTTCTCTCATTTATTACTATATGCACTTTTATTATGCCTTTTTATCTTTATTTTCTTTAACATTTTTTATTTTTGTCACCTCTCTTCATTTTCCCGTCTCTTTCCTTCTTTCCGCCCTTTTCCGCTATGGGTTTTTTCCCCTCCTGTTCCTACCTACTTCTAAATTAATAATATTGTTTCAAAACGATTAACATTTCTTACGCGTATTAAAATTATTTAGCGAACATAAACTCTTGCTCTCCAATATAGGTACAGACACATTAAGTAAGTAATGAACGTTAAAACGTTGTTAATAAAAGTAATACTTTATAAGCATACATTTTATATTTTAAAATTAGGTTATAAAAAGGCAAAAAGTTATTTGAATCGATGATTAATTTGTTCTACTTCTTGAAGAACAATCTATATAGCTTATTGAATGTTCAAACGACTCTCTATGAGAATACGACACGACGGATATTTCAAAGTTTGACTTGAACTCTTAACCTGAGACAGTTCTGCCGGTCATATTGCAGAACCTTACTTGAACTTGTTAACAAAATTCCCCTAAATAACACACAATTTATAGCTGATACTCTTAAAAATAGAATGTAAATACTAAGTACGTTGTGTACTTTTTATTTTCACAGTTCGTGATTTTTCAAAAGATGTAAAATACTCCTCCATGTCAATCGGTGCTGTGATGTGATTGGTAAACAAGTCGTAACAATGGCGAATCGATTGCCGTTAGCTTCTGTTTTGATGAGCCATTCTGATGCGCGCTCTACGTACTAAAATGCTCTTGAGTCATTTCTCCATTGACTAAAATCCTCGGCAGTGTTATCTTTCTTCTTTTTTTGTTGTATTCTTTCCTTATATTAAATGGAAAAATGGAAAATTATGTTTGGCTTCTAACGGGATATAGGTTCCAATCCTTCATGCAATGATGCCAACTCTGCAGAAGGAAAGACGCCAAAATCGAGAATATTGACAGGCAACCTTGTTTACACACTTAATGCCCGCAAATGCTCATAAAGAGTGTAAGGATGGAGAAAAAAGGAAGTAATGTAATTTTGTGGGAGTCTGAGAGAATGTTAACATATTACCCTAGTTTTAGAGGGAACTCGTGTAGTTGCCAAATTTTCTTTCTGTTCTCCTGTTAAATAACAAGAAGGGACTTTATAGCAAACAGTAAAGTGAGAATATATCGCTGTTGCAGCATTTCTCGTCACGGTAATGTACAACATATTTATTTTAATTCCATATCCAACACTCAGATTAAACTTGTAGTATTTATAGGCAGATATATGCAGTATAAGTTCAAATGTTTCATACAAAATCTCCATATTTCAAAATGTCTAATGCCATCTACTCACACCTCCAGGAGGCGCTTGAATTCCATTCCTGTCGATGGAGTAATGTGTAAATGCATTTCTGTAGTTGGAGCTCCCACGGACTGAAGTTACAGGAAGTTCCTACACTGCCGGTCGAAAGAATTTATTATATTTGTTGACACAATGTGTATGTGGCAAGAGGGAAAACCAAACACCAAGATATCAAGTGTAGCGTGCTTAAGCATTACTCTTACGTACTGAGCTGGAGTTCCATGATGTGCTTATGGAATCACATTTTTGATAAAATAGGCATGAGGTGAAGTGAGTGACTCACTGGATTGCTGGCTACTAGCGAGTCATATTGCTGCTGCAGTGGGTTTCTTGAGAAGATCAGTGCAAAGTCAAAGCAAATGTAATGTTGGCAAGATTCTTGGCATGCGTTTATGAATTGTAGTGAGTATTTGATTACTATTTGTAATAATTCAATAATTTTTATTTATTTAAATGATTGTTTGTTGGTTTTCTAACTGTTTATTAAATTTGCATATTTTATCGTTTTAATTAATGGTGTTTTTATAAATTGTTATGGCAAAGCGCTCTGAGTCTAGAACAATGTACAGGAATTAACAGATGCATGCACATGGCTACAGCATTCGTGAATTTGAAAATAAATAAATAAAATAAAAATAAATAAAGATAAAATAAAATAAACAATAATAAGAAATAAATAAATTTATTCCTGAAATCTGGATGAAATCTTAATAAAACAAAAACCAAGTGGGGGAACACGAAGCACCTCTACAGTCAATAATACTAATTAGTAAAAGAAACAGGAAGCTTACAGGAGCTGTAATGCAATACCAGCCATAGCCACATCAGCACTGTCCAGCGTCGCCATAGAGCAGCAGATCTCTGGTGCACAGTTGCAGCGAAGAAGCCGTTACTCAGACCAGTCAATAAATAAGAGAAGCTGAAATAGGCAAAAGACCACAAGAATTGGTCCATTGAAGACTGGAAGCGCGTCCTATGGGCCGATAGGTCTAAATTCATGATATTTGGTCAGCGGCGGCGTGTTTATGTTCGTCGATCCCCAAAATAAACGATGCTATCAGGCTGTATCACACTCACAGTGAAACATGGTGTAGGTCAGTGATGAGGTGGAGTTGTTTCTCATATTAGAGAACTCACAGAATTCAGGGAACATTGGACCAAACTGCTACATTCTATTTTGAGTAGATGTGTTATTCCATCAGGGATGCATGATCCCAAGCACACCTCTAAGTTACGTAAATAGTTCCTTGGCAACAAAGAGGAGGAAGGTGAATTGAAAATGATGGACTTATCACCTTAATCACCCGACTTAAACCCGATGGTCACTATGGGATGTGGCTGACAGGCTGTACGTAAAGAATGACCAACTTCGGAAGAAAGACTCTGGGAAATTCTCCAGTATTCGTGGAACGACATTGAGAACAGTATATGTGAAAAACTTGTTCTTAGAATGCCAAGGGAAGTGCAAAAGGTTATTTCTGCAAAGGGTAGATTTTCTGACGAAATGAATTGTAAGATATTTATATTTAAAACATTCTAGAATCAATCTGGTTACATGTATTAACATTGTTTACATATTTAATAGAGCAATTTCCCATCTGTGCATAAATACACGATGAGCAAAGGTATATAAATAAATTTTATCACTTTTTGTTTCATTTTCAACACTTTTGAGCCATTGTCAACATGGGGACCCTTACAGGTAAAGGTACTTAGGCCTGAAAATACCAGTAAGGACCTAACATAATTTCTTTATCTTTTAAACATATTCTCTACATTCATTCCTATTTTGAGTTAATTTTCTTGGTATTTTGTTCATTTTCGTAAAAATCTAGTTATTTGCTCTGATTCTACGTCCATCTTTGTTTAGAATATTTAACAAACTATTTTACATTTATTTCCCACTAAAAGATACAATTAAATACTATTAGTCCTTGCAATGGTTAAACTTTTTCATTTGGACTGCTTTATTTTATTATTTTTGCAATTTAAAATTTGGTTTACTCCCTCTAGATATAAAAACATATCTTTGAGTGTTTCATTTTGGCATATGCCTTGCGTTATGGTGTATATGTCATATAATATGTTCACTACACTTGTTTCCGTTAATAGATAATTCCAAGTTGAGTTCTCCAACATAATCCACCGCAACAATGTGTCGTTCTCTCAAATATTGCAACGATTGTCATTATAAAACTTGAATGCAATGTAGCAATACGATAGTTTCTTAGAACTTGGGAGGTAAAGAAATATCCTACATTTATTGTAAATTTGTTTTCTAATGTGTCGCTTTTAGACTATCGCTGCTTTGTCTAATTAAAATAATTAATCCCTTACTTCCTTTAAACTTATAAAACGTATTTTTAAGGAAATAAAACCCATAAATTCAAAATCCTATATGTGTCATTAGTAAAACAAAAAAGACTTAATACAACTTGCATGTGAACAGAAATATATTAATATTAGACCGAACGTAGAGGACTTTTTATTAGAGAGCAGCGAAGAAATTTTAATTTCATTTCAAAAGGCTCTGAACAATTTTCCTGAGCATCTAATAAAGGTAAATGGGTTTAATTTTTACACAAAGTTATTCTTATTGGAAGAAATATTAAGATACTATTATTGATGATGTTCTTTGAACTGTAAAAATACAATTACAAAATATAGACTTGTAAATGTAAACTTCTCTTTTATAATACTAAAGTTATATCGCAATTTAGATAAAGGTTCACAGGCGTCCTTGCAGTGCATTGATTTAAAAAAAAATCCCATTCTTAAGTACTATATTTTCTTTTTAAAACCTTGTACTGCGGGTGTATCTGCCTTCATTCAAAACAATGCATAGGCTGGCCATGTGGTATGTCTTCAGAATTACGAATCAGAAAATTTGAAAAATATGATACAATATATAATTTAAAAAATTAAGTTACGTGGTTGAAGTGTTTTCTTCTTTCTTTCTCCCCCCCCCCCCTTAATGCCACCACAAACGTAAAAGTCCAGCCTGGCGAGAGTGTAACCGACTTGATAATGATAATATCTGCTGGGAGAGGCGTTAATCCTAGAATCTAGCTTAACTAAACCATGGGTGCCGCCTTCACAACAATAGCCGTATGAATTGAAGTATTGTCATAAACAAATCAAATGCAATGGGCATATTTTGTTCTATGTTTACAAATACACCTTTAAACTGCTATTTTTATACTTCCAAGTTATTATTCATTTTGCAGAATTCTATTAAATGTAAAGACAAGCTGCAAATAAAATTATCTGTGTAGAAGAAAGTGTGGGTTTTTAAAAATGAAAATTTTAAATACAAACTTTATTTTCACTACTCATAAAAAGCATACTAAAATGACAATGTTAATTGTTGGCCATATGACGTCGAGGGTAGCCAACTATGAAGACGATGAAACTGTGGCTCTCGATGATTCTTCCATTAAACCAGTCCAACAAACACATTTTTTTCATTTTTATGCAACTTCTTTTAAGCGTAATAAAGTTTCGCTTGCTGTTCAAGACATTGAAAGTGGGTAATTCACTTAAGCTACCATCCGCAGTTGCGACAGTGTGCGTTTGCTACGTTATTCAGCTCGTTACTGTGATGCAATGAAGTGTGAAGCCACGCTGTGTTAGCGTTCCACGCTTGCTACTTGAAAGTGTTCCATACGTTGCAACTATGACTCTATTGGAAGACAATGAAAAAATCGCCAAAATTATTGTGTGTCTAAAACTCTGATAGGTTAATTCCATTTTTCCTTTATTTCTTTTCTTATTGAAAAGTGCCGTTGTTTTGGTCTTGTCGGTTATTTGAATGCCGGATAAGAGAGGTTTTACTATATACTGAAATTTGCAACAAGAACTTGGAGTATAAGGTAAAAGATTCCACTACGATATTCTTTCATAAACGTTCACAAACAACTTCAGTCTTATAAGCAGAAATTATGAATGGATGTAGCAATGTCAATATTTACTGAAAAAACTGCCATTTTTGAGTTTGCAGAGGAAGTACATCAACATATGTCATTCAGGGCACTTCGAAGATGAAGTTTTTAAGCGCGACTTTCAAGCTATTTATTATTTTTTTCCCTACAATGTAAAAAAGTCAACGAAACTGATAAACTTTTGAGAAGTCTGCCTTTTACCTAGGGTGAGAATTGTATCTTGTATTTAGGAGAGGCCAGAGTCCATTGATTGGTTGATTGGTTGTTGGAGAGTGCAGGGATATGCCTTGGCACTTGACTCACAAGAACCCTTTGTGCACTTTTTCAATTCTACTTTTTTTTTTATCTAGAACTTAGTGAACTCTGGAATCTTTCCTACAAGCTTAGGACTACATCTTCTAAAGGACTGAATCCTAATTGAGATTTCATTGTCTTTTCAGAGCTTCGCTCTCTAATGAGATGTGTTTTGCAGTTTCGCCAGGCCGTTAAGAGACCATAGAAGTCGAACCTCGTCTAAGTTGGTCACTCTGTTTCATCTGAAACAAGGATAGTGAGAAAATATCCCTATACCTGTTTTCTTGAATTGTTGAATTGTTTTATTTACGAATGCTCTTTAACATCTCAGGTCATCAGCGTCCCATTCAATTCAGGGCGTGATATAGCCGGTAAATTTTGCTCAGAAGCCTCTTTTTTTCAAGCTTGAGGTTCTTTATCGTGCCGTAAATGTACGACACGGGACTCACGGCTTTACTTCCCTTCCGAAGGTAGCCATACTTAGGCTTTTTTATACTGTTTTCTTGAGATATAACTTACGATCAGTGACAGTGCAAACGATTATGTGCCAATACCAATATTACCAAGCATTAGGTCCCACTTTTCTCCATGACCTCCAGAAAATAGTTAACATTGACTGATGGCGATTTATACTGTAAAAACTTAATGCAAGATAAAGTTTTGAACTCTTTAACAACGAGAAACGTGAATTTATCATGGAGATCCAGAGACCAAACGGCTAAAGCATGAAAAAAGGCTGTAACATTTTACTCAAAAGGTGTTACATAGCAACACTTCCATTTGAAAACGAATGTACCGTTACTTCTGAATGGTACATCAAGATCTGCCAGCAATGGAAGAAGCAGTACTCAAGATTACAACTGGATTCATCTTGTACCGTCCCGCCCACACTGCTACTTCGAAGAGGGCGTACGTCCAGAGAGTGAAGGAAGAGCTACGTGGGCCGCGATCTTCATCCAGTGATAAGCAATTGAAGCTAAGTTGACCATACTTTTAAACCTAAAAAGGGACATTTTCAGTTTCTTTGAACTTAAAATACGAGAATAAAAGGACAAACCACAAACTCAAGTGTATAATGATTATTGCAATTTTTTGACCATTTTCATTGAAAATTTCCGTTAACATTTTCCATTTTCCATTATATAATTTGATTTTACAGAAATATTTTTTTCTGAAACTTAGAATTGAAATGTATTTGCACAGTATCATCTTTAACATATTTATTAGAAAAAAGTATTTATTCCAAACATTTTTTATCATTAGAAATGTACTTACGTATGAAATTCAATTCAAGTAACATTCTTAAAGAATGTTTTGATTACAATTATTACCTTTACAGTCTGGACAACGAAACAGTTCTTTTCCTTTATTCACAGAGAACTCAAAAGCATAGGAAAAAAAAAAAAAAAAAAACGTCTACTTCTATATTTGTTCCTGTAACTATCCTGCAGTACTTTGAAAACTTCACACGACTTTAAGCATTTTATTTCTTCCATGCTACATTCTTAGTATTTACAATATTATTCGTATGATTGACTTCATGAAAGAGTTCATCTTGATCGACATCTTTCAGTATTTTTTGTCAATTTCGCTGATGGCTTTTAGGCTTTCTGAAACATCTTTTTAAATTAGTCGACTTTTCAACTTAATCCAATGATACGCTTTCAATGGTTGGTTGCTGTAAGTCCATGTATTCAAAGTATTTTAGAACATTGTCATAGAATAAGATTGTTATGCCTAAAAATTATTTTTCATTAAAGATATACTATCTTCCAGATAAGAAATATCAACTTCATTTTCTAAATTTAAAAATTTTCAGTTTAGAATATAATTTCAGTAAATCCTACAGATTAATAACCCTATTCACATCTGTAAGCAAAGCTAATCACATTGTTTTACCATTTCTAAAACATGCTCATATTCTATTTCCACGATTTCACAGAAATTCTTCAATTCGTCTACTCTCAAAATGTAAATATGAAAATATTGAAATGTTTGATTTATAACCAATTCAGTAATAAAATTACTTACAAAATTAACATAAAATAAAACAAAAGGAATACCTGTTTAATGAAAGATCTAGCTCATCAGGATAATATATGTAAGATCATTCAGTGTTCGTTTGCAACTAAGTGGAGAAAATAGGGGAGAAATCTTCTGCAAGGTAGGTCCACTGGAAGTTACTGTGTAACGGCCTCGCCGCCTGCCCAGGGAAACCATGTGGGGAATCGGAGCGCATTTTTTGTTTTTTTCTTTATTGATTAGCAGTAAATGTAATTTATATGGTAGTCACCATCATAGCAGATATTCTCTGAAACATTTTGAAAATATTTAGAGACACTCATCGTAATTCATTCTTCCAAATATTGTAAAGTACTTTCCGGATGTTTTGCTTCAGCGCCTCCGCGATTGCATTCCAGTGCGGCAGCGATTTTACATAGATGAAGATATAGGAGCTGAGTGACTTTATACGCACTGCCCACAGATATACCAGCTTTCTGAGATAATCGTATTGAAGACTTTCGAGGAGAAGTTTCCAATCAATAGCCTACTTCATCAAGCATCTCCTCTATTAAAACCTGATTGTTTGCTTTTGTTTGTTTGTTGTTATTTTTTTTTGGAGGGGTTTTATCAGTGAAAAAAAAACTTAGATTCAAACTTTGTTCATTAATTTAAAAACTCTACTTTCCGATGTTACACCTGGAAATTTAGCACAAAATTTACTCCTACAGACTTGTGCATTTTTTGTACATAACAATCTTAAATAAATATGCTTTGCTCTAGCGTAATATCTCACTCTCGGTATACTCCACAATACATAAATGCACAACAGAGAGTTTAACATGCACTTCCTACAAAAATGCAGGGTAAGTTCGACTGAGCAAGCTCAACTGCCTGCACCAGTCTTACCGGGAATAGCGCGTCCATTGAAGGCCAACTGGTTTCTAATAATGTATACAAATCATGATAGCGTAGTGGAGTAAGGGCACCGTATTTATATATTATTTTACTATTCCTTTCTGCAAGCATTCTTAAAATAAACTATTTCATTAGTGCTTATACACATATTTTTATTTATTTTTTGTTATTTTTATATGATTAAATAGGGTGTATAACAACATGCCTCATAAACTTTGTTTCTACTGCTCATAAAAACCTTCCATCAGATCTGTGTAGTGTTCAATTTTCTGATTCATATGTTACAACAGATAATAGCCTAGTTCTATGAAGTTTAAATATAATGTTTTTCCTCTTTGTTTGTTTTATTGTTCCTAAAATTCTTTGAATTTACATTATTTCAGAACCTAAGTAATTCACATCTATTGTGTATACGTTAATGCTGTTTTCAAAATCACCATGATTTTCTCCATGAAGGCCATAAGTAAGTTATACGCTATGATTGTTTAAAACAGTTTATATTTACTTTAAATGTTCTTATTTATAAAACATTTCCATTCTTTGCAAAAACATTCTGGCCACAACAAACAAGGTTGCACAGATTTTATTTTATATTTTCTAAATTTTTATATTCCGTTCGGAATTAGCCGCGTTCTAATACATAAGATGTTAATGAACTATACCGTAATAATTTCAAAGATTGTAGAGCGGCCTCAGACGAGCAATCTTTTATAGGGAACGAATGGTTTGCCTCTTCAAATTTCAAAGCTATAGCATAAAATATCTAAAGAACCAGGCTATTGAATCTTTCATTCGAAAAGCTATCACACATGACGGACGGAATTTATAAAGCATGTCTCTTTGGCTCATCCGGTATGATACTGGTGTTAGAGCAGGTCACCGTTATGGAGTTCGAGTCTTGTTGATTATTTATTTTTCTTCTTGTCTTTACTTCTTATATATCAGTATATTTCATAAAATGTATAAAAAATTAAAAAATTGAAAAATACTTCCTCCTCAAGACCCAAGACTCGAATCTACAATCTTCAGAAGCACCTTCTGTTGCTATATCCATTAGGCCACACAGTTACTATTAACCCCATAAATCAGTTCACGTTTATTCACTGTCGTACTGTCCGAGATTTTAGATATTTTTACTGCACTAACCTTTAAAACACAGATGATGAACTATTAAAAATTGGGATTTCCTCGCTGGCGAAGCAGATTTAAACATTTTCAAATTTCGCTATACCACTGGGCTATCAACAGATAATATCAACTTCGTTATCACCATATAACTTCGTTATTTTTCTTCATGGAGCATAGATTACCTATTATCAAATGCTTGTATTAGATTACAGTCTCTGAAATTATTGCGGCGTAGTTCATTAAAACCCGGTATAGGTTAAAAACAGTACTGACGCGATATTAGATATACTTATCTTAAACACAATTGTGTTATTTGTGTTTTAAAACGTTAGTTTACTCCTTTATCTATGCAAAATATAGTACATTCAGACATTTTTTATCATTAAATTAAATGGAATGAATAATTTTTAGGTGTCATAATATCCCACAACCTTTCTCGAATTATTACAGTAAAGGTTTTACACAATTCACACATAATATATGGATCTCTAGATTAAACTTTCTGTTTTTGTTTTTTTGTTTTTTTTTTGTTTTGTTTTGTTTTTTTTTTTTTGCTCAAAATACTCCAAATATAATTCTACAAAGAAAACTTCCAGAAATTATATTTATTCCACACCTAGAGTGTTGGCAAATGTTTTTAACCTGATAATTAGAAAAATCATATCACTTCCTTTAATAATTATTTCATTTTCACTAATCTGCTCCTCCTTTTAATATTGGCATTATTAATTCATTCTTGCACTAATCAGAAATTTTAATATGGATCCACAAATATTTAGAAATCTTCAAGTCTAATTAAAAAGTTGCTTTATACACATTTATATAACTCTATTTTAATTCATTATTTTCTGATGCTTTCCTATTTTAAAGCATTTTAATATATTATGCAATATTTCTAACAACATGGAATCTATATAGTTATATTAATTTCCCATCTGTTTAATATAAAACGACAAAGAACTTAAATATATGTATTTTGGATTGAATTAAGTTTTTAGGGACGGAAGAGGATAGCTCGGTACTTCAGGGAAGAAGGGATGCAGTGAAAGAAATACCGGGAAGTAAGGCACGGACTTAGGGGGGATTCCTGACATTTTTTCCAGATAAAATACTTCGACGAGCTCCTCAGAAGGACTGCTTCCATATGCCGGTGCAGGCACATATTCCTCGCGCAAGCCACAGCGACACCGCACACAGCAGCAGCCAAATAGCACTTTCGCTCCTGTGACAGAACCAGCGGAAAGAAATGAGATGAAACAGGAGAACGGAAAATTCGTAGAAAGGGAAGATACGTATTCCCTAAGTGACCATGGTTGATAAGTGGCCTTTGAGCATGAGAAATTTGTGGTGGAGAGTACTTTGGAAAGATGCAATAGTCGGAATGAGTCTACCCACTCTCAATTTGACGTGTTTAAAAACTTTCGTTATATTGTGCAACTTCCAGCATAAGTGTCACACTATGACTAACACTCGATGCACAAGTTAAAGCCCACAATGGCGGGAACTTCACTCATAAAGAGT
Organism: Metallyticus violacea; assembly: GCA_030762175.1. Lineage (NCBI taxonomy): Eukaryota > Metazoa > Arthropoda > Insecta > Mantodea > Metallyticidae > Metallyticus > Metallyticus violacea. The sequence continues at coordinate 50,992,728 of CM060833.1, read as the reverse complement.
ATTGCTGCTTCATAACGATCCATACAGTAAATACACTAAAAACGACCTCAAACTTAAGGTTTTGAAATCATTCAATCCGAAACTGGAGTCATTAGACTTTAATTGGTTTGGATATTTGAAAGAACATTCTTGGGTTCAGAAATATATGCATAACGAGATAACCTTTAAGTTGGTTAAAGGTCACAACGAAAATCCCCTTTTCTTAATGGCATCCGAAAACTTGTCGAAAGTTGGACCAGGTGTCTACAAGCTGAAAAAAAGACACAATTTGTTTCTGTAAATAAACTTAAAATTATCTGTTGTTGAAATACTAAAACAGACTGTAAACACACACACACACACACACACACACCATTAATACGAGAGTTTTCTAGTAAAGTGTTAACCCAATAGTAGAGTATAATCCCTTATATTTGTTAAATAAATGGTACACATTGTGTTAAAAATTCTCATAAGGTAAGTGAAGAATAAAAGTTGAAGAAGCAATGTGTAATGTTAAACATAAAAATGAATATGGCGACTGTACAAAGGAATTTTTATAGTAGAACAAAAGAAGGAGGAAGTTCAATCGGAAACCTCGATATCACGTTTTTGTTTACTTCTTAAAAACTTGTTGGAGAGTAATAAAAAACAAACGTGTGATGTTTTGATTTCGAAATGCTGAGGTAAGAGCATTGTCTGGCATTCCTTGTTTCAGACGAGATTACGACATGCTTAGTGTCTCGCACTCTTGACGCCGGGGCTGTTATGACAGGAAGCGCCTTTTAACAATACCCACGTCTTGCTGAGTCAACTTAAATCACCTCGTGCATGAACATGACATTAATTGCTTAATTGAGGCAACTATTGTCACTTTCTGTTGAATCTTGAATGCCACGACTCGTCTCCGGGAAAGTTGTTCAGCAGTGCATCTGGGGCATTTTGTTTAGAATGACATTAAAAATATAAAGGGTAGGAAAGAGCTTGTGGCTCATAATAGGTATGTAAGATCAGGGGCGGCTTTTCCAGGAGGTCGCTGATTTGCGCTAATCCCAAACATTTAATTTTATAATACTAGAGCTGAATGTATGATATGTGACTTCTGTCTTGCGCCTGAGTTTTGTATTTGGGGGATTAGCTTTGCACGCGGTGTATATGCACCGCCTGAAACGTCACCGATCGACACGCACGCCCCTAGAAAGTTTACTTCTATCTTTATATGATCGTTGTAGCGTTACAAAATCAAATACAATATTATAAAATACGATTGGGAAAGTATAGTTAAACAGTATATTAACGGTAGCACAATCATACACACAAACGCATATATATATATATATATATATATATATATATATATATACATACATACATACATACATACATACATAAATATTAAAATAGGAAAACTTGTGTAATTATTTCAATATCAAACGGTATTACATCTGCACAGATCTGCAGCAGCTATAACCAGTCATTTCGTTAGTAGACCAGAGTCACTACGAAAGTTTAGAGATGAGAAAAAGAGAACGTTGACCCACTTAAAAAGAATGTGGCATGTTGTAGCCCCCATTCCTTACGAGTAAAACAGTACCAAGTAGCGACCCTCCCCATTCACGCATTCCAGAGCATGAGGGTAAACAATCTCTACCGTGTACAGGCAGCCAGTCGTTACGTTGGAGCTGGAGAGAGAGCATTTTCGCGCTATGGTTCTTTGTGATTTCAAGAGTGGTTCAAATGAGTCCCAAAGCCTTGATCGCCAGCAACAGGCTTTTGGAGACCTTGCTGCATTTAAGGCAACAGTTTTTCACTGTTTGCGGATTTAAAAGGGGCCGAACTTCACTGTAAGATGGGTAGAGATGCACGCGTCCGGCAACGGCAGTGGCTGGGGAAACATTGTCGTGGTGGAAAAAATGGTACACGAAAATAAACGCGTAACATTTAAGAATTGGATTGCCAGTCGTATCAAGAATCCTGCACGATCATCTTCGTATCAGGAAGGGCACCCCACAATTTGACAAAGGCACAAATCGCACACGAGAGGAATGGTGTGAAGAAATGCTGCAGAGATTCGACAAAGATAGCACAAGGCGTGTTTCCGATGTCATCACGGGCGATGAAATATAGATTTACCAATTTAACCTGGAGACCAAACGACAGTCGGCAGTTTGAATCTTTCCAGATGACGATCCACCAACGAAAGTGAAGTGGGGCCGAAGTGTTGAGAAGAAAATGAGTGGCAATGTAGCCACAATTCTTCTGGAGGAGCAAAGGACGTTACTGCTCAATGGTACACCACAGTCCGCCTGTCGAAAGTTTTCAAGCTCCAAGAACGCAATGCAAGGACAGGACTAAGAGGATCCTGCTTCACCACGACAACGCCTCCGCTTACACGGCTAACATTCTGGAGTCCACAGAGGTCAGACTCATGACGCATTCTCCCTCCAGTCCTTCCCCGACTATGCGATTATTTTCTCGTCTCAGTGGTAAATATCGCATGTGAGGAAAGCGATTTTCAGCACTGAAGAGGCTGTGGCTGCACATGAATATGAACTTTTCACCCTTGAGAAAAGGAGTGGCAGGCGTGTTTGATAAGTGGTTTTTGAATGAGAAGTTGTGTAGATTTCCAATTTGATGTATCTCAAAACTTTCGTACCGACCCTCGCAAGCTGTTGCTGAATGATCGGCTAGTGAAGTTTCGTGTGTATTTGTTAAGCACGAAGGTAGATCCATAAGTTTCCGGCCTAACCATTTTGTAGGTATGATAAAGCCAAAAATATATTTCACTTTTCGGAATAATTACTCTTTATTGCATTACAATTCTCACATTTTTGAATTATCACTTCAATCCCCCCTCCCAAATAGTCAGAATCTTGTCTGCAAAATGGGCATATACAACAATATCCATCATTTATTCGTCAAACTTCAATTTCCTTACTCGAAGGCCCTTATTGAGTTTTGAGAAGAGGAAATAGTCACTGGAAGCTACATGTGGACTGTAGGGTGGATGGTCGAGCTCCTTGAAGCTTCCTTTGCAACAAGAGCTGTCAGCGAGGCCGGAAACTTTTAGACCTACACTCGTAGTTGCTTTGTTTTGCTTTGTGTTAATTGAATGTAATGAAACGAACACTATACAAAACTTATATTCTAAGCAAACAGTAGAAACTGAAAATACAAAACTGAGTAGACTCAATCCTAGTAATTTCGAAACACAGTAAATATACTGTGCTTTCTGTAGAGACAGCCTTCGTTCTCTTTCTTTTTCTCTCTCTTTGCTATATAGTTCATGCATGAATGTAATTATTTTTAGTAAAGATTCTAGGAGCTTGCAGAGTAGCAATGTAATATTGTGCATCTCGGTTTTATGCTGTCGCGAGGTTCCGCTGTGAAAGATTGTTAACGGATATGAAGCGAAACTACATCGTTATACTCTATGAATTTAGTCAAACTCGTGAAATCAATTGATTTTTAAATGGACAATAATGTTAGCAAGCTCATGTCACACAAGGCTTTCATTTAAAAACTTGCCAGTCTGTATTTGAAATTAATTTAATTTAAATTTAAAAAAAAAAGTCAATTGAGACATTAAAAGGCAACCTAGATTGTTATTGTGGTTTTTGAATTTGGAAAGAATAATATATAATCAGATAAAACACAATTTATTTCGGGTAATATTACATTAATGTAGAATTACAGCATATTTCCTAACTAATTCGCTTATATTATGTTCTTAATTTTATACAGAGGTTATTTGAATTACGGGCCAGCTGAGCGCGGCTGCAGAAGCTAGTTATTAAGATCGTAAAATGCATGTGCAGGTAGTAGTTTGCAATTTGTTTGAGGGAGGCTTTGTCAACGAGAGGTTGTGAGTTTATGTATTACTCAATGTTTTCATTGTGTTATGTGCCATTTGTTCTGCGTTAGTAATGTCACTACACAAATATAGTCTTGAAAACGAATTTTTATGTACGATACATGTGCAAAAACGATTCTTACGGAGAAGTGGTTAGACAGGAAAATATCCTAGAATAAGCAGAAAAATTGCTCGCAAACTTGTTAAAAAGTTACGAGAACAGAATATCTCAACAAGTAACGTGTTCCGAACCGCTATGTTCTTACGGAAGAAAAGTTAGAAATATAAGAAATTTCTATGCAGATGCTGGCTATGTACTGCAACTAAGAGGCATCATTTTCAACATCTCTTATGCCACAGGTTAGTGCCTATTGCTATCAGTTTGAAATACACGATCATTTGATGCTTTCAGTAAAAATATAAACACTACAATAAAAATAGTAACTTTAGTGCGGCTACCTATCGTTTTTTCCGTTCCTAGTGACTGTAATTCCCCAGTAAACAGCCCCGCCCAGGCGTCCAATTACCCAAATAACCTCATTGTATATGATGGGAAATAGCCACCATTTACTACAGCCTGTTGCAAATACAGCATATCTTCATTCGGCACCATAAAAGAAAAGTGCCCTAATGAAAACACTTTGTTGATGTGTTCTTGCAGCAACATATGCATATTCTTAATCTGTATGCAAAATTTGGGAACATTCATTTCGGATTAGAAATATTTTGAAAATTTCCCGTAACCTCACTATTAACGCTATGTCAGTATTGTATATATTCTGTAAAACACAGCACTGATAATGTGAGGATTAGTAAATAAAGATAAGTAAAACAAATGAAAATTGTATTGCAGCCTTAGGTTAAAACCTTTAGAAAAGTATATAATATAACGTTTCTTTCTATGATATCATAAAATTTACATGAAATAAATATTTCAACGCGGAGAAATTATATAAAATCACGATTTCATGGGCGTCTAAAGCGGTATTCATAAAGAGAGCCGTTAGTTTGCAATTTTTAAAATCAGAAACGCTATTCATGATCACGATCTCGTCGTCTAAATCAAATAATAAATAAAGAGGTTAGAAAAAGTTGAATGCTACATCCGGTGGCGGTAATTTGGAAAGCATTGTAAATAATTTGTGAAATATTCGAGTGACAGGTATTCGAAATGAAAAATAGAATCATTTCTCAGACTGAGGAATTCACTCTATCAAATTTTGAGGCCAACAATACAGTTTTCATTTTCCATAAAATGTTTAAAGAATGTAAAAAAAAGTGTAAACCAAATGGTCATAGAATTACTGAGGCATTGTCTGCTCTGGACAGATGAATAGCAAAATGAGGAGTCTTTTTCCGTTTGTGTCGAACTATGTTGTGTTAGTTTTCTCATAAAAGAGACAATGGATAAATGTGTAATATGCAAACATAGTGGAGATAAGTAAACAACAAGAAAATACGGTATTTTCAAAACGATTGGGAAATAGTGGTGAATAATAACAATACAAGACTGATTCATGTGTTGAGTCACATTTTTATCAGATTTCAGAAGAAGAATGCATGTAACTAAAAGCAACTTCCGCTTGGACATTAGTAAAGTTCCGCTGACCCCAGATTATCATTAACTGACTAAGAATTTTAATTTATTATTAAAAGGGGAGTGCCTCTCTTAAAGGAATTCAGATTAAAATGTTCATTATAAAATAACTAATATTTTATAACACATAACAGTTTAATTTTTACTGGTATTTATGATGAAAATATTGACATCATTGTAACATTTCGAAAACCAATGACAACTACATAAAAAAATTTGCATGCAGTCTTTTTTTTTTTTTTTGTATAGTATATAACGAGAGTTTTCACTGCTGAGGTATCATAGACGGTGGACACTGATGATACATGAGATGAAATGATAAACTGGAAAGCAGTTTTTTAAAGGAAGGAAGCGTTCTAGACTTAAGTTTAGGGTACTTCTCCGACATTTGCATTTATGAGGAATGAGGAAAACCTGGAGAAAACCTCAGTCAAGAAGGACGGTCCTGGCGGAAATTGAACCTCAGGTCTCCTGCTCAAGAGCCCGCGCCTTAACGATCTCGGCCACCATGACGGTATACAGTACTATATACACCCTCTTAAGTTAAAAACTGCCACAGTGGCCAAAGTCGTTAAGGGGCGGACTCGTGAGCCGGAGGTCTGGGATTCGATTCTCGCCAGGACCCGTCCTCCCTGAGTGAGGGTTTTCCAGGTTTTCCTCAATCCTCATAAATGCAAATGCCAGGAGGTACCATAAATTAAAAAAAAAAATCCTTTCCCAATATATCATTTCATCTCATGTCTTCAGTGTCCAAAGCATGTGATTCATCAGTAGTAAAAACGGGTATTAAACACTATTAAAAAAAAGTTACATAAAATTTTCAAATCATTCCATTCAAAAGTAGTATATTTTGAATTTTCATTTGCAGATTTTTTAAAAGAAAGCCATTTTATTTATAATTTTGCTCAGAAATATGTTTCATAATCAGGTTAATTATTAACAGATAAAAATAAGTTGTTATATAGCCTCACCTATGGCTCTACTTTCCTGGAGAAAACAGATAAAGCGCATAAAAAAGTTGAAAAGATCGCGATACAAAAGAAGATTTTATATCTATACCCCTTTCGTGTTATTTAATATAACTAGTATGCCTAAGAATAGATTAATGCACTCGTTCATGAAAAGCTCTATAAATGTCCACTTCACAATGTGACGTCAATACACATACATACACAGCCGAGTTGTGTTTCTTTTTTCTCCTGCGAACTTGCTTCTATTGTTCCGGTAGTAAATTTCCAAGGAAAATGAACATAGGCGCCGACATAAACAAAAGAAACAGAAAAGTGATGACGATCTCTGTGATTTCCCACGAGCGGCATGGCACCTATCCTTCCGGAAGCCAGAGACATAAAATCCAGGTCTCCCACGCGGTGGTCACGCCTTTATGTGTAGAACGCACTCTGCAACATTAAGCAGGTTGGACTATCCCAATATCGTGTTATTTTGTTCTCCCGACAGGCGCCAGCAACCACTCTAATGATCAGGGCCAGCGGAAATACGGCGACAAGCCTCCCGCCTTTGTTTGTGTGGCCCGATTCCGGTTCAGTCACTTGCACAGCTGTACTATATACGCGTATATGGACATGAGTAGATATAGCTCGATATTTTAGATGATAGAGGAGTAGGTTGGTGAATATATAGATCGTCGGTAATTAGATCAATAGATGGCTACATAAATGGACGGATAGAGGGACGGGTGAGTGGGTGGATATATAGATAATAGGTAGATAAGTAGTAGTACTTTATTTATTCCAGTGCACATTTTAATAACATTTCAAGACGCAGGGACCCAATGCACCGTATATGTTTTTATAATACTCGTACAAGCTATTAAATTAGATATTAGATATTTCATACTAAAATATAACATAAGTATATAATTATCAATATAATAAAAGCAAAAATAAATATAATAGTAGGGATGTTACGCTCACGGTTGAATTCATTCAGTTTGTTTACCCTTTCCCCTCTTATTTTCATATCTGAGATGTTTCAGTTTCATCAGAAATTTACCTTTTCGTTTTCTTGCCAACAGATTCCAGCATTATGTTTTCCTCTGTTCGATCGAGTAAAGGGTTTTGGCAGATACGTTTCGCTCCAATCCTACCTTTACATTCGGCTAGTATATGTATTCACTATTCCTCCTCATTACATGTGGAATAAATTCTCAACCCTTATATAATTACCAATATAATAAAACCAAATAGATCAGTAAAATAAAATAACAGAGGGATGTCACGTACACAGCTGAATTCACTCAATTTGTTTCTCCCTTCCACTCTTATGAGGCATTTTTATATCTGAACTGTTTCACTTTCATAATAAATTTACCTTTTCTCTTCTCTTTCTTGCCAGCAGATTCCAGTATGACCCTTTCCTTTTTTCGATCCGGTAAAGGGTCGTGGTAGATACTTTTCTCTCCAAACCTCCATACCTTTACATTCAGTATTCACTATTCTTCCTTATCACAGATGCTGCTAATTCTCAACCAATTTTTCGTCCGTAACTTTAGTCATGCCATACCCCTAGACTAAGCCGCGCGAGTCATTGGCTTGTGAGTTTGGCTCCTTTTTCGATGTACTACTGCATTTCCCCTCCAGAGTTTAGCGCAGAATGTACTTCCCGCGAAATCATCTTTCTGCATTGCGGAATTGTCTACTGCCTATCAATTTATTTTGTTTATTTACGGACGCTCTTTAACATCTCAGTTCATCAGCGTCCCATTCAATTCAGGGCGTGAAATGGCCAATACATTTTGTTCAGAAGCCTCTCCTTTCAGGTTTGATGTTCTTTTACATGCCGTAAATGTACGAACGAGACCTACGGCTTTACTTTCCTTCCAAAGGAAGCCATACTTATGATCTGCCTATCTATATCCCTCAAGCAGACCTTAACCTTCCTCCATACACTCTTTCTATTCCCCTCTTCCGCTATTTGAATTGAGTCGAGCCTTACCGTTTCCAGTTTTTTGCTTAATTTGGATGCTCTTGTCATGTTCTCTCCCAACCTTAGCTGTTTATGTTAAAACTGCACAAATTGATTCCTATGTAGTAAATACATGGATGGGTTGATGGATGCGTGGGTAAATAGTGAGTGGATGGATGGATAAGTAAATATATATACAGGTAGGTAGATAAGTAGGTATATGGATGGATCACCGCCAACATCAACATGATCATCACATTTTGGTCAGTTCATAATATCACCCCTTCCACTATAGTTATCATTACCAACATCGATTTCATCACCACCTCTTTCTTATATTCTTTTTTCCTTCTTTTTTCTCCCTTTTTCTATCTTGCCATCATTACTTGCCAAATATTTGTACAAAAAAAAAAAAAAACTAATAATCGTAAAACATTTGTTTTCTTTTGGTAATTTGTACAGGGTTATTTTGTAGGAGTTTTAATAATTTGTTGAATACAGCGAATAAAGTTATAAATTTACAGCTAATCTGGTTAATGGAAATTTACTCAATGCTTTCTTCCTACAGTGTTTATCATCTGACGGTTAATGGCAAAAGAACGTTTTGTGTCCTTGAATTTCAGCGAAATCTATCCTTATGTGGTATTTCTGTCGTGTTGTAGAATGAATCTTTCTTGAATTTCCTGTGGAAATACAGTAACGAACTGATTTTGATGAAATTCAAGATTCAAAACCCATTAAATGTCATACTACAAACACAGTCCATTTTGTCATTTTGCCTCAAATGTGCAGTTACTGGAAAGCGGGTATATATATATATATATATATATATATATATATATATATATATATAAAAAGCATTATAAATATTACATGTAATTTTTAAAACCCGGAGCATTATTTTTCAGGTTTATTATGTTCTTTTTCATGCTTTGACCACTTGTATCCAATCTTTTCTGATACTGTTCTACTTAAGTATTTATTTACAACAGCTGCGTTTTAAGGATCGAGTATACATTTTCATTTCAAACTCTTAGCAAAACTAATTGGGAAAAAGTTAAGCGATAGTCTGATGCGCTGTGAAACCCGAAGAGTCTAATAGACAGCTCTGGTAAAACAGTTATTAGTGCTGAAGAGTGGCCTTCTAGAAGCCCGTACTAAATCCTCTGAATTACAAAATATGGTCAGTGTTTGAGGTATGGTTTGCAAGAAAAGGCCAGTAATATTGAGAATCTGAAGCATTCTGGTAGTCAGCAGTTGGCGGATTTCCCGATTTCGGCACTTAATTTGTGCTACTATACAGGGTGATTAAAAAATAACACCTTAGTATGTAAAGCAGAACGGCAAATTTTCTCTGTGGGCTTGCGTTTCACATCACCAAGAAACTTCCACCAATCTACAAGAGCATCACATCGTGTATATAACTACAAAAGGTATTCGAATTGTGGACGTCCAACGTGATTATAGAGTCTACATCGACGATGCAGAGATTGGCGCATACAAAGCTGTGTTGTGTGCAAAGTATTTCACGAGGTTCACCGCTAATGTCACAGGAGTTTTGAAAACTTACAATGACATGAACACCCGAAAGGCAAATGGCTCACAGTAATCAACACAGATTCAACAGTAATGTATGGGCTGATGAAGGAGATGGAACTTATCTCACAGATCCGAAATACTTAGCACATAGCTACACGTTTTTGACTATGTGCGCCAATCTCGACGATTCGGACCCCTTTTGTAGTTAAATGCATGATGTGATGCTCTGGTTGAGTTGGTGGAAGTTTCTTGACAAAATGTGGAACTCACGCCCATGACCATATCCGAAGCGTTGTCATACTTTGACGTTTCAAACTATACATTTCTGGACATGGGTCCCCTTCTTCAGAAATAATCAGTTTATCGTCCAACACCACTTACTAAGTGTTGTCGGCGATTTTTTTTATCTTCTTGTAAATGAATGGCTAGAGAAACTTCGGTTATGTGTGAGTGTAAAAGGAGATCATTTTGAGAACTAATTGATGCTAAATTTTTAAAATGTGTGAAAGAACAACATATGAAAAACAACTGAAAAGTATTAAATATGTTGTAATTATTTAATTATTTTAATTAAAACCTTGTAACGGTATTTATGGCAAAAATTGGTATATTTTTAGGACAAATAAGACATCTGTAGGTAGCAATTTGGTATGTATTGTTGATATCTCAGAAAACAATAGTGTATGCATATACATTTACATTTTATAATTGAGAAAGCATTTAATTTGGTTTTGAGATATTACTGCTGTAGATTATACATTCATTATGTAGGTAGAAAATAGTATGTATATTTAGGCATTGTGTAACCAATCAGATAAACGTTCCCTCCTCTCCGTTGGACTCTTCCTCTTAAAACATGCCGCCATTGCAATGAGAAGCCTCCCACGAGCATGGTAACAATTAGTGCGGTCTCCTTGAGCAAATGCCTCTACGCCTATACACATCAGGGTAAGTCACGTCTGCAAGGAGCTGTAAATTACAACTGTAATATAAGACGACTTGGTAGTTATTGTCAGGAGCGCCGCTAGCAATTGTCTGTGCAAATATTCTGAGCGTGAGGGAAATTCAGATACGCTATGGGAAGTACTAACAACGACCGAGCTTTCAGAAGCTCAAACAGCGAACTATTTTCAGAAAATGCTAAATGTATCACAAAGAATGTGAAAATTGGAGGAAAAACACACACAAAATAAGTTAAGAAGAAATAGGAAGGTAGAGGCGAAAGAAAGGAAAATAATTCTCTTTTCTTTCTTTCAAGAAAAGAGAAAAGGAAAGGAACGAGAGTACACTTACGCTCATTGTTTTTAATTAACCATATACTTTTCTGATATTTCTAAAAGGAGCACAAACAAACGAATGAATCAAATATAGATATATGTTGATTAGGTCAAAAGCACAAGATGAAAGCAAAATATATTCATTGCAAAACAATATTAAAGTTTCTTTTCATCAGAGCAACTATTTTGACTTTAATAACTGTCTAGAATACTCTACTTGAAGATATTCTGATCCTACTTATCGGATTCCTTTCCAGAGATAATCTAAGCTTTTTGAGCGTATACCCACTTTGTTCCATAACATTTCTATGGAGTTGCAGTTCGGACTTTTTTTAATAGTGTTTAACGCCCCTTTTTACTACTGAGGCACCACAGGCGGTGGACACTGATGATACATGAGATTAAATGATATATCGGAAAAGGATTTTTAATTTTTTTTTAAAGAAAGAAACGTTCCAGCCCTAAGTTTAGCATACCTCCCCGGCATTTGTTATTAATGAGTGAGGAAACCTGGAAAAAGCCACAGTAGGGAGAACGGTCCTGGTGGGATTTCAACCCCAATCCTCCCGCTCACGAGTCCGCGCATTAACGGCCTCGGCCACCTCTGGCGATGGTTCGGACTTAGAACAGCGAACTCACATTATTTAGCACTCTCTGTTTTTCTTTAGTTGCAATAACTTCATGCAGTATCCAGATCATTTTAGTTTTTATCTTGCTGCAAGGTGAAACTTTTCCTCGCTAATTCCAATCCAGATGTGTTACATGAGATTGAAGAGCTCTATGATATTAATGCTGGTCCCTCATTCCTTCAAGTGATATTCCTTGATATTCCCCAACTTTACTCTCAGATAAATATCCACACCATGTTTAATAGTTAGTAAAACACGTGATGGGACACTTTTTCCCCTTTACATTGACCGACGTAATATACTCTTCTCATATTTGGATTAACCTGTGAAAAGTACTTAAACCTATCAGCTGGTGCCCAGTGTCGATGTTTTTCAGAGCATTGAAGTTTTGCCTTATGTATTAGGATTTAGCAATAGTTTCCTTACTGCTACATGCCTCTTCAGATACCTTCTAAAGTCTTATTTTTACTGTGGCAACCGACACAGTCTCTTATTCGTTTTTGCTATAGCACATCTCAACCTTAGAAGACAGTACAGGTTAAATGGGGCGCGCTGTTGCCACATGTACTCTATGTAAGATTGCAACTAAAGCACGCAGCTGCGAACAGCATACTAATTTAATGTCATCTGTGAATAATATTTCACCATATAGTGGAACATCTGAACTGTTATTGAAGACTATTGTGACACATACACTTTTCACGCTTTTCTTTTGTGTATTTCAAAGTATTTTGAAATAGGACTTTAAAAATACAGAAAAAAATATTCAAACGAATATAATGATATAAGATGCTAAAAACTTTATAAATCATGTTGGTTACCTATAAGCCTCGTCACTATCTGCTTAGTATGATGCAATTCCTTCCACTCTGTCTTTCTAAAGGGACAGTTCTTGTTGACGACGACGAAATAATAATAATAATAATATTAATAATAATAGTAATAATAATAACAATAATAATAATTACTGTATGTGGTCTAGGATTTCATCCACTCTCCACATTTCAATATCAACTTTTTTTTATTTTGTTCACATAATTCGCCCAATTTAGCATGGATGTCTGAAAGACACATTGTTCTTTTTTTTTATGTATTCTTTTTTTTTATACTTGTGACCATACAATTTCGACATGATTTAGTTCACAATGATATGGTGACAAGCGAAGAACTTGTCGCCCTAGTGTCTGCCATGTTATCAGCAATGCATTTATCGTATCTCTCTTTATGTTGAGACACAATAAACAGAAGTTCCCATTTAAGCATATCATATTCAAACGAGATTCCTTTCTGAGTAAGCCAACCAATGATGTCATTTTACTCCAAGAAGTGACCGGAAAAAGCGCGATACTTTGCATTGTCCGTTACAATAACAGCTTCCTCAGGATTTGAGGAGCAATTATTCAGCGAACCACTTCTCAAATATTTCACCTATTATTTTACCATGTGCTTTGGTCATGTTTCTTTTGAACAGAAATGTTAGTTAAGTAATGAACCCTTGCTCATTTCTGGCACAGACCAAAGCAAAATTTTATCCGCAACACCGGGGTGGCCTGAGTCCTGTGCTTAAGACCCTCAATTGCTCTTGACGAGCACTTTCAACTTTGGTAGCCCTCCACGCTTTAGTCACTATGTGACCTATATTTACCTATGACTCGTCTATATAAATAACTGATTTCCCCTGGGCCCTAAACAATTTGATGTATTAGATATTTATGTCCCCAACTGTTAATATCGTCTCTTTCTATTAGTATGCACTTTTTGATCCTTCTTTCATATTCGAATCCAAAATAATGTAGAAATCGGTTCAAAGTGGTCCTTGAGAAATTTGATAGAATATCATCACCGTTTACCCTCGTCAAAATGAAAATAGGTGGAATGTTTTCAAACAGAAAGGAATAAACAATGCGCCGCACTCCGCCTTGTACTATTTCAGCATAATGCGTTAATCTAGGAGTAGGTATATTTATTTTATGGCGTTCTCAGAGGTACTATCTTTCGTTCGTTTTTTAATCTATACACCACTGTTTCTGAACACCCGGTAGCCTTGGCTGTTTTTTTCATTGCCTTACTAACGCCCATTTAGCTTGAAAAATGATCAAACACATTCATCGTTAATTTACATTTCTTATGTCTTAATTTACCAACACGTCGCCTTTTTCTAGCTTCATTCTCCATAGCTAAAATTTACGCAAAATGTTAAATAAATAACTTACACAACACTTTACGTTCTAAATGTACACTAACTCTTCACAAACTGACAGTGTTAAACCTCTAGATGCACATTGCCTGCCTGTCAAGTCGGCGCCTGCTGGTTGAATAGACGGGCGACCTTTGTTCCTCAATAAACAATGAAAACAATAAGTTACAGAATTCCGGTTTCTTTTAAAAACTGTCCCCAGCCCTCCTCAACATTTTTTTTTTTTTTACGCTTGGCCAATCCAATAACAAAAACGTTTCTAGCATCTGACTTTTTTGCTGCACAGGTATAGAATATACCGAAAATATTTCATTTAAAAATTATAACATTCGCCTTATTAAATGTAGATACTTCAAAAGAGGCACGTATTAGCATTCAAATTTATTCTAGCTCAGATAAAAAGTGACATGTCCTAATCGTTGTTTACTAGGTACTGCGTGATAAGCATACAACCAGCAAATATCGGACTTTTGAAATTTGAGTCCATAGGAATTTATGTTTCTAATAATGATATAATATGACAGAGGAAAATGTTCCGTATAGATGTGTTCAGAGCTCAAAATTATATTGACTCAACATTTACCCGCATTATCAGCAAATTGGCGACAGCGCGACAGTAGAAAAGGACAGAGCTAACGACAACATGCGATAGAGAAAGATATGAATAGTGTTTAACGTCTTTTTTACTACTGAGGCACCACAGGCGGTAGAAAGATAGAGATAACCCATTTACTTCCATACTGTCTTTTAAGGTTGAGACGATCTTTAGTTCAGCACATGTTTATGGTGGAGTTCTACTCCTTTTCCTGATAATTCTATCGAATTTATCAACACTTTTTGAGTTTTGCGAGTCAATTCTGGTCATAATAAATCTTAGTTGCTATTTGTGTGGTGGACAAGGAATATTCTATTCCTCACTTACATTCTTTTGCAATTTGACGAATCTCAATGCTGCAACAGCAGCACGTTTTTTTAAATAATATTTCCACTCTTGGAATAGAGGAGGGTGGCTTAAGCGGTAATGTTTGGAAACGCAATGGGAGTATCCCCTGTCCTAGGTTCACATTACTTAGAGCCTACCATGGGTTTTATCATGGTTTTTCCTGATCGCTCAGGCTAATGCTGAAAAGTAGTTTGCTTTCCATAAGTTTCCCTCTCTCCTCTTTAATCTCATGGTCGAAAGTACCAAGAGAGGTGGGTTGGTGCTGTGTATGGTGTGATGGTAACTTGCGCTTTGAAAAGGTTTCTGTTCCTGTCTGGTGTGAAAGCAGCCCTTGTAAGGGGTTGGAAATCTTTAGTACCTTGCGTCCGAATACTCTATCTAGAAACAGTTTTAGGGATTGCGTTTACGTCCGTACCTCACCAACCCCTGAATCCTGGTCGCCCGTGTCTCCCTAACTTCCTCTCGGGATCGTAGGTATAAACGGCCAGCCTTTAAGCACCGCTGTAATGCCGAAAATTCCTTCTTCTCCCCTACAATTCAATCAAATCCAACCACCCTTAAAGTAATCATGTAATCACTTTGTTTAAAACAGCAGCTTTATCAGGCAATACGACCTTGATGTACACTGTGTGGTTCAGAGCAGAGAGTAAAGAACAACATCGATGCTTAAGTTACATAGAGTAATATGCACATTTAACTAATTCAATGAAATGAACAGTTCCACGTTTTTATAGCCTGTTTCTTTAGCGCAAAAAACATCACTTTTATATTAACAAAATAGTGTAGAATTTTTTTAAACTAATGCGCTATTTTTTGATAATTAAGCATAATTAATCTGAATATTTTAACTGGAATAATAATAATTATATATAGGTAAAAGAGCAGGTACATTGAAATTGTTGTGTAGTCGTGAATATAAAAGAAAATGGAAATAAATAAAGAAAAGAACATTGGGAGTAGAAGAAAGAAACAAAAAAAAAAAAAAAAAAAAAAAAAAAAAACAAATGACGGAAAGCAAAGGTGAGTAAAGAAACGAAACGAAAAAGAACTTTAAAACCTGAAAATAATAAACAAAAGAGATAAAATCTTGCAGAAGTAAGCAGGATACACTAAAGTATAGAGGAAAGAAGCAAATAAGGGAGAACAAAAAGATCAATAAAAGAAAGCAAATAAAACAGCAAAATAGAGAAAAGTACATAGGAGCAGGAATTTATTTATTTATTTGGTTTATTTAACATTTCAGATCATCAGCATCCCATTCAATTCAGAGCGTGAAACGGCCGATAAATTTTGCTCAGATGCCTCTTCTTTCAGGTTTGAGGTTCCTTTACTTGCCGTAAATCTAAGACTAGGAACTCACGGCTTTATTTCCCTTCCGAAGGAAACCATAATTAAGATTTTTATGCCCAGAAAAAAAATGCTTCAAACCTGGCAGGGATTGTGGGTTTAAGAGCAAGAGGAAAAGAGAAGAGAAGAAAAATTCAAAGTGAAGAAAGAAAAAGAAAAGAAAAGTAAAGGCTTAAAACGTGCGAGAAAGACAGGAACTGGAGAAACGAGAGGAAAATGTTGAGGAAAGATAAACAAGGAAAGGTAAAGAAAAGCAAGGGAAGTGAAAGAAAAAATGGGGAGCAAAGGAAGAAAAAGATTGTGAAGAACAGAAAAAGAAAAAAGGGGAAAGCAAAGGAATTAATGGAATAGCAATGAAGAACAAAAGAAAGGAACAAAAGAAAGACATGTTTTGAAGCACAATATAGAAACAAAATTTACATTAAGGGTAAAAGAACGAAGGAAGGAAAGAGAGAAAGAGAGAAAGAGCAGAAAAAGAAACCAAGTGAGTTAAGAAAGAAGGAAGGAAGAAAAATAAAACAAGAGAACTGGAGAGTAGAAGACGAAGAAGGAAACATAGCAATAAAAATGAGGGGGCTGCAGTAAAACTGATGCTGCATTCTTTTTACATACAACGGTTATGTTAGATTAGATTGATATTGATGACTCATTTGGTTAGGCTGTCGCTAGCCGACCGTGACTAGTACGCGGAAAATCGCACGTACCTTGGTCATAAATATCCCACATCCTGTTTTATGGGTACCACCAAGGTCTGTTTGTTGAATGAAAACTTCCAGACTTCCTTTACCTGAACTTTAGCCATCTTTAAATCAAAGTTCCTACAGAGAAGCTCTACTCATGTAATTTTGCTAAGGAAACGTTTATCTTTTACATAAATTTCATACTGTCTTATTGTTGTTTGACTTTTTGGTGATTTTGTTAACCAAATCTGCCACCTTGGACAACTGTACAGAATAATATCATAAAAACTACTGAACCTTTAAGATAACTAGTTGTGTTTTACTACAAAATTGTTTCACAATGGACTACAAGAAAGAACAGGATAAGCGGGTTATTTAGAAGTTCTGAAATAGTTTGCATTACTGTAATATTAACAATGACAATTTTACAAAAATAAGTCGTTTCATCCTACAACTGAATTCTGTCCAAATTCAAGCAACAATTGCAACACTACAGGTTGCCAGACAACGATAGAAAGCAAAAGATGTGATAATGAAATGGTCCTTAAAATTTAAGTATGAAAATGTATGGGACCCATTTGAAATGTCAACAGAGAGGGGTGTGGGGAGTGAAACCTAAAATCTAATCGACATTGGTTTTAAACTTGTGATTGGTGTTTGGCTTCTGTTTAAATTTGAACAGAATAAAAAACAAAATCATCAGTTCTAGGATGAAAAACTGTTTATTTTGGTTAATATTACATTAATACAGTTTATTTTGGAACTCCTGAATAATCCGCTCACCTTTCTCCTAGGATATACACCATTTTGAAACAATTTATTACCAATACAACTACTATATTAAACTCTCAGTTTTTGTAGTTTTATTCTATCAAAATTCAAACAACAATAACCAAAATGCAGGCTGCTAGCAACGATAAAAGCAAAAGAAATAACTATTGAACCCATTTTAAAATTTACAGATCTAAAAACAGGGTTTCCATTTGAAATTTCAAAATGAAAGTGCCTGGGTGTAACCCAAAATTTAATCAACATTGATTTTAAACTTCAAGCTGTTATTTTATTGTTGTTCCAATTTGGACAGGGAAAAAAAAAAAAAAAAAAACTCGGTTGTAGGATGAACTGGAACTTTATTTTGAGTAATATACAACTATTAATATTATGGCAATAAATCTATTTCGGAACTGCTGATTATCATCTTACATTCTGTTCTTTCTTGTTCGGCATATACCATTTTGAAACAGTTTATTACAAAAAATACTATTAGATTAAATGCTTAATGTTTTTTGTAGCTTTATTCTGTCGAAATTTAAATAGCAATAGGAATAATCTAAGTTTCCAGGCAACTAGAAAAACAAAACAAGTACTAACGACTGAATCCTCGTTAAAATTTAAAATTTACATCATAAGGCAGGGATGCCATTTGAAATTTTAACACGGATGAGGCTGGGGATTAAAATTTAAAATGTAATGAACATTAATTTTTAACTTTCCTTTCGATATCTAAATTGACTTTCTTTTTATTTAAATGTTAAATAGATATTTAGATTTAAAAGATTTAAAATGAAAGCCTTATATAAATGTTTGTTTTTGCTCCGCACTCTGTATTTTTTCTGTTCTTAATTGCCTCTGGTATTTTTAAGAAGAATAGCTTGCTCTTCAATATGAAATATGTTAGAATAACTGTCAAATAGAAAAAGACCCAGAAATTGGAAAACATCATCTCGATATAGCTGAAATAGTACACATTCACAATTTACAAAATGGTGTCATAGGGGATATAAGGTACCTCGTCCTCTTTTGCACTCAGTTAACTGGCATTTCTAGTACAGATTTTGAAAAGTTATTGAGGATGTCCCGACGGATAACGGTATGACGTCTATTCTTTCTTTTTCAAAGTACAGAAAACTAGTCCACAGAGCTTAATAAAGAAGAACAACAAAAGAAAAGAAAGAGAGGCGGAAGAGTGGCAACAAGATGGCGCTGGGTATTAACGGGCGGCAGTTTATTGGCGCCATTGCGCGGGAAATCCGAGACGCGAAGCAAGGACCCTTTTCACCGTCTCCTGTCCTCCTTGCGGCGTCAGACAGACAGCTAAGTGGAATGACGACCGGTCACAACAAACAAACAAACGTACAGACGCCTGACGGACGCTCGGCGGCAAGAAGAGTAGGGGGGAGACTATAATATTATGGCGACGCATTTTCAACTCGGATGGCGCCAAACCAAAAATAGAGCACGGTACGGTCGGCGCCCCATACATAATGTTTTTGTGTTTGTAGTTGCTGATTCGATAGAACCACTAGCTCGTAAATCTTAACAAATTACGTAACAAGGGGGGAGTTTATATAGACATCCTCTTGCGTCTTCTTTTATGTTACATTTCAGATAACGGCAGCCCCCCACGTGGGGTATTTGCATCCCCACTTGCTGACTTGACTATAAACGTTACTCCGGTTGTACACAAGCTGGCTTCTCACTCATGCGCATTGGGTAGCTTGCCTCGTTATCGACGTGTGAAGCTCGTGATTAACTCGGTCATAAAGTCTTGAATACAAAACACATACTCTCATTTGACATCTTTGGGTGATTTGTGCAATAGAAAAAGTTAACGAAACATTTTCAATTGTGTCTAGATGAACAATAAAAGCACAGAAATGAATTATGTACCTAAAGGTATTAATTTAGGAGATGTGTTAATAAAAATAAAGACATTCGATGTAAGCTTTAAACACAGGGGCAAAAATATTTCTATAGGAATTGAAAATTTGCATTCCACTGAGTTGCGATTTGTGAGATTTTAATACGGGTTAACACATTAACCGGTCTACTATATAGTCACCTCTGATATAACTTAAGTGTTCATTAGACAAAACATAACTGGTGGACTCACCAGTTTGTGTGTAAAATTCACCCTTATCTTCTTCAAGTGGAAAACTTATTGATGTCAGCCTCGTTGAAGTCCCCATTTTGTTGATGAAGTTGTTTTCTATGAGCAGCATAGCTAAAACAGTTAATTTGGGGGGGGGGGCATTGTACTATGGAGGAGGATTTTTACCTTCATGCGAGTAGAAAAGCATATTCTGCTTCTAAAGTTGTCATATTACTTTTAATAGCTTACCAGTTTCAATAAACATTGTTTGAAGATTTGGTTCAATCATGAAATGAAGAAGTGACAATAGCTCCTGTAACATATTGAACAATTTCCGTGGTATATATGGAAGTTCTAGTTGTTTTCAGTCTGGGTTCATCCAAGAGTGGATATGCTTCTATAGCACGTGTGAGGGAGTCTCTTTTTATATGCTTCAAAATGTTCCACAACAAGTACATTTGATGCTTGAAGGTGAATTGGAAAACTTCTTTCGCTTGAATGAATGATAGTTGTATCACAGACTTCTTTGGCAGCAATTTTAGCAGAACAATCTGTGTAAATTCTTCGCTATTTGGGCTGCTGAAGCATTTGTCAATGTTATTCCTATAGCTGCTCAATTTTCGCATCTCTAATCTTCTGTATAACAGTTTCAAGTTTTCAATATTAGTTTTAGACAAAATTAACTCTGAATTGCATATTTATAGTTGGTTATGTAAGGTTCGCTGGGATTTCAAGGAACCATGGCAGATATATTCCTGTTGGAGGACCAGAAAAGAGTTGTCTTGATTAGTAACCTAGCAGAAGATAGCAGTGACACCTATAGTTTCAGCTGCAGAAAAATGTTGATTGCGGTCGCACGCTTGCTATCTTTTATTCTAAGATGATGACTCGAGAGCATTTTCATGCAATGATGGCCTTAGCCAACAAATCTATCTGGAAAAATTGCAAAGAGCTAACCTAGACTCTGCAAAAATCTTAACTAGCTTGCAGCCTAATGAGGAAGAAGAGCTTTGAAACACAAGCAGCATACGAGGCATCCAGCAACAATAGTCACAGATGAAAACATCACTCGTGTGAAGAACGATCTGCGAGTGGGTTGCAGGGAGATAGAGGAGTATCTAAACATTCATTTGCCGCATCTGCACAAATATCTTCATGTGAGGAAACTTGGTTGTCGTTGCTTAGCCCACACCTCACAGAAGAACAAAAGTTATCTAGAGTGAAATGGTGACAGGAAATTGTTCGTTGTTTTGACATTAACAACTTGAGAAGTGTCCACTATATCTTCAAAGGTGACGAAAGCTGGATTTCCCAAATGACGACAAGGAATATTCTTCCTTGTTGAGAAGAAACTAGTAACTGGCAACTGGCATATCCGGCTATTACTTGAAACTGTTCAGGAAAAACTAAGGCACCATCAGTTTGGGAGACCGAAAGATGTTGCGTCCCACGAAGATGTTGATGGCATCTCTAAGGAAGCATGGCGGGCTGCTTCCATGAATGGTTCCGGAAGATGCAACTTGAGAGTGGGGGAGATTACCTCAAAAAGAAATTGGCACAATTGCCGAGTTAGACCTCCTACTTAGTAGCATCCCGAAAAGTAAATAGCTACCTCGTATCTAGACGTGGCATGGTGTAAAGCACGAGAAACAAAATTCAGTGTTGCCTGTTCTATTGAGACGCAAGCGCCTAATTGAACTACCCGCTCGGGTTGGTTTCTCTATTCTTTGAAGGCATTCTATTAAGCTGTCTAGATATTATACATAACTTGCATAGTTATAATTTTGAAATTATTACCCAATGTTAAAGGGACGAGTAACATAAACACGGATGTTAATTTGGAGGAACTGGACAGAAAAAAAAAAAAAAAGAGTTTAATTGAGATTCGAAGAGAATATTCTAACAGATACATTTTGACGGAATTCTTGTAAGAGGATCAAATTAAAAACCTTTATGAGCATTTTGGAATTTTTTAAGCAGACTTTGGACTTTAGAATGACGGCCGCTCGTTACACTGACGCCATCGTAACTATGTGAAATGACTTCATCAAGGGAGATGATATCTACTAAAACTTGTGTGAGCAGACCAGCCAATGATTTAGCATCATGATCGGATGAATACTCAGAAACTTTCAACCAGGTAAACTAAGAAAACGAAAATTACTAACTACTGCTGCTACACCCCTAGCTTCCTCCACAAAAAAAAAAAAAAAAAAAAAAAAAAAAAAAAAAAAGTAAATGTCTATTGCTGATTTTTTTTATTTTCTCTGAGATATACATCTAACATGTAACCTAGCTAATCGTTTTGAACTTGTCGCATTGGCGAGATGCCTTTTAACAGCAATGTCTAGTTTAGCACTGAAACTAATAAGTCCCTAAACCCCCCCCCCCAATTTAATGAGTCATTGCTTTAATGACGTACTCGAAGCGCAAGCTCGAAAACATTATAACATTTTACGCAGTCAATTATTTTGGTAACACTTTAGATTTTTTCACACCTCATCATTTTCCTGTTGTATAGATTAATGAAATGCTTAAACGCAAGCGAATGTCTTGAATATTCAAAAGATTGAATTCTAGATGTGAATGTAAATGACTGGTGAAATTTTCATGCCTTTTTATCTTCTAAGACAAATGTCCCACATCATTAACTCCCGTTATAGTCCACTTAGCTTCACCACATTTATCTGCTCCAAATGACGGCAGAAAAACTTAATGTTTACATCATCACAACCGCAAATTCGTTAATTTTTATTATAAATCTTATCATTGAACTTCTCCACAATAGTTTTATCATTAAATTTTCTTGAATGTGCTATAATTTTGAGCAGGTACAGATCTTCCAAAGCTTTGATTTCCACTTTACTTTCTATTATCAGCGAAGAAAAAGTTTCCGCGAACTATCTACTGAACTCATGATGCTTGTTTAACTTCACTCTAAGGACTGACAATGAAAACTAATTAATAAACGGTTTCTTAGAACAATTTCTATTATTGCAGTGCATGCAGTTTTTGTCATCATGTAGTAAGCCATCGGGTGACAAGGTTAGTTATTCATTCTCTGCTTCTTTTCTACTAAGCTGCAAAAGGAAACTTGCGATTCCTGTGGAGTTGAATGGACGTGCGCATCCAGTATTTCCCTCTCACCTTCAAATAACAAGGTGAAGCGGTGGAACTGGGTGTGTAACATCTCAAAATTCTTGTGTTACTAATACATATTTAATAGATTAGATTATAAAATGAAAATTGATGCGTTTTATCAGGCCCTTTTGTATTCTATGATGCGTTTGCTTTACAAATAGGTCGACGGAAGGAGCGATGGAGGAAATATTGTCAACATACTAATGGGGTTAAAACAATGGAAGTAGAGGAAGTAGGAAAATACTTGCTAAAAGCAAATTAAAAGGAACGTGCATTGAATAGATAGAATCACGCTGAAAATATGGATTAGAAGAGTAATGAAAATAATACACAAAAAGTATGCAACAGAGAATAGTAATGCGACAAAAATAAAAATGTAGCATAACAGCTGACAATCGTAACGGTAAATGAGAACAAAATGAAGGAATTTTAACGCGATAAAATTGTAATAAATATCATAACTGTTAACAGTGTTAATGCCACATAACCCTTGAAAACACATTTTTTAGCTATTTACTAGTCAGTAAAACATAATGATGAATAGTAGCTTGATAACTTGCGGGTACCATAACCTGACCTAACCAAATATTCATTATTACATGAGTCTTTGTCTAATGTTAAAATGTAAACGAAGATAAAGCTCCCTAGTGCGATCAATGACACAAAAAGGAAGGGAATTTAGGAAAATGTTGGAGAAGGTTACATAAAAGCGTAGCAGTAAGCAGAAAGACATAAAATGTTTTAATACATTGAAGGCTTGTAACCCAACCATCACTCCAAGTCAAGCAAACTAAGCAATTTTAATGGTGCTGTGTATTTATCCAAGCTAGGGTTTAACCACAGAAAGGATTTGGATATATTGGGATGTATTATGTAATTTAGTGGGTGTAATTGATGGAGTAAATAGACTTCTCTAACTCCGAAATTCATAGCAGAAATCGTAACAAGACGGGTGACGTCACTGTTGCCAACAGCAAGAAATACACTAGATAGAAACGCAATAAAGGTGTGTTAGAGGTAAAGTTGCATTTAGGTAATTTTCTTAAACCAAACTTATGTGAGCACCTAACCTAAGTAAATATTTGTTAGTACAAGCATCCTCGTGAAACTTAAACCTTATCAAGTAGTTACATTTTAAGGTTATTATGGACCGCAGACAATCTTAAAACGTAAACCTAGGTTAGATTTAAGTTAACTGGCATTTGGGTATTAATGGTAACTTTATATACCTATCCATCAGTGTTGCACAAAATTGTACTTAGTAAAATTATAAACCCCTTGAAACTCCTGATGTAAAGGAATCTATGAACGTGAAGCACAGAATCGCTAAGGTGCAGAAAAATGGTACACGCGAACAACACTCATTATAGGTTAAGGCACATATTACAGAAAATATAGTATTTTTAATTTATTAATGTAAAGGAAAAAAAATGCAAAATCAAGATATGTGCATAAGACATGTAATTATCAGTATAAGATGAATTTAGTAAAAGTTGATAAATCGAAAATTATATATTGAGCATAACAGGAAGTAATAATGCAGACATTATAAACTTTATCAACCTGGGGCATTCCTTCATGGTGAATATGCCCTGATGGCAAAATCAGCATAGTAGTGGTTAATACAGCGAAAAAAGTTGTTTTAACTGCAGTACCATCTATTAGCAGAAATCATAGGCCTCGGAGGATAGGTGATACTTATTTCTGTTAGGTTATGTATTATTTTTCTACGCATGAATGCCAAAGAATGGCAGGTCAGTCCCAATAGAATGCACCATAGCCATAAAGTATTTGTCTTAGACTATTTGGTCACTAAAGTTTTAATGTCTCTGAGTTTGTACATTGTGAAATTCTTACCTTTATTAATAAATCACCAATTGTCTATGTCATAACACTGCTCTTCATGCGTTTTGTTAGGATGCGCATAAAAAGTATTACCAACATGAGTATAACCAACCTAACGGACAGAAATGCAATCTTTAGATGACCCTATTCATACTTAGTATTCATAGACATAACACAAACAATTAACAAAATAATAAAAATATAAACTTTAAACTTTAACCTGCGTTTTGCGTGACGAATTATGTTTCTAATATTAATAGTTTAAGCTTTACATTATCTCTTTTTTTATTATTATTATTATTATTATTATTATTATTATTATTATTATTATTATTATAATATTTTTGTGGTTACCCGATACATTAGAAACTTTGGCAAAATGCACAGAAATACCATAAAGAGATTAAGAAATATTCTAAATCCATAGGTGGATGCAAAATATTGATATAATCATACAATATGAGCATCATATAAAGAATTTTATTATAAGAAGCAATGGTTTAGAAATTATACCTAAAAATAATATAAAATTATTTTTAGGTATTAATTTTTCTAATCACCAAACTAGATACTATCAATTTTCAAACATGATAAGAAGATTAATGTCCTAATTTAGATAGGGAATAATAAAAAAATCCATATGTTTGATGGTTCAACTTCACATTTTGTTAATTTCAACTATCCTGTTTTCTCGATTCCAATCTGATACCTATTTAATTAAAAAGTGAATGCAATATTAAATGCTCTTCCTGGTAATAGATGAATTTGCTTCTCTTTCCTCAGAGTTTTGAAATAAAGTTAAAGCTATTAAAAATAGTCTGCTAATGAACAAAGCCAACGATTTAATTTTCAAACAATAATTAGCATCTATATCGGTGCTCTCGTGCGTTTAACAATTTAGCAAAATGTATGATTTAAAACGTTTGATTAATAGTACCTTAGTTTGACTCTAACACTGCTCTTATGTATCGTTATCAAAACTATATAATAAAAATTCTATTTTTAATTTTTTTTTTCTTTCAAATTGCGTGAAGCTTAAGAAATTATTTAAGGGAAACAAATTTCGGAAGTCTAGACCCTGAAGTAAAAATACATTATTCAAAACTTCAAAAGTCGTAATAAAAGAGATTACTAGATCGAGGTCAAAAGAGAGATAGAGGGGCATCCACTCGCTCTCGGTAAGTCACATGTTTTTGTTCCATTGTACCTTCTCTATGCTAATACTTTGACACTGGACCCTAAGGCTCATCTATTTCAGCCCAGATAAAGACAAAATATTACATAGCTGTAGTTTTGTTTGTAACTTTTTAAAGCAAATTGTGTATTTATAATAAGATTACTGCGTTTTCATACTTTTTATGAAAAACAAGTCTTTGGAGAAGAAGAATAGGAAAGTAGAAGCAGAAAAATAATTGCAGAGAAAGCAAGATGCGAGGAAGCACTGAAATGAAAGGAGAAGGAAACAGAAAATAACTTATTTGTTCTTCGAAATGAGAGAGGGAAAGAGAGATCAAATTTCCTTTCCTCTTTTTCCCCTTCCCCCTTCTATATTCTTTCGTTATCTAATCTCATTTTACTTCATGTTATTGCATATCTCTTCTCTTATCTCTTTCCTGTCCTTTTCTTTCATCTCCTTATTGTTATTTTATTTCCATTCTTTTACTTTGATTTTCCATATGTTATTTGCTGCTGTTTAATTTGCTTTCTCATTATTTCTCCTTATCTCGTTTTATTTTGTTATTTCTCTTCTTTTCTCTTATCTATTTTATTTCTGTTTTTCTCTTATCTCTTTTTCTTTCTCCCTCTTATTTCATTCTTACTTGTTTCCTTTGTGTTGTATCCTTTTCAATAACTTCGCTTTCCTTTCTTTGTTTTCTTCTTCCTTCTTTCCACTTCTTTCTCTTCTTTCATTACCTTTGTTATTCTTAATTTACTTTTGACATTCTTTCCTTTGCCTTTTCTTCTGTAATTTATATTAGTTTCTCTCCTTTCCTCTTATAGTTTCGTTTTTTTTTTTTTCCTTTTCTTTTCTATTTTATTTTCTTCTCCCTCCTCTCTACAGCTCCCAATATTACATTTCGAGAATTTCAATTCATCTATGTCTTATGGACTTAAAGACCAAACAAGTTCATAGTTATTGCTACTAGTCACCAATGTTTGCTTTGAACATCTAAGTAGTTGACATAGAACGTTAATGTCAAAGCGAAAAAAAGTAATTTTCACTAAAACTATCCATGACGCATACGGGTTCATGTTTACATTGTTACACTCCCAAATTATTTCACACAAGCTGTATAGAGCGACTTTGCATTTAAAAGCGATCTTACAACTACTTTTTTCTATGCCTCAAAATTGCCTCGTGGTTTAAAGTTCATCCTATAAATTGAAGCTTAATGGCGTGCGCTGACACACGACATACGTTCTTGGAAGGATCTAGTGATGCACGAAAGAGAAAAAGCAAATAGATGGCACACCATCAAGGAATTCTGGCTCCATGTTCGGTCTGTAACAAATGTGCAATTATCTAAAACCATTTCTTTGGGAACCTTAACATTTTTCTTCATGAATAAATCAGTCTGATGGTCACTAAATAAAATGTGTTTATATTCTATAAGAAACTCTGTAGAGATTAATTGCTGCCGTCTTTCTTGCAGAACTTACATCAACAGTTTTCTAACGTGATATACTGTGCCATAAAAGTAATAAAACATTATCCTAAAATAATATTCAACATTTAAAAAATGTAAAATGATATTATAAAGTTGGTATAGTGTTATAGATGGTGCGACTGGGCATAGGTTGCAAGGATGTCTACAAACACCGGATAGTATTTTTCAAACAAACCGTTTCTGCAAATACCTTACAGCAGTTGCGGAGTAGAGCCCAGATTTTATGAAATATGAAATTGAGAAATTTGCACCAAACCGCTTGTATGCAGCAACATGTAATTAAGCATTTATATGTAATATCAAATATTATTTCCTTCATTAACAAAAAGTTTATACGTTTTAGAAAATAAATCTCCTTTTAAATTGTCTTTAAGTTATAGCTAGTTACACTGAGAAGTTCATATCTGTAATTTCAAAAATTAGAAATTAATTAATAATTATATTATAAATATTAAATTGGGATTAATTTTAGAATCGTCGATAAAATTCACAAATAGATGCTGAAAGATAAGTTTCTCCATTTAAAACCTTCATTGGAAGGAGATGCACAGTTAATTATCAAATACTTTTTCAAATATTTTGGAGCCATACACTACTTTTGTCTTAACATTAGGATTCTATGCTGGGGCGATTTAAATAGAAAGAGGGATGGATTCGGGGGAGGTGATTCTTGATGGTGATGTCATATTATTGCTCTGGATTTGGAATGTTGGAATGTAGCTCAGCGGATGCCCCACTTAATTTGTGATAAAGGTCTCAAGGATAGCTGGAACGTTTTTTTTGATTCTTTATATTCAACGGAAATAGGGAAAGGTATCACACAGTGGACACACCAGTTGAGAGTTTTCTTCAGTCACTGTTTATTCCATTATATTATAAGTTCTTCACTAGAGTGGACTGTTCGCCATGGCTTGGTAAATTTTTTATTCTCTTCCTACAATAAATGTAATTTCCCCATCTAATTTTTGTCTACTATTCGATCGTTATCACTTTTTGTTCACGATATTCTAGCACCCTATTAATAATATATTTTCACTCTGGCTATCTTAACACCTGCTCCATTCCTCTCGCTATTGACAGTCTATTAAATATCATTACTTCTTAACTACTTCGCCCTTATATTTTCCTAACACTTCGTTTTCGTAACTTATCGGCAACTCGTATATTTTGTTGTCTTATCACCGACCTCTTCCCCTGTTATACTTCTCTTCGCTGACTCTGTTTCATTCTACTATCTCTCCACATTATGAAACACTCTATCTTACACGCTCACTATCACTGTTACCCCTAATTTTGCCAGACATCTCGTTTTCTATGCTCAAGCTCCGTCCCCGCGTGATAAAATTTCCTTACTATCACGATCTTGTGTCCGACTGTTAATTCTCCTTGGCTGTCACAAAATATTTATTATAGTAGCATTTATTCTCATTCGCTCATTATTAGAAGATGACTATGGGTTAAAATCATTCTCTTCCTACAACTTTCACATTCTCATGGTCTGGACTTCCCTGAATTGAAACCTTTGTCATATATTTCGGCCTCGTCTTTAATAATGACATTTCCAATTTTTTTTCCCTCGCTATTCTAGATCTAGAAACTATGGCTTCGTGTTAGTGTACGTTCTATTCCCATTACTCCTATTTTTATGACTTGGCTGTATACGTCCTTTGGTTTCCCTTTTTCTATCTGCCAACTATAAAGCATATGTCGGCGGCTGAAATTTTAATTCCTCAAGAATTCTACGCCTTTCAACAGTGCGGTTCCCAACTTATGCTCCTACACCCCGTTATAACAATTTCTGTAACTTTGCCCTTTTATTGTGTCTTCTGTCGGCGAATCTCCTTCCGAAATATTCCCATAGAGTGAGGAACTCGTGACCTGAACAAAAGAAATCCTTCTTTCCTTTGTTTCCACTTTAACCTGCGAGTCTCATGGCAAATAGTCCGTAGGTACACATACACAATAGCTCTTTCTCTTTCTAAGGGTTTAACAGAGGTGTTCCAGATCTAAACAAAATTGTAACAGAACATGGAAATAAATACTGTAGCTTTAGCAAAGTCCAGTTTCCCACCAAAACATACACATACATTAAATCATACTCATATACAAGAAATATCAATACCAATACCAATCAAATCATTACCATAATAAATGTAGCTCGGAATTTCGGCTACAATTCACAGAGAATGATTACTCAAAATCGCAAGATGTCATCGGTGCATGTTTACACCTACATAGAAACTGTCCAGCAATAATATTTTCAGGCGGTTATCAATTTCACAGTTAACAATAGACTCAAAGTTAGAAATTTTTAATATCCGTTGTTACTCAGCACATTATTTCAGTGGAAACCTCATCATCCACTTCACTTGACAAAATACTAACCTTCTGAATTTTCATTATTCCCATGGTTTCTTGAAGAAGCATGCCTAAAATCTTAAGTTTCTTGATGCTGTCGGCCTACTGAAATGACAAGTGATATATGAAACTGATCTGAGCAATTTAAATCTGCTGCAATTTAAATCGGAAGCCTCTTTACTTTGTACACCCAGTGATCCAGGTATTTTGTATGAACAAAATTGTTTTAACTGTTGTGTTTAATTAACATGTTGCTTAAGATGCATTTTATATTTTTTATCAAGAAATATGCACTGTGAGGGCAAATGTAAATATATGAAACTATTGTCAAGAACTTAAACAGTTATTTCCATAAAATGAAGGAATGTTTGTAATTTGTTTGCCCATCGGTTAACCCTCTTCCTCATCATTGGTGGACCCTCTTCCAGACCTCCCTAACTTAGAAAAATTCCTTAGCAGGTACCGAAAATCGAACCCGGCCTCCCGGCCAGCAGTCAGAAACAGGAACCACTAGGCCAGGGAGGCGGTCTTGCGTACATTTACCTGAAGAATGGTGAACTAAAGTTCTTTTCATTTTGTAAACACTTTCTTCTTTAAAGTAAATCATGGCATTTGTTTACCTTTGTGCGATTGTCTTTTGCTTTTGCACTAAGCTGACGTTAACTTTATGGTAAAAGGTACTCCGTGTAAGAACCTTATCATTAATCCATCAAAGCTTGAGAGAGACAAGTTCATTTGAGAAGAGGATTTCCGATACTGGGAGACCAAGCTCACGAAACTGTGAGCTTGAGGAACGAGCTCTTAGCAACATGGACGAATACCCCCTTGCATTAAGGGAAGGAGTTAGTCACGTTACTGTTTGGAGTATTCTGTATTAAAAACTTTAGTATCCTTATCACCGTCAACGGGTGAAAGAACTTGATCAAGAAGAAAATTCTGCTAATGCATTCTAAAACAATATATTACACTTAGCATTTATCTTGGTCACTGATGGGGTTGGCTTTACACTTTACGGCATCTTCAAATATCATAATAGTCACATGATCTATGAAAACCCTAATGAAGCACGACAGGAAAAACATCAACAGAAAGTCAGTCAAACAGAAATAATCGTAAGTTGCACCATTTATTGACAAAGTATCTCTAGATATCGTTGACAAATGTGTTTTATGTACGATGACGTTCCAATTCAGTTTTATCCGATAAACAATCATTTGAATGATCACTCCGCAAAGAAGCTCGATAGCCTGATTTGAATTCAATGGATTTTTTTTCTGTGGGATTATTAAGTTCTTAGTTTTTGCAATTCCTATGTCTGATGTTGACGTTCTTAAAAGGCTTATCCAAAATGGATTTCATCAAATATGAAACACTCTAGTAGGTTTCAACGGAGTATTCTGCGGACATGGAGGCTGCATCAAGGTGAGAGAAGGCCTCTTTGAGTCCTTTTATTAACTGTTTTTAATTTATCGCTTGTACTGTCGCCTAATTTGTTAGCAATATAGTCATGCATATTCTGAAACGAAGAATTTCCAGATCCATATTTATATAATATTGTTTAATGTTTTGTTGTTAGGAACATGTTTGTCAGCAATTGATATACATGTTGTATTGTAATCAATTTTAACCACGCTCATGATGTGAGTATATGTTGCCTTTAAGATCAAGACGGACAGGGAGTTTGTATACTATTATATAATTCATTATGCTTTCTTATTCTTCTTTCTTTTTCTTCTTTTTCTTCTTCTTCTTCTTCTTCTTCTTCTAATCATACAAGACCCATCACAGAAAAACCGTTTTTGAACGGATTAATGTTAATTTTGAAACCGTATTCGGTCCAATCAGAAGCAATTCAAGGAGTATATTTAATGGCCTGGGTAAAAAAAAAACTCGTGTTTTTATGCATTTATACTACGATGGATACAAAATCAGAAGCCGTGACATTTGCTGGCATTCTTGGGTAAAATGCTAGGACGCATTCAAGGAACTTGGCTGCAAAATGAATCTGAAAATTCATATATTACACGCACTTCTTGACAACTTTTCTCAAAATCCGGGCTCTTTTATGGCACCAAAACAGGAAAGGAACCTTTTGAGTGTATATTTGCTTCCATATGACCGTAGCCATTTCCACATGGGAGAATTAGGTAAATCGAATAGTTTTACATGCTGTGCGGATAATATAATTTTGCTTTCCATTTATTTGTTATATCTTTCAGCGTTCATGCAGTTTCTCGTTTGCTACCAAAATAGAAATGTAAACATCTCAGTACATTTTTGTTTTAATATTATCCTTGGTATTACGATATAAGAAAATTAGTTTAGACTGGATTGTTTTAAATGATGTGCGGATAATTTATATTAGGTATGGTTATATTTGTGTATGATTTAGACGATAGTATAAAATTTAATGTGCATTCTTATTAGGTACCAAAAGAGAAAAGTAATTATTTCAGATATTTTCTCTAATATAACGCTACCTCTAGCGAACAGAGAAATTACGGATAATATAGATTTTTATATGTGTGAACAATTTAGCCTGATTTCGTTAAACATGTACATTTATACCAAATAAATAAATGGATATGTATTTTTTCGTTGGGCACCAAAACAGAAAAATTAACACTCGGGTATATTTTTGCTCTAAAACGTTAATTGCTGTTAATGCATAACATTAACGGAATACCTTTTTTCAGAGTACTTTTGCTATTTCCATATAGGCAGAATTAGATAAATTTAAATTATTTTGCATTGTGTGCGGATGATTTACGTTAGCTTTCCTTATATCCATGTTCAATTCAGAGTATTTCAATAATTTTATGATAATTTGGTTCAAGGAAAAAAAAAAAAATCCCTGGACTTCAAAATAGAAAAGCTAACATTTGAGTTCATTTTTTTCTAATATTATAGCTATTACTGTATAGGGAGAATTAGGAAAATTTGTTGTTTACATGATCTTCAGTCAATTTAAGCTAGTTTTTGTAATATGCTTAAACATGTGTTAATACAGTCTGATTACAAAATTTACAAAAACTAACCTAAATTGACTGCAGATCATGTAAACAACATAAATTTACCTAATTCTCTCTATACAATAATAGCAATAATCATATAAGAAAAAATGTACTCAAATGTTCTTTTTATATGATGTGAGAATTTTTTGTTTTGTTTTTGTTTCGTTATACTTGTGTTTAATTCCCATTGTTTGCTCATTTATATTTAAACTTTTTTTACCCAATGGAAATGTTGAACATCAATGTTATCATTTAATTCCATAAAATTTGAAGTCAGATTTTCATTTGATTTGGTTTATTTACGGACGCTCTTTAACATCTCAGGTCTTCAGCATCCCATTCAAATCAGGGCGTGAAACGGCCGATAAATTTTGCTCAGAGGCCTCTTTTTTCAGGACTGAGGTTCTTTATCGTGCCGTAAATGTACGACACGGGACCCACGGCTTTACTTCCCTTCCGAAGGAAGCCATAGGATTTTTACGCTAGAAAAAAATCTATCGATCCTGGCCGGGTTTGAACCCGCAATCTTGGGTTTAGGATACAGATTTTCGTTTCTTATTATTTAAATTTTATTTATTGACCTAGCTGGCAAAAAAGGCATGAATAACCTCATTTCAGATATTCCCCATGCTTCCCTGGGTTTGGTATAAGATAATGGAAACTTAAATATATTTATTTTCTCATAAATCTACATTACAACACGAAAATTTAATATACATCAACGTACTACTGTTTCTAAGCCAACGCCGTTAAAACACGCGCACCCTATATTTCATTGTTTTAAGCATGTTCCCTTCAAATGTTCACGGTCCATCCATAACAAGAAAGAAAATTTAGTCTCATTTTATGTACATACTTGAGTTCAAGACCATCAAAATTTTATGCGATCAGCGAGGTAAGATAAAAATATACGATTCCTTGACTTGTCGCACTTGTAACTTATAATATTTTATTGCATTTCGTTAGTTTTATCACGAGAAGAAATAGTTCGAAAAAAATTCATTCAACTAATTTGTTGCACCTAGGAATAAACTGGAACCTGTTTTTTGTACTGTTTCTTTCCAAGAGCGAACTTTGAAATGTTATTCTAACCCCACATACTTAATACTTGCATGCACTCACGCTTGAGTAAAGTTTGACGTGTCATGTTATGATGAATCCTCGCGCGTCTAGCACATTCGGGGGCGTACTTAGGTCCAAAGTTCAAACCTTCCTAGCGGCTAGTGGTGGGAACATAACTGCAATAAATTGCACTATTGCTGTTAGGTTTTGTAGCAGCTCCTTTCTTGTTTCCTATTTCTAGTTTCTTACCAACAAGCCCCTTCTTAGTAAATTGCTGAGTATTCTACTGTTGTTTCTTATTTAACCGAGAAATATAACTATAAGGCTTTATCTGTCTAACTGTGAAAAATAAGCTATATTTCAGCTTCAACCCCTATTTGTTGTGAACCTTCGTCATCCAGCCATTTCTTTCGGTTTGGAACTAAAAGTAATTGCTAGGAGCTTAATCCGATGGATATGGAAGTACTTGGAAGCAAAAGATATGCACAATACCAGGCGTGTATGAAGGCGCATTATCGTGATGAAAGAGAATTTTCTTTTCCGCAAGGCGTGGACGTTTAATCCTGAATAACATCCTTCAGTTGGTCTAGTAGTGAAGCCTGATACACTCCGGTGATGGTTCTGCCCTTCTGGAGGTACTACAAGCACCATACCACGAGAATCCCAGAAAATCGTAGCCATGACTTTTCTTGCAGAAGGAACTGTTTTTGCCTTCTTTGGTGCACTTCCACCTGCTGCCACCCACTATTTTGACTGCTCCTTCGTCTCTGACATGTATTTATGAATCCTGTTTCATTTATTGTTATGAAATGTGGATGAAACTCACTGGGATTGTATTTGAACGAGTCTTAAACACGCTAAAATACTCTTGCGAAATGTTCGTTCGAATGCGTCCATGCCTTATCCAGGACCGATGGATTTTTTCGGGGCGTAAAAATCCTAAGTATGGCTTACTTCGGAAGGGCAGTAAAGCCGTGGGTCCCGTGTCGTACATTTACGGCACGAAAAAGAACCTCAAGCCTGAAAGAGAGCCCTCTGAGCAAAATTTGTCGGCCGTTTCACTCCCTGAGTTGAATGGGACGCTGATGACCTGAGCTGTTAAAGAGCGTCCGTAAATAAATCATTCAAAAAAAAAAAAAAAAAATTCATGCGCTTATTATCAGCGATGATTGAATACGGCATTGTTAATTTTTGTCACCACAATCTGGTCGGTCGTAGCAGTTTTGTGACGCCCTGAGCGCTCATCATCTGAATGGGTGTACGATCAGGTTTAAATTCAGCAGTCCACTTTTTAACCGTCG